>CM056953.1:27861750-28461750 GCA_029856935.1 Cyclocarya paliurus
TCTTATTTATAGGTCCTTGGGATCACTCTTCTTGGTGGGGTCAAGGGCAACAATCCAGCCTCCTTGCACTTACAGTTTCCCGGGAGCATATGGCTTTTTTCCTTTGCCACCTCCACAACTGTCTAATCAGGCAGCATCCCTTGGACAACCCTTCCAGAGAGGATTCATCAGGCTTCCAACAAACCTTTCCCAGAAGCATCAGCAACTCTGGGATTCTCAAGTATGTTTTTTTCACTTCCTATAATACAGTACAATGTCCTTTTTTTTTCCTAATTGGGAAATGATTTGTACAGTCCTATGGTGTAAAAGCCCCACACACTCTCTTTGAAAAAAGTGGATAAATCTGGGACTCAAATGAAAAAACCCATTTTTTAATGGTGGTGGTGAGACCCCATTTTTTTTTAAGAGAGTGCATAGGCTTGCACATCCTAGGACTGTATCTAGCAATACTCTTTCTGATTATGAGTTAACAAGCTGGATTATTTGGTGTGGGTTCGCAGTCAGCAGAGAATGTTCAGCTATGGAATGTAATTAATCTTTTGCAATCCAAATAGCTGATTACAAGAATCGGTTAATGAAGCTTGAAGTGGCAGTCTCATCTCAGAAACCAACAGTGGAAAAGCCTACTGCTCAAGTTACTGGGAGTGGTTCAGCTCAACAACCATTAAAGAGAGGAAGACCAAAGAGAAAATTGATGAATGCACTAACTTCTCCAAGTGAGTCTAATCCCCGAGATCAATGTAGAAAGCTTCCATCATTTAGAGCTCCATCCGGAAGTAAATCAATCATTTTTGAGAAAGTTATCCTTAGAAAGGTTGAAGATGAAGAAAAAGTATCTTGTGTGTCTGCCATTACAGAACAAGAAAACATTGAAAAGATCTCCAATATTGTGACACCTCACACTATTGGCAACTCGGAGATCAATGGAAACAATCAGATGATGCCTGCATTCCAAAATCATGTTCATCAGGAATTTTTCTGGAGTCCAAATAAGTGGATTTGGTCTTAGTTCCTCTTCAGAATTGAAGAGTATTGATGAAAAGGACAAGGACTTGAAAACTGATTATTCAATTCTGTCTCAGCAAGCTAAGGGGATGAATAACAATGGCGCTTCACCTATTTATATGGGAGCTACAGCTAACAGGAGTCTTGGATTTCATTCGTATATTACCCCTGACTACTCTGTAAGAAATTTGTTAAATATGGGGTCTCAAGGTATCCACAATGATTGCAATGTAACAAGTCAAGAAGGAAAGATCATTCCTGGATGGGGTTTTGCAAATGATGAGGATGCCTCTGAGGAGCTTGAAACTGCTGTGGTAGGATCCACAAAGGATGAAAATGAGGGGGAAATGGGAGACGACGTCAGCTCAGGAGCCGAAGACGTTGTTCGAGAACACGATGAGCACACCTACAAAATGGATGATTCAGCAGGAATCGGCCCTACTCCCTCCAAATCATAACTGGTGACAGTTTCACTTCTTTTTGTGCTCTTTTGTAGTTTGACGATAGATGATGTGGATAATGAGAACTCTGTTTCATTGGGCCAACTTCTTTATTGAGACAAAAAGGTTTGCCCAAAATTTTGAAGGGGAACAGGATAATTAAGCTATGTCAAACTTAATATACTTGGAGATAAATTTGGACATCTGAATCTATTGTTGATCAAATACTGCTACTGGTTACTTATAAAAAAAAAATGCTGCTACTGGGTACTCAATTCAGTTCTCTTGCTATGTCCCTGAGCTTTCTTTATCTTTGATATGCTGCTCCAGACAATGCAATAAACAGGAATTTGAGTGAAACATCAGTGTAATATTTTTAATCAAATGACTCTTGCATGAAACAATGTAAAAGATAGAGATGTCATGTCTCCCTTGCATTTCTTCAACCATGGTTGCAACCAAAGCCAAACTTCTCAGATGCACCATATATGGTGGCTTTGTTTTTAATTTTAATCTGCGAAGGGCCAAGGCGAAAGCTTTATCCACTAGAGTTATTGGCCGAGTTATTTGACCCTTGATCTTTATTGTTTCCTTGAAAATCTTTTACTTTAATTACTGTTCCCCATTTCACCTCTGTTGTTAGCTAAACACTGTAAGGGAATAAACCATTTTTCTCTCAAATAATTTGAAGGAAAAGAATTAGATTGGATTACTCCCGTTTGGATTGAGAAATGATCTCGACTCATTTCATCTCATTTCATCATTACAATTTTTATAAATTTTCACACAAAATATAATAAATAATTCAACTTTTTCAAATTTCAAAACAAGAATTATGTTAAAAAATAATATTCTAATAATATTTTATTCAACTCTCATTTCAATTCAACTCATTTCAACTCTTAATCCAAATGCCTAAGTAATACTAAACATATCTTAAAAAGGTACTTTTACAATTATAATTTGTGCCAAGTACCAGAGAATTAATTACTTTTAAGTGGGCATATGGTAGAGCTATGGGTGTAAATTTAAATTGGTAAACCGGTCCAAACTGGACCGGACCGAACCGGACCGGTTTTATCGATTTTGAACCGGTCCGGTTCTTATATTTCATAAACGGGCCGGAATCGACCCGGTTCCGGTTTTGAGATTTTTCGGATCGGACCGAACTTGACCGGACCGATTGATAAAATATATATGAAAAATAATATTTTATATATAAGTTTTATATAAAATTAAAATTATAATAAATATTATATATATATTAATATATAAATTTTATATATAATTTATAATTATATGTGATATATATATAATATAACTATATATTATATATGAAATAATTTCATATTATAATTTATAAATTATAACATAAAATGTTAATCTTAAATATAAATATTTGTAATTTGTTTGATCATATGCTATTAATATAATTATATATAAGATAATGTTATTATAAAATAAAAGTTTAATCTTAAAAATGAAAATGTAATTGATCATGTATTATACAGCTATACTAATATATAGTTTATAACTAATACTAATATATAGCTATACTAATAGTCTAATATTATACTAATGTCAAATTTACATTTTAAAAAAATCAAAAAACCGGACCGGAACGGTAAAATCGGAAGTACCGGTCATACCGGTTCGGTTTAAGATTTTATCTAAAACCAGACCGGACATGACCAATTATACCCTTAGGTAGAGCAATAAACACTTGCCACATCCTTTTAACAAAAAAGTACATATATCATACTTCAGGGTCTTCTTCATGGACAATATAAAAATGGAATGAGGAATTCACATGAAGGAAGGATAAGGTTAGACGCCTCTTATTAGAGTAATGTTAGATGCCGTCCTAAAGTGTGCAAGTCCCATGCTCTCTCTTTAAATTTTAAAAAAATAATAAGATCCATCATTACAAAAATAATTTTATCATGTAGGTTTCAGATTTATCCATTTTTTTTAAAGAGAATATATGAGACTTGCATATCCTAGAACTACAAATATAATTTCTCCTTTTATCATATTTTTTTTTCTTGTTTTTCAAAGTAACATTTTGTTAGACCAAATAAGAGGTAAATCAGTATTGGAAGTTCTTAAAGGAAAAAGACTACTAACAAAATAATAAATATCAACACAAAATGGTTTGGCTTGGTTTGATTTTAAAAAATTTTGAAATCATCTCATCTCATCTCATTATAAATAAAATATAAAAAATAATTTAATTTTTTTAAATCTCAAAATAAAAATTATATTAAAAAATTATATTCTAACTCTTTTTTAACTTTATATATTTTTTATTCAATATTTTCTCTTTCCTTTTCCAAAATCACATAAAAATCTTAATTCAAACTATTTTACTATTATTTATAAATTCTCATCTCATATAATCTTTGTAACCAAACAAGGCCTTATTTTCCTAAATGGGAAAAACTGAAAGGTCTCTAGATCTTTTAATTTTATTTGGTTTAATTGTAAACTAGTATTTGGATTTTCAAGCTTTTTCAATTTGAAACCTTAGTTTTAATTTATGTAAAATTGATATTTGAATTTAAAAAAACTTGCAATTCAGTATCTCTATAAATTTAAAGGTTAAAAAAGTATCAGCATGCTCGACATGTTGCATTAGTACGCCATGTGTCGATCTCTAATTGGCTTATGTAAATATTGAAGCCATGTGTTGGCCAATGAGAGATTGACATGTAGTGTATTGTTAGAATATATTTGGCAAGTGAGATGAGATATAAAATTTTGATCTCATCTCTTATCATCATTACAATTTTTTTAAAATATAATAAAATTTTAATTTTTTAAAATTTCAATTCAACTTTTTTAAATTCTAAAACAATAATAATAATAATACAAAATAATATTCTAACTCAAAATTGACAAGATATACCTATTTGAGAGTTTTTGAAGTTTATTAATCAATTTTATAAAAATTGAAAACTGACGTCTCGAATTACAAAAATGTGAACTCTCAATTACTGACTTTGTAATTAACTCATTTTTATCAACCCTAGACAAACTTACTTACCAAAGATTTCAAATGAAATTCGTCCAAAAATATAAATAAATAAATAAATCAAGATTAAAGGAACTGCACAGCTCGAACCGTATGTAATTTAAGCCCCTCCATGTCCGCACGTGCCAAAATTCTCAATGCTCCATTGGCCTGAACATTGAGAGGGCATAGAAAAAGGGGTTTTCAATCAGAACGGGGATACGGAAGCTGAGAAATGGCGATGGCTATGGTCCGATCTGGTCTTCTTCGAAACGCTCTTCGTGGTGCCTCCCGACCCTCTGCTCCTTCCAAGCGCACCTTTGCATCCTCTGCTCACCACGACGATGCTCGTAAATCTCTCTCTCTCTCTCTCTCCCGCCCTCTCTTTCTCTCTCTCTCTCTCGCACACCCGGATTAGTTGATCTAATTGTTTTATCTGTTGCAAATATTACGAAATTATTTTCTTGTATCGGATTCTTTATTATTTGTTTGATTTCGAGTTCATTTCCGATGCGTTGTCATTGTCGGGGTTTTGACTGGAAAAACGATTTTACAGGATTTATGAATATTCCACTGTCCCGAAAAGGAGGGGATTTGGTTGGATTTTCGGTATTATAAATGGGTTTTATTAAGGTTTTTTTTTTCTTCTGCCAAATGTTGTTGGGTATATTATCAGATTATTGGTAAATGATCTCTTTATTATTTGTGGCAAGTACAAACGGAGTTGGGATTATGAACGAACTTCTAGTTTAAGGGCTTTGCTTAGTTTAATTCCTCATATTTTGTAAGTCAGAACAAGAATAGATTATTTTCTCCCCCGATAAATAGCTTATCTCAACTAGTTGGGGTTATATCTAATAAGATTCCAAATGGTTTTGGTTGTTCCATTTTGGGATAGTATGTATGATATAAGGGTTTATTTTTTTTTCATCTTTTGGATTCGTGTATATACTTTCTTTGACTGTCGTGTGTAGCTGAGAACAAAATGAGTTTGTTGTCATTTCAATTGCTGGCTTTGGTGGGTTACATATAGCATTGAGATCAAAGTTTTCTGTTTTTACTGACTTTCCCATTCCCTTTTCTCTTATTGGTTTTACTTTCTTTCCACTTATCAAATATTTACAGGTGAGGCGGGGAAATGGGAAAAGATAACATATGTAGGCATTGTTTCATGCTCTGCTTTAGCAATTTATAACCTATCGAAGGGCCATCCCCATTACGATGAGCCTCCTGTAAGCTTTCTGTTTTACCCATGCGACTTCTCTGATTGTTATTGTCATGTTTGATTTATGGAAAATTTATGAGCAATTTTATACATGTAACACATGGAGCCAACATTATTATTAGTTATATCTTGAAGGTTCCACACGTTACTCGACAGTGACATTATCTTTTTTTATGTCTATGTATGCAGCCATACCCATATTTGCACATCCGTAACAAAGAGTTTCCATGGGGTATGTTTTCTAACATATCATGTAATATATTTATTGTTTTTCAGTAGCAAACAAGAAATGAATAAGAAACTGTTATTTTATTCCGTTGTCAATGTTGTTTGGACTTTTTCCCTCAGTTTGATGTCATTCATATGATAATATGACTTGGTAATCTTTATTAGTTGCTTCCTTGTTTTGGTCATCCAATTGTTGCTTTGAGTAGTTCACTTTTGATTACTTCATTTGGCAAAACAGCTTATTTTGAGTCTTCACATGCCTTGATTGATACTTCATCTCTAAAGTGAGGAGCAACCATCTCCGGTAGCTTAGGAGGTGGTGGAATGGCTTCTAATTAAATTAAAAATTTGAGAAGCATTTTGGTTATCCAATGGAAGCCAATGGCATCATCTTTAGTGAGCTGTGATTACAAGGTCAAGTTGATTGTGTTAAGTGGGACTATGAGCATCCACATTTTTTTTTTTTACATTTTTATCGGTAAGCAAGCACCAAAAGAAGTGCAACCCATGTGCGTACTAAGTGACAATTGCCAGAGCATAAATGTTCATAGTACGTGGGGCAAGAAAAGAGATGGTGGGTTATGTTACCATGAGTAATTTCAACATAAACTCTCTTAAGTTGGGTTGACACTGGATTTTTATTTTTGGTGTAATAAACCTAAAGCAGTTGTGTTGGATTCTTTTTTGGGTTAAAAATATTGCTCATTGCAAAACGCACTAAACCCAATCTAAGTTTTGATTCAATGTGTCAATGTGATAGGTATTAGTTTTGATTGTCTGTTTGGCACTGGTGTGTTCAACATATTGATTACTGAAGTTCAACTTTGTTTTCTGGCATTCCATACTGAGCTTTCGTTATTCTGAGGAACCTTTTCTCAATTGCTGCCTTTGTTTTACATTATTAGATCTGTCCGCCATCTTACTAGGTTAAGCGCATGGGCTCTGTGCTGTTTTGGACTTTATCTGTGCACTTGCCACCTCTGCTCTGAATACCTTCTTGGTTATCTTTATCTTCGTGTTTGATAGCAAAAGTAGCGTTTTAGTAGAGTTGCAAAAACTTGTTCACACCCTTAAGATGCACTTCCACCAAATAGTCTTCTGTAGTCTCTCCGTTCTTAAAGCAAAACAAGGTGGTGGTGGTTGGTTTAGCCGATTAAAAGCATGGAAATTGATTTTGTTTCGCTTTTTATGCAACCCTTGTGCATTATTATTCTTTCGTTACAGTCTAGAGTATATTATCGGATATGTTTCTTTTGTGAAATCCAGGTCCAGATGGGCTTTTTGAGAAGAAGCACCACCATTAAAACATTAATGGCCCAACAAGGGGATATTTTCCAGAACCACTTATGTAGCACATTTCTCTCGTTCTATTAGATTTTATTGGACTACCTCCGGATGTTGATGGTAGCTGTTGTTCTTTTGCATTATGAACTGTGGTTTAATACTTGCAAGTGCAAGTTATTTGGTATATTTTTTATGATGTTTGTTTTCACTACTCTTTTCACAGCTAAATAAAATTGGTGGTAGTGTGGATGGTTCACTGAGCTGATCAATTTAATAATTACAATGGATTGAAATATCTTTTTAATGAGAAATGGAAGTTTAATTGTCATAGAGGTTTTGGCATAAGAAGACAGACCATTGGTACAAGTGAAGCTTATTGCTTCACTTGGTGCTAGTGTTTTAGTTTCGTTTTCGGTTTCAAAACTGGCCTCTTGCTTAAAGATTTTGGTTGGTTTGGGTTTATGAAGCTGGTTTCAGTGTTTTGGAATTTGTTCAGTTCTGGATAGAATTATTCATAATAGTACAATAATTGATACATTTTACTCTTCATTTTGAAGACAATCGACCATCTTTAAAACCATTTATTAGTTGAAAATAACAGAAGCTGAAATAAAACTTGGGTTGTTTGGATTGATAGGCCGTCACAAGACTCACAATTCATCTCATTTTATGTAGTTATTACAACTTTCTCAAAGTTCTATACAAAATATAATACATAATTCGATTTTTTTTTAAATTTTAATATAAAAATAATATTCTAATAATATTGTATTCGACTTTTATCTAATTCTATCTCAACTTACTATTCAAACCTTCCGAAAATGAAACCTTCCGAAAATGAAAGCCCAAACCCAAACTCAAAGAGTCAACTTAAACCATCACGAATCTCACATAGAAAAACCAAAATTAAACTCTTACCAAATCAATTTTGGAAGATATATGATTGGAAAGGTATGGGGTTGGATGAGCACAAGGCCCGCTCATCCATTAGGTCTGAGATTGGGTACCACTTGCTCAGATTCATCAGGCCATTCAGCTGACATTGGTTATGTTGGAGACATTGAGGGTGTGAGCCTGCTTTATGAGATGGTGAGGGAGGGGATTAACATCAAGGAGGGGTCTTGGTTGCAGCTTGTTATGTCAAATGGAGGACATGGAATTCTCAAGTTGCTCAACCAGGTGGGAAAATTCTCGTGTTTGTTTTCTCCAGGTTCTTCTTTCTATCATCCCTTGTAGATGCCAAATCTTATTATAGTCAAATTTTGGAATTATTGATGTTATCTTCGGCATTTTCTTTGCTTTCGTGAATGTTGGCCATAAATGCTCTCTCCATCATCCTCATCCTCATCTTCATCCTCATCATCCTTCCAAAGCCAAAGGTCCCTAAGACCTATACCAATTTCTCCACGGGTTTACAAGCTTTATCTCAAGCAACACATTTTCTTTTTCGCTTTACCCACTACATCACCCGGAAAGAAATCTGAGAAGGTTTTTATTACAGAGTGATATACCAGCTGCCACACTGCCAAACGTATTACAGAGTAATATACCAGCTGCCACACTGCCAAAGGCCTCAAGGAATATGCAACAGAATTCCCAACAATCTTCCAGCACATAACTTGCTTTTTGTATATTCGTTTAGGGATATTTCAGTACTTTTTTATTACATAGTTTAGTCGATTCTTTCTATAAATACCCTACTGTACAGCATAGAAAGTAGGCAATTTAATAATAACATAATTGATTCTTCTCTTCATTGCTTTGTCTCCTTTCCATTTACGTTGAGCTCAGTACCACCCAGCTCCATTTTAGCCAAACTCTGACATGGTATCAGAGAGGTGAAAATGGCCACCGTCAATCCTCCTCCTCCTCCTCTTCCCACCACCAAATTTACCAACCTGACAGACCCAACCAACCCTTATAGACTTGAAACTTCAGACAACCTTGGCACTGTGCTTGTCACAGAACTTCTTACTGCCGAAAATTTTTCTACATGGTCTCGATCAATCCAGCGTGCCCTTCGAGCCAAGAACAAACTCGGATTCATAAATGGAACCCTCTCCAAACCATCTAACTCTGATAACCCCTTCTTTGAGCTCTGGCAAAGATGCAATGACATGGTTGTGTCTTGGCTGCAAAACTCCATTAGCCTGCCACTTCGATCCTCTTTTGCATTTGTAGATAATGCCCATGATATATGGATTGAGTTACAGGAACGATTTTCACCTCAAAATGGCCCACGCATCTATGAACTCAAGAAGATGTTGGCAACTCTTACACAAGATGATGATTCAGTAAACACTTACTACGGTAAACTCAAATCTCTTTGGGATGAATTATCTGTTTATGATCCCTCACCTGTTTGCTCTTGTGGCTCAACCAAGCTTCTCTCGGACCGAAACCAGCGAGACTGCATCATTCAATTTCTAATGGGTCTTCATGACTCCTTTAGCAACGTTCGCGACCAGATCATGCTAATCGACCCCCTTCCACCAGTTAACAAAGTTTTTTCTCATATCCAACAGTAAGAATGTCACCGCTTGGTTACTTCCTCAGCCCCACCCACTAATTCCATCGCCCTTGCTAGTCGAAATTTTTTTTCCACCCCTTCCCCACATACAAACCGTAAAGACAAACCATATTGTACACATTGCAAAATCACCGATCATACACTCGCCAATTGTTTTAAATGAGGCAATGCCGCAGCTCCCCTTTGCACTCACTGTGAGATGACTGGGCATACTATTGAACGTTGCTACAAGTTTCATGGGTACCCTCCCGGCCACAAGTTTCACAAATCAAGAGCAAATGCAACCTCTCTTGGCTCCTCTGCTGAAGCTAACTCTGAATCAAGTATGACATTGACAAAAGAGCAATATCAAGACCTCATAGCCTTGTTGCATAGCAAGGATTCTTCACCATCTGCCAACCAAATTCAGACGTTTATACCTTCACACACTCACTCTTCTTCCGCTGCTGGTATTTCCCTCTGTTTTTCCTCATCTTCTTTTTTGTCTACTCCATGGATCATTGACACGGGTGCCACAGATCATATGATCTGCAGCACTTCATTTTTCACCTCAATCACTTCCACAATTTCACAAACTGTCAAACTCCCCAATGGAGAAATCGTTGTTGTCACTCACGTTGGTACCGTGCAAGTGACAGCCAACATTCTTCTCCATAACGTTCTCTGTGTACCATCTTTTAGTTTTAATTTGTTGTCTGCATGTAAGCTTGCACATGAACTAAATTGTTGTCTCATATTTCTTTCTACTTCATGTTTTATACAGGGCCTTTCTCCCTGGACAACGATTGGGAAGGGTAGCATGGAACATGGGCTTTACCACCTCCACCACGATCCAGTTTCTCCTCAAGCCTTGACCAACACTTTGTCACAAAACTTTCATTCACAAAATTACTTCTTTGCTTTTGTACAACCTGCCGATAGTGTCCGTGACTTATGGCACTATCAATTGGGTCATCCATCACATGATCGTATGCAATTAATTTCTGATTAGCATGTACTCAAACAGATGAATAAAAAGAATGTTTTACCATGTTTAGTGTGTCCCCTTGCCAAACAAACTCGCTCACCTTTTCCTTCTAGTACTCATACTACTACTTCTTGCTTTGAAATTATACATTGTGATTTATGGAGTCCCCATTCTATTATTGCACATGATGGTAGTAAATTTTTTCTCACCATTGTTGATGACTATTCAAGATGCACTTGGGTCTATTTATTGAAAAAGAAATCTGATGCTCGATCATGCCTCAAGTCTTTTTGCCACTTAGTTGAAAATCAATTCAACACCCGAGTAAAAATTTTATGTAGTGACAATGGACCCGAGTTTTTCATGGCTGATTTCTACTCTAACCAAGGCATTATTCACCAAAAATCATGTGTCGAAACACCTCAGCAAAATGGCTTGGTAGAGCGTAAACACCGACATCTTCTTCAAGTTGCTCGGGCCCTTCGATTTCAATCTCGAATTCCTCTACATTTTTGGTCTAACTGTATTCTTACCGCCATTTATTTAATCAACCGAATTCCCACTCCCCTTCTCCAAAATAAGACTCCCTATGAATTACTTTTTCATAAGCTACCATCTTACTCACATTTACGTGTTTTTGGCTGCCTTGCTTTTGCATCAACCATTTCCCAACATCGTCACAAGTTTGACCCACGTAGTCGATGTTGTGCATTTCTTGGCTACCCTTTTGACGTTAAAGGCTACAAGTTACTTAACCTCGACACCCATCAAATTTTTATATCACGTGATGTTATTTTTCACGAAACACTATTTCCATTTCATACTCCCTCTCTTCTTCCCACAAAAGACATACTCTCCACCCCAACACTATCACCTAATTTCTCCCTACCTAACCCTGATTCCACATGCAACATTACCACCCCTCAAGAAACTCTGCATCATGAACCAAATCAATCACCAACATCTCACGTTGTCCCAACAGAATTAGCTCCACCTTTTCGACGTTCCACACGAGCACGCACCACTCATGCTCACATCAATAATTACATCTGTCCTTCCCTACACCATCCACTTCCTTTACAAACAATGGATTCATCTCATTTGCAGGTGGCCCATGCTCCTACTGATCCTTCTTCATCATTGTCTGCGGTAGCACCCTGTCCACTTGGTAAGCCTTTTCCCTTATCTTCTACTCTCTCGTTTCACAAATTATCTCCCTCTTATTTTTCTTTTACATCTGCTATTTCATCCCCCATTGAACCTTCTTCATATGGTGAAACTCTTAAAAATCCTAACTGGTGTGAGGCTATGAGATCTAAAATAGCTGCTCTTGAACTCAACAATACTTGGTCTCTTGTTAACTTACCCTCTAGCAAGCGTGCTATTGGCTGCAAATGGATATTTAAGATTAAATATAATTCGAATGACAGCATCGAGCGTTACAAGGTGCGCTTAGTCGCCAAAGGTTTTACTCAACAAGAAGGGCTTGACTACACCGAAACCTTCTCACCTGTGGCAAAATTAGCCACTGTCCAAACTTTGTTAGCTGCTGCATCCATTCAAGGCTGGTTCCTCAAGCAATTCGCCGTCCAAAACGCCTTTCTTCACGGTGATTTAGATGAAGAAATATTCATGCGCAAACCTCCTGGTTTTTCAAAGGGATTTCATCCCAAGTTTGCCGCCTCAACAAAAGTCTCTACGGCTTGAAACAAGCCTCGAGACAATGGTACCAGAAATTTTCTAATGCTTTATTTGATTTTGGTTTTCAGCAGTCTAAAGCAGACTACAACCTCTTTACTCAACTAAAAAATGGATCGTTCACTGCTCTCCTTATCTATGTCGACGATATTATCGTCGCTAGCTCTCACATGGAGTCTATTGAAGTTCTTCAAGGATTTCTCAATGATCACTTCAAAATTAAATCCCTTGGCAATCTCCGTTACTTTCTTGGCATTGAGGTCGCCCGTTCTTCCAAAGGAATTTCCATCTGCCAGCGTAAGTATGCACTTGAAATTTTGGCCGATGCTAGTTGTCTTGGTTCTCGACCCCTCAAATTACCAATGGATCAAAACCTCAAGCTTCACAAAGATGCTAGCGATCCTCTCTCTGACCCACTCCCATATCGGAGCTTAGTTGGTAGACTCCTCTACCTCACCATCACTCGGCCCGATCTCTGCTATTCAGTCCAGCACTTGAGCCAATTTATGACAGCACCTACAACGACACACCTACATGCTGCTCATCAGGTCCTACGGTACATTAAAAATGCTCTTGGACAAGGCCTTCTTTTCTCTTCTCTTTCGTCACTTACTCTTTGTGCATACTCAGACTCGGATTGGGCCTCTTGCCTAGACTCACGTCGCTTAGTTACGGGATTTTGTATTTTTCTTGGACAATCACTCATCTCATGGCGATCAAAGAAGCAGGCAGTCGTCTCTCACTCCTCTGCTGAGGCCGAGTATAGGGCCATGGCAACAACCTCATGTGAATTACAGTGGTTATCTTATATATTTCAAGATTTGCACCTCTCCATTTCTCTTCCAATCGATTTGTACTATCACAATCAAGTTGCGCTACATATTGCCAAGAATCCAATTTTTCACGAGCGCACCAAACATATCGAGATGGATTGCCATCTCATTCGTGACAAAATACAAACTGGTTTCTTGTGGACTTGCTCCATTCATTCTTCTTTTCAGCTTGCAAATGCATTCACAAAAACCTTCCATCCTCACAGTTTTCATTTTTGCTGTCCAAGATGGGAATAGAAAATATCTATTCTCCATCTTGCGGGGGGATATTACAGAGTGATATACCAGCTGCCACACTGCCAAATACCTCAAGGAATATGCAACAGAATTCCCAACAATCTTCCAACACATAACTTGCTTTTTGTATATTTGTTTAGGGATATTTCAGTACTTTTTTATTACATAGTTTAGTCGATTCTTTCTATAAATACCCTACTGTACAGCATAGAAAGCAGGCAATTTAATAATAACAAAAATTGATTCTTCTCTTCATTGCTCTGTCTCCTTTCCATTTACATTGAACTCAGTACCACCCAGCTCTATTTTAGCCAAACTCTGACACCTCACATCCTTTTAACACCTGATGGGAAACATTCAAGACAGATATAAAGCATATGACGGCACATGCTCGAAGGAACATGTTTCACCAGCACTAGTCTTCCTCCACTAGACTTCTAGCCTGTAACTTTTTTTCTTTATCCATTGAAGGTTTCAACAGGAAGACAGCTAGCAAGTCTGCCACTGCCAATTGGCACCCTGAAGCATTCTCAATGGATTAGTTAAAGCTAAAAGATACTTTTGATGAAGGCGAGTAATTTGGTTTTTGACTATTCTATTCACACAAGTCCTCATATTGGAATAACAATTTTTTCATTATATAACAATAAAATAATATAAGATGAATTTGACTTTAACTATTCATATCAAATCTCCATATTGAATTATCTATTTATTCATTATATAATAATGAGTAATTACTAATTAAAAAATTTTTAATTTTTTTTTAATTTATTTTATTTATCATATTTTATCTGTTATATGTTAATTAGTAATTATATTCTAATTAAATTATGAATTAAAAAGTTATATTTTTTCAATTCTCATTTAATGCTAATTGTCATTCAAAAAAATAAAAATTAATTAAATAACAAAAAAGCCAAATCTACAAAGCCCAAAGTAAAATGGAAAAAGTCCCAAGGTCTCTTGATCTCTTCAATTCGGGAGCTCCAAACGATGGACGATTTCAATCTTGCTCTCGTAATCGTTGACATAGTCGTGTGCATCCTCGTCTTCATCTTCAATGTCTACCTTCTCGTCAACTACCAGCATCCCGACAATGCGAACTAGGTATATTTTCCCAAATCCGTCGTCATTTTGGGTATCTAGTCTAGGGCTTCAAATGCTCATATTATTTTATAAATTTTTTTGAGAAAATCTCTTTAATTATTTTTTAGTCTTTTTGGGTGCAATGTTGGTATATGTGTGTAGGAGTGTTGGTAAGGTTTCTGGTTTTTTTGAGAGGGAACGAAGAAGCAGTTGATGTGAGAAAGAAGAAAGATAAATAAATGATTAAATGTACATTTGGTGTATTTATAGTAACTAGCAAATTTGAAAATGATTTTGGTGTTTACTATAACTAAAGTCTAAATATTTGAATTTTAGCTAATCTATTGTGATGATATTTTGAGATCTAATAATGAAATATGTGATGAATTTAACTTTTGACTAATCCACGAGAATGCTCAAGTGTATGAGAATCTTGCCTCTTTAAAAGCCAGAGAGGAACATGAATCATCTTCCTTGCTGCTGAAGCTCTATAAGGAAAGCTGATTTAGAAAAGTAATGTTATATACAATTGTAAAATGCGTAATCGCCGTGTAATCATTTTGAAAAAGAGTAAGATTTATTATTAAAAGATTAATTTTTTAGGTAAGTTCTGTATTTACTCACTTTTTTTAAAAGAGTTATATAGTGCTTGTATACTTTACGATTATAAATATCATTTCTCTAGAATTCAATAGCTGTCAACAAATTGATTCATATTTTTTCAATACATCCAGCAATGCTTTAAAGTGAGTTTTTGGACGCATTCAAGAACAAGACCAGAAGCCGCGCGATTCATATTTCTCCTTGTAACGACAAGTTGAGGCGATCTCCCTTTTTTGTGTTTTGGGGGAGTCACAGTTTCACAAGTTGATATGATTTTATAATTTAATTTATCCTATCAAGTCACATTAATTTGTAATTTTATTTTTATATAATTTTTTTTAACTAAATCACTCTTGCAATAATTATCCAAATACTTGCAAATCGGACTTTCAGGACATAATAAATACAATAAATCTTACTTTTCTCTTCCCGTTGAACCTCGGGAGAAGGATGGTTTTGGGTTCAAATATCTAAACTCGCAAGGCTAAGTACAGTTGCCACCACTACATGTACAGTTAGGTGAGCTCGCCCTTTGTATAGATCGAAGACCTTTATAACCGAAGGCTAGGTTGCAGAAAAGAAATAGTGTAGAAACAATCCAGAGCAATCAGCTGGCACAGACAGTACTAGACCAGAGTCCGAGACCCTTTGTCTTGTTGCCCATCATCCTCGGTTTCTGCTAAAATCTGTTCTGAAAATGTAACCAGAGGGTAGGCCGGGTTCGGTCGCCGCCCTGACATGGAAGCTGTTATATATAAGATTATCAGATTAAACAGCACATATGTGTGTATGGTGAATCCTCTCGTCCCATCTACGTCATATCATATGGAAATGGGAATGGCGAGCAGGGCATGCATGACTTGTTGCTGTCATATATACGTTTCGATATCGCAGAGTACATGCATGTTGTCCATGTCTGAGGGAATGGAGCAGCCTGAATGCTAGCTTGAGAAAGAAGGCATGGGAATCATAACTAATTCGTTTCTTTCCTTCGCTCTGTCCTTCAGCTTCAGTTGTCTCTCTCCAACTTTTGCCTCGACATTCTCTTTATTTTTGGAGTTGCAGAACATGGAGAGTGCTGCATGCACCTATATATATATATTTATATATATCCTTCCAGGATCAATGATCCAACCTCACAACCGCCTGAGAGTTCACTCACCAACGCGTAATATGTCTATTAATTTTATTGAGTATGTTGACATAATCACCCTTACCATGGTAGGGTACGTACAACAAGGTGGAGCTATCCACATCGTATTTTCACAATATACAAAGATGGTAGGCTGTAATCACAGGAAATTTGTAGTTAGGTTTGTAAGATTCTTGTAGAAAAAATTATGATAAGTCAGTATTTTTACAAGAAACAATGGCCCACAGTGTCACACTTAAGAACACAGAATTAGCTTATTCCACTGGTTTTGTAGCATAAACCGCAATCCCCAGTCTAATATTGATGACTCTGTTTACTGGTTTGTGTGGTGTTTTCAAACCACTTGCACTAGGTTACACTGCAGGAGGATAATTGAACAAAAAAGACATATGATTAGAGTTAATGAAAAGATGGAGCAGATAGGAAAAGTGAACGTGAAGTATCCCATCAGGGGTCAGGACTCAGGTCCTTCAGAATTTCCCAACTTATCAGATGATTTTTTAAGTGGACTCGGCTTTCATCCAGTTATTCAGCTTGTAACTACTGGACACGCGATGGATGAGAGCTACGTACGTACATATCCCCGTCCGGACACAATCTAAGAGATTCTAACACAATCTAAATGTTAAATGTTAATTATCTTCTAATTAATTTAATTTATTTGCTTGGAGTAAGAAACTAATATTTTAATGTGTGACGAAGCAACCAAGCAACCGTAGATATTTGATAAAGCACTGTAACTGAAATTATAGTAGCAGCAATCTAACGTCCTAAAGCTATATGATTTATTTTTGAAAAATTATAGTTGTAGGCGTAAGTGTGCAAATACCGTGTAATTATTTTAAAAACGACTGTACAGCACTTGCGTATTCTACAACTATATATAACATGGCTCAAAACCACTTAAAACATTTCCAAGATATTGCCGGGCTGAAAGTGGAAGCTCCTTTTTCTCTTCAACTCGGCTTTTTTTTTTAATCATTTTATCCAGGACATTGAATTAATGCCTTACGAAATACCCCATTAATCTCACTTTTCTTTTCCAGTATAAATTCTCAGTTTTTTCAAGTCAGGAAAAGGGAATCAAAAGCTGGTAACTGACATTAATTTTTCGAAAATTTTTTGCTTATAACTTATATCTTCGTCTTGCTCTTTTTTTTTTTCGTTTCTTTGAACAACTTGTGTAAACGATCGGTACATGGAGAATAGTAATGTGGACGTAAAGCCAGAAGGCAATGCTTAATTTCCAAGTTAAAGCCTTAAAGCTAATTATATATATAATATATGGCAAATAGAAGGAAAAGTGTGCATTTAAACTCTTAAATACCAAGAATATTGCACTGATCTGCACCTTTTTTAGATTAATTTTTTGTCTTTTGCTTGCATTTTTTTTTTCACATCTGTGAGACTAATATAATAATTCCAAGATAAGATTCACGTACGTACGTGTTCTTTGGATAATGGAGCTTTAAATATTCAAGAAATTTCATGTAAAGTTAATTCATTTGTGATACACTACCAATCTAAATATAGATTGACATGATTCATCAATCAACAAACTTTTTGAATATATATTTCTTTTATCATTTATTTCTCTTTATCTTTTCATTCATTTATTTTTAATGATATAGAGGGAAAATTTGGATAAGCTATTAGATGGTGTTCTAAAAGTGATTAGCTTAAACAGAAAAAATAAAGATTTTGATCGATTAGCTAATAAACTATTGCGAATATTAACGCAGCTTCAATATCTTTTAAACACAATTTTGATTTCTGTCAAAAGCATGTAACCTGATTGGCATAACCTCTAACTTCCAAAATTAAGGTCTAGAGTTCGAAATCCACCTTTCCCCAATAAATAAATAATAAAAAAAAACTTCGATATCTTGATGCATAAACCATGGAAGTCATCATAAACTTCGGTATCTTTCGTACAACTGATCTATGGAATAAAATGATAATACTATCCACTTTGATGAGGGGATCAAACATTAATTAGATTGGAGGAAAGATCAGATAATGGAGTCATCTACAAGCTCTAGTACTATATGAAGAATGCAAATTTAAACGGGGATTCTATGTACTGATGATTACATGATCGTGAACAGACTCAAACATGAGCATTTACGTACGTAGATTGCATTCTAAATTCAAACTTAAACCTGAAGATAGTTATAAAGACAATATCCCATCAATCATAATCAACTGATGAATCTCAAGATCTTTCCCTAAAGAACGAACTAAACTAGCATGGGAAAATATCTAAACAAGAAATTAAAGAAACGCTAAAATTCTAATTAGTGTAATAATGCATTTACAGCGCTCAAAAATAGATATTATACTTGATCATCACCTGAAAAACTCTGATGAAATTAGTAATATTTATGGGTTGAATATCAAATTCCCACATTTGCACTTCCAACTCATGGGCTTGTAGTTGGAACTGTCATCTCCTCTAGTTGAATGTGCAAAATTTGAGACCCTTGAAAAGTAGTCTTTGTTCCCATTCTGAAGTTGGGGGTTTGCAGGGACCTGAATTGCCTCACAGTGCCCACATGAGTTGCACCTCCTCTCGCACCTCGGAGGCCTTGATCCTATCCTACGGCCTCTCAAAATTGCCTTACCTTCTCTCTTTGTCTAATTTAAGAAGCAGAAATAAAAAAAAAATACAGATTATTAATTTCCTTTAGCACATTTAACCCAGAGTAAAGTTTCATAATTTCTGAGGAAGAGAGTGAAAGAACGTAGATCAGTTCTCACCTGGGAAAACGGTTCGGAAAGTGCTCTACCTGCATAATACAGACAAGAAAGTTATCTTCCAAGTTACCAGAATGTTGTATCTTTCCAATTTCAACAGTGAGCTATTTACCTTCAGCCATAGTACTTCTCAGCTGGGTAGAGCTCAGAATGAGAAAGAGAATCGAAATAGCAAAATAGCAAAGTCTACAGCTGCAAATGAAGTTGTGACTGCACCCCATTTACAAAGAGAGAGAGAGAGAGAGAGAGACTAAAGAGCCAGGGTATAGCGGATTCAAGAGAAGATTAATAAATATAAGAAAGGAAGGTGAGTAACTGAATAATAAATTCTCTAGCAATGTCTCTGGGTAAGATTTTTGAGGTTATGAAACTCGGAAAGACAACTCAAGAAATGCAGAGAGAAGAAAGAAAGGAACTCATCCCGAAAAGGCCATGAAGCACCTCAATGTCGTTCGATGAGTGTCCCAACCCAAACAACGAGGATGTATGATGGACGGAAGAGAACCAAAAGGACTTTGGGA
Organism: Cyclocarya paliurus; assembly: GCA_029856935.1. Classification (NCBI taxonomy): domain Eukaryota; kingdom Viridiplantae; phylum Streptophyta; class Magnoliopsida; order Fagales; family Juglandaceae; genus Cyclocarya; species Cyclocarya paliurus. The sequence goes on from CM056953.1 coordinate 27,881,334, forward strand.
CAGCAAAGAGATGAGATTGAAGACAGGAAGGAACAAAAAACCACAAACTCCACGATATACGAGGGACATGTACCTCTGTTCACTAACGGACATGCATATACAGCTGTAGATTTCGGGTTTTCGCTTTCTTCATTTTCTGTAGTTTTCATTTATTTCTAATATGTTTATCAATTATCATTTTCGGATTGAGAGTTCTGAACTCCTCGCTCGCTTCTCATTTCTCAACTTTCGCACGTTAAAAAATCCTTGGTTTTTTTAAGAACACCTCTCATTTTAATCTTTCTATCTGTATCTGTTAATGTTGATGTGAGAAAAATTTCTAACAAACTGGAAGAAGAGAAAGAGTCAATCCCGGCCTACTGGGGTGACTTAGGCCTTGATCGGTGATGTTTGAAACCCCCGACGGTACTCCGGTGCGACTGTACGGTGTTGGTGCGTACGTCCATAGCAGTGGATATAACATAAGTGTAGAGAAAGTAAAGAGAAATAAACATAAAGATTTATGTGGTTCAGCACTAAGCCTACGTCTATGGAGGTTTGGGAAGGGGAGTTTTCGCTATGATGTATTTGTTTACATTCACTCATGGTCCCTCATATTTCACTGTACAAAGAAAGTTGGAGATCCGCTTGTTGGAGAAAAAAATCCCTCTAGAGCTCTCATTTTCGTGGTTGAAGAAGAAGCTGAGGAAGAAGAAGTCGAGAGCGTCCTTTTAAAGTCATCTGGTCCCTCCCCTTTATTTGATCCCCCTGCCATGAGGTGACTTGACTCTTGGTGTGTCTGATTTGCTCTCCTTGGCCTCTGACTCCTCTAACACCTGTATGTTCTTATGTCCCTCTTTGTCTCTTTCTTGTTTCTCTCTCTTGTCCCCAGTGGCAGTCTAGGGAGTTGGGCTCAACTATGGGCTATAGTATTTTATTCCTCCACAGTTAAAAAACAAACGAAAATAATCGGGTGGCGTAGTGATATAACATTAATCTTGAAATATGATAGACCCATGATCTTTTCTACAATTCTTTATATATGAATTGTTGGCGTGAGCTGTAAATTAGAATCAATCTATGAAGTATTTTAGGATAGAATTAAAATAAAATTCTTCACTTTCTAAGCTACTCGAAACTGTAGTTATAAAATCTGGGTAGTTGATACTAGGTTTCTATTGTATTGCTTATATAGTTAGTATAGGATGAATGAAAATATACACGAAAATACTTTTTGGCATGGTATCAAAGCCAAGTTCCAATCCTGGGACGTGTGGGTTATGGGCCCAAAGCATGTGGAAGTGGATTGGCATTTTATCAAGCAAAATCTCAAAGTCAAGATAATCAAATTTCCATTTGTTAAATCAGAGAATCAATTAGCAGATGTACTCACAAAGGCAGTATCAAGCCAAGTCTTTTACAACTCACTTGTCAAGTTGCACATTTAGGATTTGTATGCGTCAACCTGAGAGGGAGTGTTGGCGTGAGCTGTAAATTAGAATCAATTTATGAAGTATTTTAGGATAGAATTAAAATAGAATTCTTTCCTTTCTAAGCTACCCGAAACTGTAGCCATAAAATCTGGATAGTTGATACTAGGTTTCTATTGTATGGCATATATAGTTGGTATACGATGAATGAAAATATACACGAAAATACTTTTTGACATGAATTATGTTTTAAATGATGGGTGTTTTCATAAAATAACTTATAAAAATAAAACATTATATTTTTATAAAAATGCCACCATTTTAAAACGTAACTGTATAAAATTTTTTACATATATTATAACTCATATACATAAACAATCTCGTCGTCTTCCTTCATTTAATTAAATAGAATATATATATATATATATATATTTAATATTTATGTCTTCAAATGTTGAGATGGAAAAGGTTACTCTTTGAGTTGAAGTTTTGGAGTTCAAATCTGCTTTTTAAAGTGAAACATATGTTTGGGATTTTAGATGGAATTATATAAAAGTAGTACCAATATATAAAACAGGCTAAGGCCAGATATAGTTAAAACCAATCCCAGCCCCATTAGTGGTTGGGTAAAGTAAAAACAGACCCAATCTACACACATATGGATCAATATTGGTGCTAATAGTCCATTGCTAGCCCAAGGCCAAGACCGGAATTTGGCCAACTCTATAATCACGACCTATAATGATACACTTGTAATATTAAAACCTTATAATATAAAGATTATGAAGTGTATCATGAGACGGATTATAATATAGGGTTTGGGAAGGGGATCATGAGACGGATTAAGATTATAACGATACACTTTATAATATTACAGTGGATAGAATATAATTTTTTAATGATACACTTTATAGCACTGGATGGCACCAAAGAAATTTGGCATATACCAAAATGAGAAAATAATTATGGAATGGACCTCTCAATCCGTCTTAGTTCTTCTGTAACATCAATCATGGTTGGCCTAAACTCTGGATTCTCATCTCTGCATATCAGGGCAAGCTGCAGTGAGGCTCGCAATTGCTGCTCCAGACCAGCTTCTCCTTCCCCTGCCTTGATTGCAGATTCGACAATCGTCTGTACAATGTTTTCTCTTATGTAGTCTTCGAAGTTCTTAAAACCAGGAGCTGTTTGGTATAGATCCATGAAAGTTTTTCCAGTTACAAGCTCCAACAGAAGCGTTCCAAAGCCAAAGACATCGCTTTTTTCCGTCACAACGCCCGTAGCAACATACCTGGGGCATACGAAATTGCGAGTCCCGGTAAGAGCATCTCGCACCTCAAATTCACCCTCTGGGATTTCAATAGACAATGAAAAATCAGATAGTTTGGGAATGTCACGTCGGTCAAAGAAGATGTTTTCTGGTTTTATATCCCTATGAATAATGGGTCTGGAGAAGGCAGTGTGGAGATATGCAATAGCATGAGCAATCTCCCTTGCAACCTTTAGCTTGCACTGCCATGGCATAGGTCGAGCTTGTGGTTTAGAGGCATAAATTCGACCGGAAAGGGTTCCATTTTCAGCAGATTCGTAGACTAAAACGGGAGATGGAGTCTCGAGACAGCATCCTACGAGCTTAAGAACATTCTTGTGAGCGCACATCTTTGCACAGATAACCATATCAGTGAAGGGAAAGTCCCGTTCGTCTGCGTCTATATTCCCTCTGTACTTCTTAACGGAAATGAGTCTGCCTTTGAGAGACCCATTGTACCATTTATACCACCCATCTTCGCGAAAAAGAAGGTGAGGATCGAAGTTGTTGGTGGCCTTCAGGAGCTCTTCGATGGAGAAGCTACGGATGGGAATACACCTGTTATTACAAGAGGCAATTAACTTCTCCAGTAATACGCTTCCATTCTCCACAAATGCCTTCTCTCTCTCTTCTTTTCCGAGCATTCTCTCTTAAGAAATGATCTCTCTCCCTCTCTCTCCCTCTCTCTCTCTCTCTGTGGATTCTGCAGGGTTTCAGATATGGTCTTAACCTTTCCCATACCATTCATCAAGGTAGAGGCCAGGAGATTAATTTCGTCGTAAGAAGAGTTAAATTTCGTGGAAGCTGCTGCATCATTGCTAGTTCTGTAGGTCAACCGCCATTTGGTTGACAATATGTTCTACGCGGAAAGTCGATTTCTGCGGCAACACAAAGTCCTTTTGTTTGAAATGGATTAACTGAAGATGTTGAGAGTAACGTGCGAAGAGCCCAAAGGCAGTAAACAGAGTGCCTTTCTGTATATTGATGATCTCATCATTTACATGAGAACTGTACTATTTATATATTACGTCCAGAAGTTAATGGAAAATAAAATAAAAGGATGAATACAATACTAATGCTAGTGTATAATAACAAACTCTAACAAACTCTAACAGAATTGCTTTATAGATTTTTATCTGGTGGAACTGTGATCATGGTAGATGGATGAGCTTCCTGTAATCTCAACATCCCCCTGCAAGATGGAGAGTTAATGTTAATTACCCCTATCTTGGCAGCAATCGATTAAATGTGGGAGAGTGTAATGGTTTGGTGAGCAAGTCTGTTATCTGAGCTAAAAATGGAACATGGGCAGTAACAACTTGTCCAAAGTTGATCTTGTCGCGAACTAGATGGCAGTCAAATTCGATGTGTTTCGTACGTTCATGAAATACGGGATTAGCCGCGATGTGGAGGGCAGCTGAGTTATCACAGTACAAAGTCGTAGGCTGTGAGATTTGTATATTCAAATCATGAAGTAAGTACCTCAGCCATGTGAGCTCGCATACGATTGAGGCCATGGCCCTGTAATCGGACTCGGCAGATGAGCGAGATACGGTGGTCTGCTTTTTGGATTTCCAAGAGACGAGGGAGCTGCCGATGAAGACGTAGAAGCCAGTTGTTGAACGACGAGTGTCTGGACAATTTCCCCAATTAGCATCGAAATAAGCCACAAGACTGAAAGTGGAAGCTGTTGAAAAAAATAGACCCTGACCCGGTGTGCCTTTGAGATATCTAAGGACTTTAATAACAGCATTGTAATGAGGGAGCCATGGGGATTCCATGAATTGGCTAAGCAAGTGAACACTGTAACTTAAATCTGGTCTGGTGTTAGTGAGGTAGAGCAATTTTCCCACTAGCTTCCGATACAAGGTGGGATCATGAAAAAATTCCCCTTCATCTTTGCTTAGTTTAAGGTTAGGTTCCATGGGTAGAGGGGATGGCTTGGATGCTAGTAAGCCTACTTCAGATAATATATCCAAAGCAGATTTGCGTTGACAAAGCTGAATACCCTTATTGGAGCGTGCAATTTCCATGCCAAGGAAATACTTAAGTGGCCCGAGAGTTTTGATCTTGAATTTGGATTCCAAGAAACATTTGACAGCAGTACTTGATGTAGTATCTGAGTTCATTAAAATAATGTCGTCGACATAGATGAATAGTGCAACAAATGAGCTTCCTGTATTTTTGATAAATAAGCTATAATCAGCTTTCGATTGGATGAATCCAAACTCAGCAAGTGTAGAAGATAGCTTGGTATTCCACTGTCTGGAAGCTTGGCGGAGACCATAAAGGCTCTTTTGAAGGCGACAGACTTTGTTAGTTTTGGCAGCATAGTGACCAAGGGGAGGCTTCATGTAAATTTCTTCATCGAGTTCACCATACAAGAAGGCATTGTTGACGTCTAATTGCTGAAGTTCCCATTCTTTGATGGGTGCAACATCAAGAATGCAACGGATAGAAGTGAGCTTGGCAACCGGCGAGAAGGTGTCATGGAAGTCTATCCCTTCTCATTGAGTGAAGCCTTTGGCAACCAAGTGAGCCTTAGCTCTTTCAATGGTCCCATCGGCATGAAATTTGTATTTGTAGATCCATTTGCAATAAATTGGCTTCTTGCCGAGAGGAAGATCAACTATGGACCAAGTCCAATTTAACTCAAGAGCAGCTAATTCTTGCTCCATTGCTTTGCACCAAATAGGTAATTTGACAGCTTGGGTGTAGGAAGAGGGTTTGGTGTGAAGGGAAATGGAGGTGGTAAAAGCTTTGAATGTAGGGGAAATATAATCATAAGACAAGAAGGAAGAAATAGGAAAAGGAATAGATTTACCTGCAGTGATGTCAGCACCATGAGCTGTCATCGTGGATGTTGACTGGACTGAGGCAGTGACTTGTTGGTAGTGGAAATCATGAAGGTATGCTGGAGCTTTTCTTGCTCTAGTTGAGCGGCATGGAGGTGGGGTTGTAGGAGTATTGAGAGGAGAAGATGGGAGGGTATTATTGGTGGTTGGGTCAGGATGTGAAAATTCTAAATGATTGTGATCATGTTGAGAAAATGGAGGAGGCGGAAGTGGTGGAGGTAACGTGGTGGGTATCTGTGGGGTGGAAGACGGGGCAAGGGGAGTGATATTGGTGGTTTGTTTTAGTGGAAAAAAATCTTCATGGAAGATGACATCGCGAGATATGAATATGTGTTTGGTATTAAGATCGAGGAGTTTGTATCCCTTGACGCCATAAAGGTAGCCAAGAAAAATGCATGGACGAGCTCGAGGGTCAAATTTAGTACGTGTATGAACGAGGGTGGATGCATAGCATAAGCAATCGAATATTTTGAGATGAGAGTATGATGGTTTGTGGTGGAATAAAAACTCAAATGGTGATTTGTATTGGAGGAGAGGTGTGGGGGTTCTATTGATAAGGTATACGGCTGTGGTAATGAATTCAGACCAGTATTTTATGGGCAGGTTTGATTGGAACTTTAATGCACAGGCCACATTTAAAATATGTTGATGTTTACGCTCGGCCAATGCGTTTTGTTGGGGTGTAGCAACGCATGTGAGTTGATGTATTACCCCTTTAGATTGGTAGAAGGATGGCATTTGGAACTCAGCGCCATTATCAGACCTTATGGTTTTGATGTTAGTCTCAAATTGAGTTTGGACAATGGAGAAGAAATTTTGAAGAGAAAGTCGAGCCTCAAATTTAGCCTTGAGTAGATAGACCCAGGTGCAATGTGTGAATTGGTCAACGATGGTAAGGAAGTATTTGGTGCCATCGTGAGATTGAGTTTGATTTGGTCCCCATATGTCCACGGAAATAATTTCAAAAGGCTTTGTTACTTTGGTCTCGGACTGAGGAAAGGGTAATTTGTGGTGTTTTGCAAGTGGACACACTTCACAAATAATTCTTGAAGTTGTGTGATGCTTTGTATTGGAAATATTAATATCATTCAAGATGTATTGAGTCATTGAACTATGTCCAAGCTGGTAGTGCCACAAAGTAAATGTATCAAACTTGGAAATGTTGGTAACAAAAGCTGTGCCATCAGAATGTAAAAGCTGAGAAGAAGAAAGAGTTGGTTGCAGGGCAGTGGTGTTGTGTCGTGGTAGTTGGAGGTGATATAAGCCGTTAAGAACAGTCCCCACTCCAATTGTCATCCACGATGAAAGGTCCTGGATAAAACAAGAAGTAGATGAAAAAATTAAACAGCAATTCGAGTGAGTGGCTAATGCTCTGGCAGATATGAGGTTGAATGAAAATTCAGGAACACACAATTCATTTTTGAGAATTAGAGAAGTAGAAAGGTGCACATCACCAATGTGTGTAGCTGCTATGGAGTGGCCATTGGGGAGTTTGATGGAGTGAGTGTCAGGGGTCATGTTGTGGGTAAATAAGTGGGGGCTACAGATCAAGTGATCTGTAGCACCCGTGTCCAATATCCATGAGGTGGTGAGGTGCGTGTGCTGTGTGTGTGCATTTTTGGAATTACAAAAAGAAATACCAGACATAGGAGAGATATTGGAATCAGAGGTGCTAGCATGGGCAAGGTTCACGGGTGGAGTTGGAGAAGCATTGGAGGAAGAGTTGAGCAAAGTAAGGAGCTGATAATATTGTTCTTGAGAGAGAGGTGGTCCATGGTTGATCTGATCCTGCTCGAGAGAAGAGTGATTTGCCGAGAACTTGGATTTGGAGTGGTTCTTGTGTCCGGGAGGAAAACTATTAAGCTTGTAACACTTTTCCTTGGTGTGTCCTGGGATGCGGCAGTGAGCACAAACAGGAAGATGGGGGTTAGCTTTAAAACAACGCTCAAGAGAGTGACTTGAGATATTACAATGTGAGCAAAAGAGTCGATCCTTGCAGTACAAAGTGATTGGGCGTTGATTTGGAACTCGAGCAGCTATGTCTAGGGGCACAGGTAGAGCATGAAGCTGTCTACACCATTCCTTTTGCTGAACCAAAGATAGGACGCGATTTAAAGGGGGAAAAGGTTCATGAAGGAGGATTTGAGCTCGGACCGCATCATACGAATCTTGAAGTCCCATTAAAAATTGCATAACCTTGTGTCGATGATTGTAGTCCATTAGTGTCTTGACCGAACCACATGTGCAAGTCGGCATTGGTTCATAAATCTCTAGTTCGTCCCAAAAGCTCTTAAGTTGGTTGTAGTATTGTCTCACTGAATCGTTGTCTTGGATTAGTAAGGAGATTGATTTTGTAAGCTGAAATATGCATGGAGCATTTTGGATGGAGAAGCGTTCACGAAGATCCTTCCAAACGTTTGCCGCTGTGTCTGCATGCGCGATGCTCGATCTATGTTCCGAACCAACAGAATGTTGGATCCAAGCGATGATCATGTCATTACATCGCTCCCAAGGAGTAAAGAGAGGATCAAATTCTTGAGTGGGTTTGGAAATTTTGCCATCGATGAATCCAAGTTTGTTTTTGATATTGAGAGCACGGCGCATGGTCCTTGCCCAAGTTATAGAATTCTCGGTGGTGAGCAGGTCTGGAACCAATGGAGATGACGCACCTTCACCAAGTTGAATATAGTATGGGCTTGCGGGATGGTGGGGATTGTTTTCTGGGTTGGATGGTGGCATATTGGAATCGATATTGAAAGAAATTTCAGTCATGTCTCTGGTACCATGTTGAGAGTAACGTGCGAAGAGCCCAAAGGCAATAAACAGAGGTTGAAGAAGGCTAGAAACATAGTGCCTTTGTGTATATTGATGATCTCATCATTTACATGAGAACTATACTATTTATATATTACATCCAGAAGTTAATGGAAAATAAAATAAAAGAATGAATACAATACTAATGCCAACGTATAATAACAAACTCTAACAGAATTGCTTTATGGACTTTTATTTGGTGGAACTGTGATCATGGTAGAAGGATGAGCTTCCTGTAATCTCAACAGAAGAGGCATTTGGGATCTCATAACACAGTTTTGTAATTTTCCTAAATTGGGCACTTGGACTTGGCGAATTGAGTAGGAGATAGGAGATTTTGGACAGACTTTAATTAAAAATAAGAGTAATATTTTTCTTTATCTTAATCTTTGTCATCTCTAATCATACATAGTGACAGATTTTAAGCGGATGTCATTTAAATAATTGATAAAAGAAGTCACTTTTTTTTTTTTTGAAACAGAAGTCACTTGAAATATCATACATTTTCATATGTGATTGCAAATGATAAAGTCTATGATGAAGAGTGGCTTTCGTCAATGAACAATAAATGCAACAGAAATAATTCTATGTATTTATCTCTCTTCAACTTATTAAATCCTCATGTTCGACCAACAACCGTCTTTCCATCAAATACTCACAAATCTTTAGCTGAGTTGAGTTCTTTATAAATAATAGTGAGTTGAATAGTGAAATGAGTTATGTAGAATCCATCTAAACTAAATTTAAAATGTATTTAGATGTTAAGATAAGTTTAGTACTTTTTATGATAAATTGAAAAAGGTTACGGATTCCACGTATAAAGATATTTTAAGTTGAAAAAGGTTGTAGGTCCTAAGTGTAAGAAGGTTTTGAATTGGAATGAGTTTAGTAATTTGAGAGTTGGGTATTTGGATATTATACTCAGTTTCAAATTAGACTGAACTGAATTGAGCTCAACTGGATTTGGAAACCAAACGCAGTCTAAAACTCTTCTCCAATTATATCGTGAATTGGATGGTCTAATTTTGAATAAAGGTATATATATATATATATATGAATAATTCTATTATTATCCCTATAAAATACACCTATTTTGATATTTGATTTTTTTCTTTAGCAAGTATGTGGTATAAGGATAATGAGTAGAAGAATTCAATTAATTTAATAAGAATAAAAAAATAAAAAAATGTATAGTATATGATGTAGCGGCTGTGTAGCATTCATTCCTCTTTATTAAAAGTAATAAAGGACCACTCCCAACTGTACTCAAATTCTGAGCTAACGTAAATGTTGCGCCGGAGACTTGAAAAAGTACCGAAAGATGAATTATTGGCATTTTACATAAACAAGTCATCCAAAACAAATTCTTACAGCCAGAAAATATATTTATTGAGTGCACTAATTTCATATTAATACGAAATATATATAACCAGCTTGCAGTATCAACTTTATATTAAATAAATATCTTATAATATGTGGACCGCATTTAAATCTCTTACTATAAGAGATGTGTCTTACATTGGTCGTGCTTGGGTAGCATTCTCTTCATGAGTTCCTCAAACCCTAATCATTATTTTTAAATTAAATGATTCATATTATGGTACCTCAATATCTATTGCATACATATCATCCACAATAATTTCAAAAATTAAAGTTTATTTTAAAATAGTTGTTAAAATAATCATACCACAAAGCACACCACAAGCTCTAGTTTTTAGTAATTTGTTTCTTAAATTAGATTATAATTGTAGCTTATCCCCATGATTGGATTATATTTATGAGAAATGATATTTACAGGATGTATAAGTCTCGCGCATTCATTTTAACAAAATTAGGTAAATTTGAATACACACGAAAAAGTTATTTTTTGAATAATAGACTCTACTTTTTCTTTAAATAGAATTGTATATAATATTATTCTTTATTTTTAAATATTATTAGTTTATTTTTATATCTTTAAATGAAGCATACATGGAGAGGATTACTTTTGAAATTTAAGATGATTGGGGTTCAAATAGCTTTATTTGGGATTCTAGATGGCATTATGAAAATTACTAGCAACAAATAAAAGAGTTGGGTCAGAATTGAAAACAATTGGCAATTCCAGAGTTACTTGTCAGAAAAACTGGCCCAATCTGGACAAAATATTTGTGCCAGATCTTGAGTTCAATTAATCTAACTAGACCTAGAGCCCATCGCTAGCCCTATCCCTTGAGTATCCCGTAAAGCTCTTACCTCCCTTGGAACAGCTTGATCTCCAATGGGCTCATGAAAATACATTAATCATGATCTTCTCAATTATATCGCATCAGTATTAATGATTATCAGAAGTCATGCAGTAGTTCATGTCGTCGCTGTCCAAGTAATTGATCATGATGTAGAGAAATGGATTGAACTTCTATATATCTCGATCGATCTAAGACAGGCCATGTTCTGTTGTAAACCTCATGCAAACACTAGCCCTAGCTAGATTCCTTTTCTTCCCTGAAATTCCAAGTAATTAAATAGTTCGTATTGATTTCCACAAACGCTAGCTTATGTATGTAATTATCATCATTAATTATCATACTAATTATTATATCTGATAAAAAAGTCGCCGGTGATGATAAGTAGTTATCACCGAATAAGGGTCAAAATTAAGGATATCACAAAAATAGCCTTTCGAATACACAATGGTCACTATGAATTTTTAGTCATCAGATTTGGTTTGACGAACACTCCTTCTACTTTTCAAATTTTGATAAATTAGATTTTTAAACATTTTTTAAGGAAATTCATACTTTTATTTTTATTTTTATTTTTATATAACATTTTGATCTACGATAGAAGTGAAGATGAACATAGACAACACCTGAAAATTGCTCTAGACATACTCAGGCAACATCAATTATTTCCCAAGAGGTCCAAGTGCATATTTGGTTGTCCTGAGGTAGTTTATCTAGGGCATCTTATCTCAGTTTAAGGGATAAAAGCCGACCCAGAAAAGCTCAGAGCCATCTTCGATTGGCTCTCACCTACTTCAATTAAATCCTTGAGAGGCTTTCTGGAGTTGATAGGCTAGTGCCGATAATTTATTAAGGGGTACGAAAGGGTGGCAGCTCCTATAACTGAGTTACTAAGAAAGGACGGGTTCAAATGGACTGCTGTAAGAGAAAAGAGATTTTATGACCTTAAGGAGACAATAACCAAACCATCAGTCCTAGCATTACCTAAATTCTCATTTCCTTTTGAAATCGAATGTGATGCAATCAAGAGGGTTATGGGTGCTGTCCTCATACAAAAAGGGCATCATATTGCCTTCTACAGCCAGGCCCTGAAGGGTAAGGCCTTGGAACTTATAAGAATGAACTCTTTGCACTTGTTTCAGCATTACAAAGATGGAAGCCTTACCTCCTAGACAAGCCTTTCATAGTTAAGACAAACCACCAAAGTCTAAAATTTCTATTAGACTAAAAAATTGGGACCAAAAGGCTGCAAAAATGGGTAAGAAGGCCTCTAGGCTATGACTTTTTGGTGGAATACAAGAGAGGGTCTTATAACTAAAGAAGCAGCAGATGCTCTCTCAAGAAAAGGTGAAGATGAGGAGACCATAACACTCTGGTTGATCTCTGCCCCTACTTGGGATTTATTGGAAGAAGTCCAACAAGACTAAAAAGAAGACTAAAGTGTAGCAACTCTTACTGAAGGTGAATAATGGGAATGCCAACCCAAACCTCTCAGTAAATGAGGGATGCTTATACTACAAAAATATGCTCTATATTCCAAAGAGCCCAAACCTTAAATAAAGAATGCTTCACGATCTGCATAGCAACCCCACTAGTGGCCGCTCGGGGCTAAATAAAACTTTAAACAAGGTTTGAAGAGAATTCTATTGGCCTGGGCTAAAGTCTGAAGTTTGTGACCATGTAAAAAACTGTGACATCTGCCAACGTGCTAAACTAGAGAATTCCCTCCCTGGGGGCCTGCAACCATTACCGATCCCCTATAAACCCTGAACCCACATCACCATGGACTTCATTGATGGAAGTTGTTGATCAACTAACAAAATACTCCCAATTCACACCCCTCTTCCACCCTTACATAGCTTCTACATTAATCCATTCATTCCTCAGAAACATCTTTAGAATGCATGGTATGCCCAACTCAATCATGTCTGATCGAGATAAGACTTTCACCAATACGTTTTGGGGTGAATTGTTCTAATCATAGTGGGTGAAACTAGCCTTCAATACGGCCTACGTTGTTTTATGGGAGAGAGACCCAAAGATTGGGACTTGTGGATTCCACTAGCAGAGTGGTGGTATAACACCACTAAGCATCTCTATACTCAGATGAAACACTTTGAAGCACCATATAGCTACCCCCCACCCCAACTACAAAGTTACTCATTGAGATCTTCACAGGTGGAAGTTGTTGGCTCCTCACTTCGTTCATGAGAATGGATCAAGCAATTCTACGACAAAATCTTCAAAAAGCACAAAATTGTATGAGAAAAGATGTTGATGAAAAGGAAAGATGGAGAATTTACAGTCAATGATCTGGTTTACCTAAGGTGGCAGCCGTACCGAGAACACTCTGTGGCCCAATGCCAAAATGCCAACTTGGCCCCCAAGGTTTTATGGGCCATTCCACATCGTGGAACCTATCAGATCGATTGCATATCGATTGAAGCTATCATATTCTGCCTTATTCCACTTGGTATTCCATGTCTCTTTATTGAAAAAGAAGTTGGGCAATGTAGTGGTTCCTATGGCCCAGCTACCTGCTACCCCCTTCGACTGCATGAGCATGCTCAAACTTGAACCAGAGGAGATCTTGGATAGGCGCCTTCACTAGGTTAAACAATGGCCCATGACAGAAATCCCGACTCACTAGTAGGGACAAACGGCGGAGGACGCCACATGGGATCCCAACCACTGGCTGAGAGACACCTACCCATACTTTTAATCATGTCATGCACATGTAAAAGATGACAATCAATCATCTTTCAAAAATTCAAATTTCAAACTTTTAATTTTCTAATATGTCATGCACATGTGAAAAATACAATTTGATGCTTTATGAGAAAATATTAATTTTGAACATTAATCCAATTTCAAATTTTATCAAGAGATATACAAAATTACTCTAAGAACTTTATTTGTGAGTTTGTTCCCTTTCTTGCCCATACTTGATTCGTTGATATGTTTGGCTTCATTATGTAGACAACTTGAGCTTGATATTCCTTTATGCTTGAATTTATTTGTTATCATCAAAATCCATATGTCGATATATAATTATATGAGGCTTGAAACCTTTGGCTCAACATATATATTAATATAAATTATGATATATATAAAATAATTTTATATTATAATTTATAACATAAAATTTTAATCTTAAACATGTAAGTTTATTTGATCATATGTTTTAAATATAAAATATATATATATATATAATATTAATTAAATTTTTTGACCTAGTAAATTCTCAACATATTCTCTTTGATAAATAAATCATTAATACTAATATACATTAATATATTAATTACATTTTATGGCCTATACTAATTTTTTAAGGAAAAACTAACTCTTTATTAAAATTGGAAAACCGATCCGAAGCGGACCGGAACCAATAAAACCGGAAGTAGCAGTTTAGGAAGATAATCGGTGGGGATCAATTTTTGAAAATGAAAAACCAGTGTATACCGGTTAAGTCCCAAAATTTGTCCAAAACCAGACCAAACTTGATCTATTACACCCCTATTAATGTAGATGTTCAGGAAAAAGCAATTATCATAAATATATTACTATAAATTAATAAGGTGGATTTCAAAACCTTAGTTTATTCTCCATTAATAATTTATTCATTGTTTATATTAGTTTGCATCTTTATAATTTGTTTCTTATTTTACTTTACAACTCATCTTTTAGAACTATATTGGAATTTATTTGATTTATATTTGATTGGTTGCCTACATTTTTACAAGTCACCGTGGGTTGACCTTGTTTTTGCTAAAACCATATTTCGGTACCGTTCGTGCACTTGCGAGTATATTTAAAATTTCACAACTCTTGCTTCTCAACTTTCACACATTAAAAAATCATTGGTTTTAAAAATAATCTCATTTTAATCCTTCTTTCTGTTTATCATTAAAAATCAATCTTGAAAAATGACAGACAAACGATTTTTTCTGCCATCCTTTATACATGAACTATGTTTTAAACAAGTATATTTTCGTAAAATAACTTATAAAAATAAGATTATTAAAAAAAAAAATCTCATTTTAAAACACAATTGTATTCATTTACGTCGTATTGTATAACTGTATAAAAAGACTCTTTGAGTTGAAGGTTTTTGGAATTCAAATATGCTTTTTAAAGTGAAATATGTTTGGGATTTTAGACGGAATAGTATAAAGTAGTACCAATATATAAAACAGGCTAAGGCCAGATATAATTTAAACCAATCCTGGACCCATTAGTGTTTGGGTAAAGAAAAAACAGACCCACTCTATACACGTATGGATCAATGGTGCTAAATTGCTAATAGTCCTTTGCTAGCCCAAGACCGGAGTTCGGCCAACTCCATAACTGTTTAATAATATAACTGTTTTTAGATATTTTAAAATTATTTTATTATTATTTATTACTATTTTACTATTATTTCACTACTCTTTACAAATTATTATCAAACTATTTTCATATATTCTTGCTTCAAAAGAAAGACTATATATATCAATTTCTAGACACGACAACATTTAAAAAACATAAATTGAAC
This sequence comes from Cyclocarya paliurus, assembly GCA_029856935.1. Classification (NCBI taxonomy): domain Eukaryota; kingdom Viridiplantae; phylum Streptophyta; class Magnoliopsida; order Fagales; family Juglandaceae; genus Cyclocarya; species Cyclocarya paliurus. Next base: position 27,896,480 of record CM056953.1, read on the forward strand.
AAAGGAGAGAGACTCGGATAGAGTCATCTTAACATTTATAGTACGGGTGGGTGGCTAGACACGACAACATCTAATAAACATATATTGTTTTATAGCTCTGGAAGGCACCAAAGAAATTTGGAATATACCAAAATGAGAAAATAATTATGGAATGGACCTCTCAATCCGTCTTAGTTCTTCTGTAACATCAATCATGGTTGGCCTAAGCTCTGGATTCAGATCTCTGCATATCAGGGCAAGCTGCAGTGAGGCTTGCAATTGCTGCTCCAGACCAGCTTCTCCTTCCCCTGCCTGGATTGCAGATTCGACAATCTTCTTTACATTAATGTTGTCTCTTATGTAGTCTTCGAAGCTCTCAAAAAAATCAAAAGCTGTTTTGCCTAGATCCCTGATATTTTTTCCAGTTACAAGCTCCAACAGAAGCGTTCCAAAGCCATAGACATCGCTTTTTTCTGTCACAAATTCCGTAACAAAATACCTGGGGCACAAGAAACCCCAAGTCCCCATAATATCGTCTTTCACCTCAAATTCGCCCTCTGGGATCTCAATAGAAAGTGAAAAATCAGATAGTTTGGGAATGTCAAGTTGGTCAAAGAAGATGTTTCCTGGTTTTATATTCCTATGAATAATGGGTCTGGAGAAGGCTGTGTGGAGATATGCAATAGCATGAGCAATCTCCCTTGCAACCTTTATCTTGCTCTTCCATGGCATAGGTCGAGCTTGTGGTTTAGAGGCATAAATTCGATCGGAAAGGGCTCCATTTTCAGCAGATTCGTAGACTAAAACGGGAGATGGAGTCTCGAGACAGCATCCTACGAGCTTAAGAACATTCTTGTGACCGCACATCTTTGCACAGATAACCATATCAGTGAAGGGAAGGCCCCGTCCGCGTGCGGATCCTTTCTCCATCTTTGCAAAGATAACCATATCAGTGAAGGGAAGGCCCCGTCCGCGTGCGGATCCTTTCTTCTCTGTGTACTTCTTAACGGAAATGAGTCTGCCTTCGAGAGACCCATTGTACCATTGATACAACCCATCTTCGCGAAAAAGAAGGTGGGGATCGAAGTTGTTGGTGGCCTTCAGGAGCTCTTCGATGGAGAAGCTACGGATGGGAATACACCTGCTACTACAAGAGGCAATTAACTTCTCCAGTAATACGCTTCCATTTTCCACAAATGCCTTCTCTCTCGCTACTTTTCCGAGCATTCTCTCTTAAGAAATGATCTCTCCGTCTCTCTCTCTCTCTCTCTCTCTGTGGATTCTGCAGGGTTTGAGATATGGTCTTAACCTTAAATCCCTTTCCCATGCCATATTCATCAAGGTAGAGGGAGACTAGTTTCGTCGAAAGTAGAGGGAAATTTCGTAGAAATTTTGTAGAAACTTCTTCATCATTGCCAGTCGGAGATGTTTGTTTTTAAAACTCTTTCTTAACCTATCTCAATTCATTTTATCTTCATTATTATAATTTTTTTAAATTCTTACACAAAATATAATAATATATTTTTTTTCAAATCTCAAAAGAATTTTTCTAAATTCTCACATCAAAATATAATAAATAATTTAATTTTTTTCAAATTCGAAATTTTTTTTATTAAATTTCTAGACAAAAAATAATAAACAATCCACTTTTTTAAATTTTAAAATAATAATAATATTAAAAAATAATATTTATAAAATATATTTAATTGATTGAATGAGTCTTGATGCTCCAATACTTAGCATTGGATCCATACAAGTTGGATTTTTTATAAATATATTTTAGTGCATGTCTAATCCACGCCCATGCATTAAGGTGATATCCTTATTTACAATATTATATATATACTTTTTTTTTTTTTAGAAGAAAGGCGTGTATTCTTTTTTTTTTTTTTTTGAAATCAAGAACTACTTTTATATAACTTCAATAGAATCAAGATTACAAAACTTGTCCTGTACTATAACATTCCAGTACTATAACATTGCAGATTACAAAAGGACCCCCTTCGATCCAAACCCTTTCTTCCCCAAGTAATAAGGCATGTTTTGCCAATAAATGAGCAACATGATTGCCCTCTCTAGGAACAAAACAGATAGTCCATTCTTCCTTTTGCTAAAGAACCTGTTTGATATCATTGATAATGTGCCCCATCTGTGACTGGTCTTCATCTCCCTTGTTGATCTTATTAATAACGGCTGCTGCATCTCCTTCAAAAATAAGTTTGGAAAAAGAGAAAGAAAGATCGATACTCATCTCGAAGGCTCTCCATAAAGCTAAGCTCTCAGCTAAAGCAGGGTCATTAACATTCAGTCTCACATCACAAACTGAAGCCAAGACCTCCCCCTTTTCATCTCTAAACACAATGCCCATTCCCATTCTCTTATTTTCCAAGTCCAAAGCCGCATTCCAGTTGACCTTAATTGAGTTGGTGCCAGGTTTTTCCCATCTCTTTTGCACTCCATGTGAGCTAACACCTTCCCTGCATCCACTTGTACTGATTTGAGCTGCTTTGTAATCCTCCAGATCTTCACTAGCCATCATGATGACTTGTTTAGGACTGTAGAACTTATTCTCAAAAATAAGTCTGTTTCTCCTTAGCCAAATCCTGCGCATAATGACTACCACCCACTAAAGCTCCTCTTTTTCCAGAACATTGGTCATTTTAATCCAAAGAGACATGAAGTCCACTTCCTCATTTACCCATTTCTTCACAGGACTACTATCATTTGCCCATATATCAGCAGCTGAAGGACAACTCCATAGAATATGAATCACAGATTCCTCACATAATCCACATATCGTGCATAAAGGACAATCACCTATCTTTTTCTTGAAAAGGTTACTTTTAGTAGGGAGAATGTTGTTTACAGCTTTCCAAAGAAACATTTTAACCACTGCAGGCACTTTCAATCCCCACAATTGTTTCCACACACCATCATTCGTATCTGTCTTTGAGGCTTCCCCTTTCAGTCTTCTCTTTATCTCCATACCAAGATGGTATGCACTCCGCACTGTAAACACACCATCCTTAGTATAACCCCAAAATTGTTTATCACTAGATCCCAGCCTACTCAATGGAATTTGAAGTATAACAGTTGCCTCCTCGTGTGAAAATAAACTTCTGATCAAGGTCTCATTCCAGGTCTTAGTAGAAGGATTGGTCAGTGTGCTTACCCTCTCTTCTTTCCAATGTCTCGGTAGAGGAGATTGTACACAATTAGTCACAGGAGTTGGCAGGCATTTCTCCCCACAAATTTTTATTTTCATTCCATTACCCACCCTCCATTGCAGCCCTTCCTTTAGTAGAGATCTTACAGACAGGACACTTCTCCAGATAAATGAAGGGTTGTGACCCATTTTAGCTCTTAAAAAATCAGAATTTCTAAAATATTTCTCCCTGTAAATTCTGGAAACCAAAGCTGAGGGGTTAGAGAACAGGCGCCATCCTTGTTTAGCAAGTATAGCAGTATTGAAAATTTCAATATCTCGGAACCCCATACCCCCTTTTGCTTTCTGCCTCCCCATTCTCTCCCAGTTCCACCAATATACCTTCCTGCCATTATCTTTATGGCCCCACCAGAATCTAGCATACAAGGAGTTAAGATCCTTACACAGAGAAATAGGCAACCTGAAAACTCCTAGAGTATAAGAAGGAATAGCCTGCAAAACTGCTTTGATTAAAATTTCCTTCCCAACTTGAGATAAAAAACTGTTTTTCCAGCTATCTATCGTCTTCCATACCTTCTCCTTGACCCCTCTGAATGTGTTATATTTGGACTTACCTACCATAGTAGGAAGACCCAAGTACTTCTCATAATTTCCACAAACCACCCCACCTGCTTCGAGCAAGATGTTTCTTTTCTCTGATGCAGCAGTGTTTGAGCTAAAAAATAAGGATGATTTTTCCTTATTTAGAGCTTGACCTGAAGCCACATCATATTTCTTTAACAAGAGACACCACTGCCTCCATTCTTCCCTATTGGCTCTTCCAAACAAAACACAATCATCTGCAAAAAGCAGATGATTGACTCTCAATCTCCCTCTAGCCATCAACACCCCTCTAATAACTCCTCTCTGATCAGCAGAATTCAGTAAAGAGCTGAGGCTTTCAGCACAGAGAATAAAGAGATAAGGAGAGATAGGATCTCCCTGCCTTAAGCCCCTAGTAGGTATCACCTTCCTCCCTGGTTTCCCATTCAAAAGCACTGAATAATGCACTGAGGTCACACAACTCATAACAAGCTTAATCCACTGCTGATTAAAGCCCATTCTCCTCAAGACAGCTTCAAGGAACCTCCACTCAATCCTATCATATGCCTTCGACATATCCAATTTCAATGCCATGCTCCCTTGCTTGCCTTTCAGCCTTGTTTTCATGATATGTAGTACTTCATAAGCTACCATTACATTATTAGAAATAAGTCTTCCCGGAAGGAAAGCACTTTGATTAGGAGAAATTACAAGAGACAGTATAGATTTCAACCTATTTGCAATAACCTTAGAACACAGCTTATACACCACATTACAAAGGCTAATAGGTCTGAATTCACTAACCAAGCTAGGCCTATTAACCTTAGGGATCAAAGCTATATAAGTGTAGTTTAAGGAAAGAGGGATGTTACCACCATTTAAGCACTCCAGTACAGCTACAACCATCTTGTCACCCACAATGCTCCAGTGTTGTTGAAAAAAGCATGCACCATAGCCATCAGGTCCAGGAGATTTGAGAGGCCCCATCATCTTTAAAGCATCTTCCACTTCACTTCTAGTATAAGGTATACTCAATTGCTCATTCATTTCCTCTGAAACTTTTGCTGTTATGTTCTGGACACAGGCCTCAATATCAACTTCAGCTGGATTAGAAGTTGTGAACAGGTTTTGGAAGTAATTGTTAAAAGCCATTTCAACAGCTGCAGGTTCGTTAACCAGCCTATTATGGCTGTCTTTGATCTGTGAAATCATGTTTTTTCTCCTCCTTAGATTAGCACATGCATGGAAGAATTTGGTATTTCTGTCGCCCAGCTTATACCAATTCTTTTTGGCCCTTTGTTTCCACTTAAGGTCTTCTTGGTCTAGCAGTAAGCCTACCTCCTCTTGTACTCTTTTAATCTCAGCTATGTTCTCGCTACTTTCCTCAACTTGCATTCTTTTCAAGATCTCAGTCTTATTCTTTATTTCTCTGCCTCTGTTGTCATCCATTTGATAACTCCACATTTTCAAAGTAATACTGCAGTTAGTAAGCAAGTGCTGAACCACACAGGATGAGGATCCCTCATTCCTGCCATGTTGCCATTCAGCCTCAATCACTTTGCTGCATTCCTCTTCCAGCCCCCAAGCAGCTTCATACTTAAACCCCTTTTTCTTTTTTTCCTTCCCCCCTCTCAGTCTGTCATAGCTTAACACTAGTGGTCTATGATCAGAGCACCTCGCAGGCATAACCTCCAGTTAATTCTCAGGATATAAATCCATCCATCTCGAGTTTACCACAGCTCTATCCAATCATTCCTTAGTAAAAGTACCATCAGTGTGCCTATTGCTCCATGTATATTTATCACCACACCATCCCAGGTCATACAGTTCACTCACCTCCAAGACTTCTCTAAAAAGTGCCATTTGATTCTCCCCCCTCTGTCTACCACCCACTTTTTCATCATGAGTAGTTATTTCATTGAAGTCTCCTATAACACACCAGCCTATCTCAGTAGCAGGTTTAAAAGAGGCAAGCATCCTCCACACCTCTTTCCTTTTCTGAACCTCTGGATGGCCATAGAACCCAGTGAAAAGCCACATTTCTTTAGCAATATCATCATAAACCCAGCAATTGATATGTCTCTGAGAAAAGTTAAAAATATCTACCACCATTTCATTATTCCAAAGCAACATTAAACCTCCACTTTTACCAATGGCATCCACTTCTAAACAATTAGACAAGCCAAATTGTCTCTTCAGCCATTCACTTTTCCTTCTATGTAGTTTTGTCTCCATTAGAAAGACAAGGTTGAGCTTCTTATCCTTTACTAGCAAGCAAAGGCCTGAACTGTCCGAGGGTTCCCAAGCCCTTGGCAGTTCCAACTTAAGAGTTTCATTGGGTTTGGCGGGGCTGTTCAACAGCCTCCACCAATACAAGTGCATTGCTTTCAAAGCTCCCTTCATTTATGCTCTTCTTCCTTATTCCATCTGTCACAGCAGTCTCCTTCCCCTTCCTTCCTCTTTTAGGCTTTTCCTTATCTAGAACACCATCAGAAACACCAACTGTTTCCCTTGCCTTCATCTTCCACCTTCCTCCTCCTTTTGTACTCTGAACATCTAACACCTCCCTGCCAAAATCACCTACCCCATCCCTCTTTTGGCCAGGTTTGAAAATCTGTGAGTCTTCTAAGTTACACTACCCCTCTCATTCCTCATTTATCATTCATGGTCCTCCCATTGCTCTCTCTAAATTCTTCCCAGAGACCTCCCCTTCAACCACCTTTAAGACTTGCACCGGTTCCTCTCTAATAACTAGAGTATCCTCCACCACATTCGGGGCCATCGAGGTATCTGTTCCACCATTGTAGCTTGCAGTACCACCCATGTTACCTTCATACCACTTTTTTTTCCATGAAATCAGTCCTTTCATTTTTCCTGACATAAGGATCTGCTCTAAGCCATGATCCATACTGCCTTTGTTTCTTGATTAAAGTCTCCTCCCTCTTCATACACTCCTTGCCATTATGGGAAAAACTCCCACAATCAAAACAAATTTTAGGAAGTTTCTCATATTTAAAGGAGATCCACATGTTCTTCCTCTTTATAGAAATCAACCTCTCCTTTACCAATGTCTTCTTTAAATCCACTTCCACCCGAATGCGCAGGTGTTGGCCCCATCCACATCCATCCTCCCCTGTAACCACATCAAGCACCTTCCCAGCCACACTTCCTATCTGCCTACCACATTCCTTATTCATACAAGCAAACGGAAGTTCATGAAGTTGTACCCAAAACCTTTCTACTGTAAAATCCAGCTTCTCTGGTTGAATAAAACCATCATACAAGTTGATGACAATAAGAGAGTTATCGAATAACCATGGTTTCCTATCCCAAACCTTCTGTCTATCATCCATCGTAGTAAAGGTAATAAGAAATACATTCGTTCTTACCTCCCGAAAAGATGCTGGGCTAGAAACTCTCCACACCTTTGCCATGGTAGCCTCCAGAACACATTTCCTGATGGACCTATCAGTCAACACCTTTCCCACAAGGCTCCTATCACCTTTATCCTCCACCTCATTCGGAATGCATTCGTCTGCAACAAACACTCGGTCCTCTTCCTCAGTAAGCCTCAGCTTCTCCCACTTCCCTGCCATCTCCTCCATTATCAACAGAGCTGTCGTAAGAAAACTCTCTCAGAACCAGCCCCGTCGTAGTGCTGGACACTACGGTAAGGGAACCTTCCTCTGTAACCTACTAGCAGCCAACCTCGCTCACCCCCGCCCCACAACGAAGCATTAGCGCCAGAAGACACCGTCTTCACCACTCTGTGTACCACCTTCTCACGGTTTCCTTCACCAACGTCCACCTTGTCAGAGCCCTTTCCACCCAAATGACCACCTGCCAGACACTCCAAAAAACCGTTACACCTGCCTCACGTGCCTAGCACGATTTTTGCTCCACCTCTTTTCTAGAGAGAAAAGAGAGTAGAGTTTCTCAGATGCATATCCATTGCTCCACACACAGTGATTATATTATATGTATACTTATAATTAGGTAAACAAATGCTTTAATCTTGATCTATCCTATATAATTTTGATCTACTTTTAACTTTTCGATTTTAGTTTTAATTATTGGTTTGTTGTAGTGTTAAGATGAGAATTTTTAACTTGGGAGATGAGATAAGATGAAAATTTTTAAAAATGTTGTGAATAGTGTTAAGATGAAAGTTTAAAATATTATTTTTTAATATTATTATTGTTTTGGGATTTGAAAAAGTTAAATTAGAATTTGAAAAAGTTGAATTGTTTATTATATTTTGTATGGAGATTTGAAAAAGATATAATGATGAGATGAGATGAGATTTCTCATCTTTGTTTCCAAACATAACCTAAATCATTGTGCCCTGTCCAGGTTCCACAAATATTTATGTTTATCTATCTAAATGACAAACTCATTAATTTTTTTTTTTAACTAATAAGATATTGATAACCTGTGCGTAAGAAAAAATACCGTCTTTAAATGAAGACTGTACGCAACATTAGTCTTTCAAAATGAATTGGCTACTTTTAAATAAAGACAACTCTTCGTTAAATTTCATTAAATTTAAAGATAATGATATTATTATAATTTACGTATGATATGCATGCTTTAATTGCTGTCATTAATTTGAACATCTTATCAATCAAATTAAGGAAGAACAGTTTTTTCTACAAGATTAGTAACTTGTCTCGGACAAAATGATCACGAATGGATAAAGGCACATGACCTTTGGAAGATATTCTCCATTTGTAATCGCTCCAACCAAAGTCGTCATGATAATCACTAATTAATGTTTATTTTTGAGATAAAAATAATATTTCAATCAGTATGCTGGAAATTAACAGTAATATATCCAGACCTTTATACTTTATTCAGTTTAATCAATCATCTTTCTTCTTTTAGCCGCATGCCTTTTAAATAAAATTTATAATATGAAAACTAAACATGTTACACGGATTGACTATATTTAAGCAATAATAACAATAAAAAATGAAGACTAGCAAACTTGATTACCAAGCAAGCTTTTTTTATAAGTCACATAAAAAATGAGAGCATGACTTTTGTTCTCATTTTATTTGAATTCAACAAATTGATTTGGAGATACACCATCTCCTCCATTCACGCTATATATATATATATATAAATTATAATTAATATTAAATCAGGGTTTATATATTCAATCACGTAATTATGTTTTATAATTGTGTTTTAACTTATTTAAAAGAAATGACAGTGAGATCGAGATAGTGATAAAGATAAGAGTGGATAAAGAGTTTATCCAATTCCATAATCTAATACATATTGCATCGTGCCCACATTAACCTTGTCATGTCTGAGTTGTCATGATGTGAGAGAGAGAGCGCATTATCTTTGAATTAAATGATTTGAATGATAAAATCACCATAATATTATAGGAACACTTTGAATCCGAATATGCCGCCCACCACCTGCTGGACCATCATCAATTGTACAGTTTGCTAATTTACATTGGTTCACCTGTCAACTTTTTCTTGATGAAGACTAGCAACATTTCATGTTGTTGTAATTATAAATTTATAAGTTGATCATTTTCAAAATCCTTATTCTTTCTAGGGTGTAAATTACGTAAACTCCAAAATAGCATATTTATACTAAAAATAGCATACTTACCCTCCAATAAAATAGATATTTCTTTAAATAAAATAAAAATAGATATTTTTTAAATAAAAAATAAGCAAATATTATCATACTAAATTAACTTATTCATTAATCATTTTTTTTAAAACCATATTATTTTTGTAAAAAAAAAAAAATTGTTTCACTCAACTAGGCAATGTGCTTTGCACGTTGCTCCCGACCTAGTATATATATATATATATATATGAATAATTTTATTCATTATCTCTATACCATACATCTATTTTGATTTTTTATGTTTTTATTTTTGTCCTTAAGAAGTATGTGCTATAAAGAGAATGAATAGAAAAACTCAATTAATTTAATAGGAATGAAAAGAAATAAAACAGGTGTGGTGTGTGAAGTAGACGACTGGATAGCATTCTTATATAAATATATATATATATATATATATATATATATATATATTTTAGTCGTGCTACACCCATGAAGGGTGTAGCCCGACAAATTGTCCGGATCAGGCTAAATGCTTTTTTTTTTTTTTTTTTTTTAAAATTTTCATATATTTTTTATATCTCCAAAATATTTTAAAAAAAAATTCACAACATCATTAAAAAAACACTTCCTTAATCACTAAGTAAAAAAAAAAATTATCAGAACCCATCATCGGGAGAAGTAACATTATTCATATGTATATGAAAAATTCTACTCATCATTCCCAAAACAAACCGCACATGATTATTTAATTTTTAATTTTTTTCTTTTACCAAATATATGGTGTATGGATAATGAGTAGAACGATTCAATTAGTTTAGGAAGAATAAAACAAAAAATAATTAAAAAAATAAGTGTGGTGGATAGTATATAAAATGATGAAAAGCAAAACTCATATATATACATAGAAAAATTCTATTCATCATCCCTTACACTTCATACCAATATGTGATATTTTTTCATTTTTATCGTTTCATTTAAATACAAACATATTGATATGTAAATATATATTTAAATAGAATAATAAAAATAACAAATCACATGTTAATTTATAATATAGAATGATAAATAACATTTCTCATATATAAAATTTTTAATATTTAACTTGCACAATTTGTATTTACTTTTCATCCTAAATCTTATCATCTCCTCTTTTTTTTTTTTTTTTTTTAATTTATTTATTAAAAGTAATAAACGACCACTCCCAACTGTACTCAAATTCTGAGCTAACGCAAATGTTGCCAGTGACTTGAAAAAGTACCAAAAGATGAATTATTGGAATTTTACATAAATAAGTCATCCAAAACAAATTCTAACAGCCAGAAAATATATTTATTGAGTGCACTAATTTCATATTAATACGAAATAATGAAAGAAGATGAAAGGTACTTAACTTCAATACATCTTTCAATTATATATAAACAGCTTGCAGTATCAACTTTATATTAAATAAATATCTTATAATATGTGGGCCTTACTATAAGAGATGTGTCTTACATATATTGGTCGTGCCTGGGTAGCATTCTCTTCATGAGTTCCTCAAACCCTAATCAATATTTTAAAATTAAATTATTCATATTATGGTACCTCTATATCTATTGCATATATATCATCCACATGAATAATTTAAAAAATTAAAGATTATTTTAAAATAATTGTTAAAATAATCATACCATAAAGCAGCTTTATATTGTGTCTTAAATTAGATTGTAATAGTAGCTTATCTCCAGGATTGCATTATATTTAAGAAAAATGATATTTACAGGATATATATATGTAAGTTTCGCACACTTCTTTTAACTAAATTAGATAAATTTGGAATACACACAAAAAAAACTATTTTTTTAATAATATACTCCATGCTTGTTTTCAAATAGAGTGTGCGAGGCTTGCACATTGTAGAACTATATATAACATTTTTCTTTATTCTCAAATATTATTAGTTTATTTTTTATCATCTTTAAATGAAGCATACATGAAGAGGGTTACTTTTGAAATTTAAGATGATTGGAGTTCAAAATCAAATAGCTTTAGAGCAGTGCTACGTGAGGATGTAGCACGAGACTTGTCCCGAGAAGAACAAAAAGTATTTTTTATTTATTTTTAGTTTTTTCATTCATTGTTTCTTATATTCTTAAACATTTTTTTAAAAAAAAAATTCACAACTTCACTTAAAAATACTTCCTTGATCACTAAATTAAAAAAAGAAAGAATTGTCGGGACCCAACATTCGGTGAATGTAACATTTTTTATAGCTTTATTTGGGATTCTAGATGAAATTATGAAAATTACTAACAACAAATAAAGGAGTTAGGTTAGAATTGAAAACAGTTCTCAATTCCAGAGTTGCTTGTTAGAGGAACTGGCCCAATCTGGACAAAATCTTTGGGCCACCAAATCTTTAGTTCAATTAATCTAACTAGGCCTAGAGCCCATCGCCAGCCCTATCCCTTGAGTAGCCCGCAAAGCTCTTACCTCTCTTGGAACATATTGATATCCAATGTATTATTGAGAACTCGCTCTTTCGCCATTTTTGACATCCAATTAGTAATGTGATTTACTTCTAAAAATAAGAATCATGTTAGCAGCAATAGTGTGAGGGGGGCCCACAAGAGAATGACCCAGGCTCAAAGAGATCAAGCTGCAAAGGCCCCAGGCCCCTCAAGTGGAACCCCAAAGTAGGCCAAGACCCCAAGCTAGGAAGCCATGTTTCGAGCTCACGACTTGCCTGACCATCCGAAAAGGCCTTGGCATTGGGCTCAGCCCGATCAGGGAGTCCACCATAAGGTAGCAATCGCCTGGGACCTCGATGGACTGTCAAGCCCTGCAATAGGGTACGTAGTGGACAACTGCAGCAGAGCACAGGCGGCTAAGCGTGTCCGATCGTGGGCGTGCCAGACTAGAGACATGCCGCATTAAATGCCTTGTTCGGGAGCCCAACACGCAATGACATGCTGCCAAAGGTGCCGTAGGACGACACAACCACGACAGGAGGGTGGTGGCAAGTCTAACCTGAGCACGGCCTGACACACTACAATTTCCCTCGACATTCAAGTCTAAACCAGATATAAATACAACCATCCCTCCTAGGAGAAAGCTCTTTGAACTCTTTGACTACTTGACTCACTTAGTTTTCTTCATCACTCAAATATTCTCTACTGATTTTGGCATCAGAGGGACCCTAAACGTCACTGGAGTCCATTCTTCTTCTTAGCTACAAGTCCTAAGAGTTTGGCTGCCGTAGTATTGCTCAAGATGCGAAACACAACATCAATAAAAAGATTGAGAAATAAGAATTTTTTTTTTTATTGTCTGTCTGATATATGTTTCTGGATTTTGGTCCTTTTTTCTTGTCAATATTTTTCCATTGTTTCAGCTTGCTTTCCATGGAATTTGATTTTTTTTAAGGGTTATCATATTGCTGAGACACTGTTCTTTTCTGTATAATTAGCAACCACAATATATGGTACTCTACATGGACCTGGGCTTTTAGATCTAACACCTTACAACCATAGGATGACAGTTAAAAACATGCCCAACACCAAAACCTAGAGCTACATATATATGAGCTGATCTATTAAATTTATATTACAAATCAGAACGAGCACCAGTTACCAAAGAAAACGCTGTCTTTGCCAATTTGCTAAGACATTTCATTTGGCTGCAAAAGTATCTTCCTGCTAACTCTGCCTTTTTGTAGTGCATGATCTCTTTCACTAACCCGGCCATGGGCTATAAATCTTGTGTCTCCTGCAAATTAAGAATAAAATCATAAAAATATTGGCCTGGCATTTCGAGTATCGATCGTAAGAATTTTTTGAAAGGTTTTGTTCTTCCTCCTTTTTTTTTTTTTTGGAAGGAGGGTGTGCCTTTGTATTTATCCTTCCGTGGCATCGTACCATAAATATATTTTAGAATATATCATTCATATCACTTAAATTATATAATTTAAAATTTATGTTTTAAATTAAATTATACCTTATAATTAACCAATTTACTAGAAATGAGCTTGAAATGGTGGGGCAAAATGTTGGCAAGATTATCCATCATGATCCATCTCATTAATTTATGTGGTAATGGGCTCATGAAACACATTATCATGATGTTCTCAATTATATCGTAATAGTATTAATGATTATCAGAAGTCATGCAGTAGTTGTCGCTGTCCAAGCAGGAAGATCAAGCAGTTCAGGTCCCAATTAATTGATCATGATGCTTCAACTACATGATCATGATGTAGTCAAAATGGATTGAACTTATATATATCTCGATCGATCTAAGACATGCCATGTTCTGTTGTAAACCTCATGCAAACACTAGCCCTAGCTAGATTCCTTTTCTTCCCTTTAATAATATTCCAAGTAATAAAATAGTACGTAATGATTTGATCCACATGTACAAACGCAGCGAGCTTATGTATGTAATTATCATCATTAATATTTATGATACTTATTATATCTGATCAAAAAGGCCGCCGCGATGATGAGTAATTATCAGTACGCTTTCATTCTTTTTTGATGTGCTGTCAAATTATTAATAAAATATTTATTAATTTTTAATTACCATATCATGAGAAGATATATAATGAAATGACGTTTAAAAAGATGATGAATAACATTTTTATAATTAGAATTTATATTTCTAATCATAATTGCTACGGTAGACACTTCTTTTACGTACCCAAATGATCATGTTTAATGCCTATCCGAGAATATTACGCAGTAATATTGATTAATTTGTGATTATTATCTAAATTAATATACCTAATATCCGTCTCCTATAACTGAAAACATTGATTATAAATTAATTGAATTTCAAACCATCCAAATATGAGGAGGTTCTGACATTCACGTCACAATAATGGGCAGGTATATGTTATGTGGGAGACATTAAGCTGCAGATGCATGTCTTTTCAAATATGGGTCGATCAGCCCTCTAAATCATCAACAGTACTATAACAACTTATCACAGATCATCCGCAGTTCGATCGTTAAATTAAGTTTGTAAATAAATAAAAATAGTTTATGTAATTAAGTTCACATGATATCTCTTGAGCCGTTATTTAAAAGGAAAATGCTTACTTGTCACATGCATGGTTTACCTCCTTGTTTTAACCACTTGTATATATTTTTTTATATAATAGTTAAGGAATTAAGTAATTATAGTAAATTTGTATTTTTTAAAAAAATATATTTAAAAATATTTAAAAAATGATTGAAATAAAAGGAAAAAGAAGTACAATTTGCACAAAAGGGGCATGCACGCCTAGCGGTACACGATGGGCAGCCTAGAAGCAGGATCCTTTGAAAAAAAAAAAAACATCCTAGTATCAACAACTTGAACACCAAATTAGTCTAATTGAATATACACCTTTACCTTCTCTGCCCCTACTCTCTTGATCATGTTTGCATATTGGTAATTTGAACCAATTTTTTCTTTTTTTATAAGGGGGTGGTGCTTCGGACCTAGATTTCCTATTTGGACAATCGGGTTATATGCCATCAGGCTCTTAGTTCTCTCAAATTATTGAGTGAAAAGAGGATAAACTATTGAGAGTTACATTATTAAGAGTTATTATGACTTAATTATATGTAGTTTTTGGGTTCGAATTCCAAATATATATGAATTTCCCTTAAACTATTAGTCTTAACCCCTAAAATTAAGATTTATTGAATTTCCTAGTGGGGTTAGAATCTAAGCTATATATGGCTGAAGCTGACTTGATGAGTAAGCACTTCTAGCTTTTCGCCTTCTAAGCATCTTGTGTCTAGCTAGTTCTCAGCGGGTACAGTATTATCATGGTCACACACAAATAAAAAAGCTACCTCCGGTTGCCCCTCCTACCTTTTTATATGTAGCAAATAATTTATACATACAAATTGAGTTGCGGTCAAATATATATATATATATATAATATAACAAATGGTTGATACGTACCTTTGATCTTATGTATCCAACAATATACATATAAACACGTGGTTGTCCAAAGCAGTTAATTACGTACCCCTCCACATGCATTATCTTGATATGGCCGGGTCATTGGCTAGAAGCTGGTAATACGTACAGTGTACTTCAAATGATCCGGATATATATATATATATATATTATATATATATATATATATGAACCTTATTCCTGTCCTTGTGTTGTCTATATCCGAATTAAACCGTAACTTCAATTCCCTAAGCTAGCTCCCACTGATCATGACCCCACCTGAATTAATGAATTGTTTGTTTACTATTTTTGGTGGGTCTTCGTGTCCTAGTTAAATATATATATATTTATATTCATATGAAGAAGAGAAAGGACCCAACTAGCTAGATGACGATCAATCATGATCAGCAATTAATCTTTGTCCTTGTGGAGTGTATAATTAGTGCTGTATATACGTACTTCACAACTATATCTATCATTATGTACTCGTAATGAATACTAGATCCATTGATCAACATGAAACATACAAGTACACATGACGATGATGATACGTTAATTGGCTCGTGCGTTTGATCAATAATCGTGAAACTGCATGCTCAGGCTATATATATAGTTGGAAGCCTAGCTAGCTCGATCAATTGTTATACTTTTCTTGGTTTATGATCAAACTTCTGGTTTATGTGACCAGAAATGTCCAGGATATAATATATATGCAGCATGGTTTGTACATATATAATATATGTACGTTGTGCACTGCATGATGCTGAACTTAAATGGACATGAATTAATAATTAATTCAAAAGGTGAATTAATGCAATATTGGTTTTTGAATTAGTTTTTTCTAACTAATTTGAACAACTCATGATGAGTAAAATACAATTTTTAGAAAAATGTGGTATATGTCGATTAGTCTTAATGTGATTATATAATATTCCATCCAACTTGAATTAGTTTATTGAAGAAATTATATTAAAATTACTGTGGTAAATAATCTTGCTTACCACGTTAATACCCAAAATTGGAGAAAGCTTGTAAACAAAGACAAAGTCATCATGAGATGTTAAAAAATTACAGAAGTACTACCTTAATGTTATCCGGCCTGCCACATCAGAAAAGAATTAAAAACAGCATTAAGAAAGAAAAATATTGAAAAAAATTAACTAATTACCTTAAAAAAACATCAACCAATTAGGTTTTAAGAAACTAAATAAACTAAAATTAAGATAAAATATAATTAGAAAACTGTTAGGACTAAAAACTGTAAAAAAAAATTAAACAACCAAAAAAATGTCCAAGACGGGTTGGAAAGACCCACTAGGTTAGGGTTATGGATGCAAATGAACCGAGTCGAGCCAAATTTAAATAAGGGTACTCGAGTTTGATTAGCATGTTTACTCATTCGAGCTCGGCTCAAACACAAATAAGATTCAAATATCTTTATTTGAAATCGGCTCATTAATTAATCATTAATATTGTTTGAATTCGGTTTGATCTCGACTAAAAATAAATATATGATTCGAACCTAAGTAACTCGAGTTTGAACTCGGTTTTGTTAAATTCTAATTCTTATCTTTTGGTTAAATATAAAAAATTATAAATTTACAAAAAATTCTAACCATTTAACTACTCAACCAAATAGTTTTGATTAAGAAATTATTATGATATAACCTTTTATAAAATAAAATAAATTATAGTTATAAATTTAAGAAAATAATAGATAATATAAATGTACGTATAACTAAAATAAACCATTTAATTTATAGATAACATAATAAGTCAAAAGTTCTAGTTGTATAATATATTATTGTTAAATATAAGTTTTGAATATATATAATAGCTTACATTATTAAATATTATATTTATTAGTGTATTACAAGCATATGATATAAGTATATAATTATAATATTTAAGTCCATGTACATATATTACACTATAAAAATATAATAATATGAAACTATAAATAATAAGTAATAGTTATAACTTACAATATGTATTATCATTTATCTAGTATAATGAAACCATATTGTGTAGAAGTTTATGATATGATTCCTTAATTAAAAAGAAATACCATCAACTTATGTCATGATGTGCATTATATATACAATATGGTTAATTATAGTACTTAATTAATCAATTATAGTTAATTTGGTAATTTTTTTCAAGTAAATGTGTATTCACTTATTCATTTATTACTATATCAATAAGCCATAATCTATGTAACAATTAGAAAATTAATATATAACATTAATGTTATATTACATAAAATAATGCACTACTAAACATTCATAACTAATTACATAAAATGTTTTCTATAAAAGAAAAGAATAATACAAATTATATTCCTAAACACACTTTGGGAACATAATAAATATATTAAATAAGGTAAACTATATATATATGTTAATAATATATAATTAAGTATATAAAACACAACTAATATGTTAGAAATATACCACATATATATACTACACATATTATAAGTTTCAAAATTAAACTCAAACGAGTCAAGTTGAGCTATACAAGTTTTATTTACGAATCTAAACCGAATCGAGTTTATATGAGTTTTGCTCGTTGAATATTTGAGCAGGTATTAATGTTTACAAACATCTCATTTATTAAATTAACCGAATTGGAACTCATGAATATATACCAGCTGCGCTTGAATTGTTCACGAGTTATTCTGTTCATTTGTAACTCTAGTTGGGGATGATGCAGGGGGCCAGGGCCACTACTAGTACCACTGCGTAGCGCTCAGGGAACAAAATGCGACCAACCTTGTGGGTGCCCTCCCCTTCTGGTTTTGGCATGTTGCCATATTGTGGTGGGTCAAGGTAAAAAGGACTGCTTCTCTCGAGTTTGGGGATTATTGTACAGTGGCAATGACCACCGCATGTACTCCATTATGGGAGGAGGCCGGGGTATCTCCCACATCCAGTGGATTTTTTTTTTAATTTTTATTTCCTAATATTAATGGTTTTGTAAATTTTATTTTTTTCCCAAAATTATATTATGATTTTTTAAAAATCTAAGTTGATGTTTTTTAATTTTACTTCCTTTTAATTGTGAATTTTCGTTTAGTTTTTAAAATTGTAAGTTCTTTTTTGTAATTTTAGATATGTTTTAGATAGTTTTTCATACTATAAAATTTCTTACGACATACTGGCATTCGACATATAAATATTTTTCATCAAGAAATTACTGGAGATTGTACGCGAAGATTATTATTATTTTTTTTTCCCAAAAGATGTCTCATAGGGAACCAATTGAACCTGAACAACCAAAACCACAAAAAATAAATCTACCAAAAAATTAACAGTATTGAAATTTATATGGCTCAGATTTAAAGCCTACATCAAAAGAGTCATGTCTAATTAATGCAGATGGGAAGGGAATACCGACCAGTGCATAGATACATAAAAAGGAATTAATTGTACCAATTATTCATTGTAATTGTAAAAGAGAGAAAGAGGTCTAGCACAGGCGAAATGTCAACAAAAATGGATTGGATAATGCTTAATCCACAGATGAAGGCAGTCACCGATTTTTTTTTTTTTAATTTAATGATTAAAATAATTTTATAATTATTTTTAAAAATATATAAAAAAAATAAAAAATAAAACAAATTTACTCTCTTTGGTGACCTTCATATGTGACCTAGCAGCGTCCGGATGGATTTACCCAAACTGATAGCCCAGCCCTAATAATTGAATACTGATTATGATGGATGTCGTCTGGGCATGCAGATGTGGCCCATCAATGCGTATTCATTGGTAGATCAGTTTAGGGAGCGGTGCTACTCCCACCGCTGGAGCCACCGCTCGTCTTAACGTTAGTGTAAATTTAGGTTTTTGTGTTTATTTTTTTTTGTTTGTTTATATTATTTTTTTAATTCATTTAAATATTTTTTATAAAAAATAAAAAAAATTATAATATTATTAAAAAACACTTACTTAATCATTATGTAAAAAAAATAATAAAAAAAATTTAAAAAGTCAGAGAGTTAAAAATCAGTGGTAAACTTGAACGGTAAGACTAGCATTTTCTTCAGTTTATGAAAGACCAGGACCCTTGTTAAGCTGGTTTGAATCTTCTTCGACAGTGCTGCATGCCAGTACCACCGGCTTAGTATAATTTACAATACTTTCTTTATTTTAATTTTTTTAAAAATATATCACTAAGCTTTACTTTATTAATTTTTATATGATTTTATAATATATTATACATCATTTTTTGATTTTTTTTTGTCATATTATTTAAATAATATTTTTTTATTCTTTTAAACATTTCCTTTCTACTAATAAATTTGTAATATCCATATATTTTTTTTTAATATTACAATATATTATGATATACAATGTAATATAATTCAGTCTTATACACAAAAAATAAAAATATATAAGCCAAATAAAAATTAAAAAATAAATAAAAATATAAAAAAAATGGATAAATAATATTTACAAGATATTTTTTTAGATAAAAAATAAAATAGAGGTGTTTGAAATGATTAACAATAAAAAGTATTTGTATGAAATGTAAAAGTAAAAGGAAATGAGGGAAGTAACTAAAGTATAAATTTAAAAAAAAAATTGTTTTGAAGGATGAACAGTACCCGCTATATGTAGCAATTTGTATTTTACTGTTCTTTTACATAATCAGTGAAATTCATTTATGAACAATTCTTTAAATAATTTACATTTTTGTATTATACATAAGCCATTGAGAATGCTTTGACTTAGATCTCTCCCATCCTATATCTGTCTCCTATTTTAATTAGTTTATTTTCTTTTTTAGGAACATATTATTATATTATATATATATATATATAAATATATATGTTTCTCATGAAATATCATGAGCATAAAGCTTGAATGGGCAAGAGCTGAACCGTAGATCTGCGTAGTCTATCATGAATATATATACTCTTCCAAGTTTCGAGAATTATTCAAAAATACCAGCTTGAGTCATGAATTTTATATGAGATTGAGGTCGAATTATTGATAGGATTTATTATTTTTTTAAACTTCTCATAAAAAGTTAAAATCCATCTCAATCTTTTTCATTCATTCAAACAAATATCGCAACTTATTTACATTTTAATACATCTTAATAGGATCTATAAAATACTGCTATTTACTAATAAACTAAAATCATCTAAATTACCTCAATATCCAAACGGAGTCTTAAGTCTTCTTAATTGGAAGGGGTCTAGAGTTAATTTTTAGGGGTATATATATGTATAAATATATATATGTGTATACAACACACATATATATATATATATTTATATATTATATTGTGTTGCTGCGCGCGGTGTCTCTATGTGTTGTTTAGGAAAAGACGTTTTTTATGAATAGTAGTGAGTTGAGTAATTATAAGTGAGTTATGCAGGGTCCATCTAAAATGAGTTTAGATGTGTTTTGATGTTAAGATGAGTTTAATACTATTTATGAGAAATTGAAAAAAGTTGTAGATCTCACGTATAAAAAGGTTTTGAGTTGATATGAGTTTAGTAATTTGAGAGTTGGGTATTTGAATGTTAGACTCAATTTAAAATTAGACTGAACTGAGTTGACCTCAACTGAGTTTTATAACCAAACGGAACCTTAAAGTAAGAGCTTCCCCTATCACTTGTTTCTTTCTTGTCAGACCCGAAACACCACACATAACTACGATATTTTATTCTCTTTCCTTTTTGAATTATTCTTGATTTTAGGCTAGCTCGCTTGGTTACATAAATGAGATAAAAGTTAAAAATTAAATAAAATATTATTAAAATATAATTTTTTAATATTATTATTATTTTGATATTTGAAATAATTGAATTATTTATAATATTTTATATAAAAATTTGAGAAAGTTGTAATAATTAAATGAAATGATTTGTATAACTAGGCCTAAAGTCAACTGTGCAACATTTTATGTGCCGCTAAAAGAAATTGGAATATTGCATATGATTTAGCAAAATCTTCCTAACTTTTTGCTCATCTTCTATATTTTTGTTCCTCCTTGATCATGTGTTTTGAAAGATTTTCGTAGCCAGACGATTCAACCATATTAACTCTTGATCACTAGTAAAGTACTGCACTTTATTTGCAAGTTCCAATAGGCCGAGAAGAACAAGGAAAAAGAAAGAAGATGATTAAGGAGGCACGTAAAAACTCACATACTTGTGTTAAAAATAAGACATTTCTCAACCTACCATGCTTTAATTCAAACTAAACTTGAACATGAAGTCTCCCCATCAGCTCACCTGATCTAAAGAAAACTCGTACGTATGCCTGGGCGAGGGAGAAGTTGATGCCCCTCGATCGCCTTTCCCCTCCCCTTCTAATAGTTATATATCCTTATACTCATGAGTTGTTAAACCATCCCCGGCCCTTAGGCGTCCCACCATTGAAATCTCCTCCCCTCATGATCTACTTGTTGATGTCATGACCACTTTCCGGCTTCGCTACCAACGCTTGAGGCTCATGTACCCCTGCACATGAGTCCCATGCACCTCCTTATTTGGCTCATTTCAGACTTTTTTCATCGTCTGACCTTATTAAATATCATGTTCTATTTCTGTATTTTTTCCTCTTCATTTTTCCTTTTGTTTTTCCCTCAATTTTGTAAGACTTTTGGAGTTCAAACCTGTGGCCATCCACCACTGTCTCCACAACGCACGTACTATGCTATCAACGGCCTCCTAGTACTGTCCGAATCTACCCTATTCAGTGGCCAAATATGATCATTTTGACTGGCACATGTGAGATATGTGCTGCCACCGATGTCCAAATCTACCATGCTCCATACATGCCGCCGCCAAGCTACTTTGTGTGAAATCACTACCACTTGTTCAAAAAATTTAAATTGATAGTAAGATATAGATTTTATTATTTATATCATATTCTTAACATTCGTTCTCATGTGTGAGCCACACTCATTCTCAATGAGTAGCCCAACATGTAAAATATTTAATTAAATGAGATGAAGTGCAGAATTAGGATTTGAATTCAATATTTCTGCTCTGATACCACGTGAAATCATCAATAATCTCAAAAACTTAAACTGATGAAAATATGTAAATTTTATTATTTATATCATATTCTTAACACTCATTGGCTTTACTACCATTTTGGTCATACCGGCTACTTTTCCAGAAGTTTTATACTTGGCTTCCTTCCTGCAACACTGTTTAATTTGGGAGAAAACCTTAGAACCGATCGGGCTTATAAGAGCATAAAAACAACCCCACAATCCTGTGATGCCACGTATGAGGCACACTTATTCAATCCTATGACCGAGATACATACGATTTCACTCACGTCGATACCCTCTCCCCCCCCCCCCCCATGTTGATACTCTTTCCCCCCTCCTTTCTATGTGACCTAACCCTACCTCCCAATCCTGTGAAATCGGAGCCCCTCTCAGCCTCACCCCCTTTGTGACGGCTGCTCCATCTCGCGACGGTGGTGGTGAAACGACCGTCCCTCTCGGCCCGCCAATCCTCATCTTATTTCGGTAAGTAATCTCTATTATTTCTCTCATCTTCTTCTTCCATTTTCGTTGAGTGGAGCAGTTTTGAGCATGATTTTGTTGAAGAAGAGAGACTAACCGATTTGAGCTTTTGGCTGAAGAAAATACAAAATCTGGAAATACGATGCGGAATGCCTAGGTAATTCATTTTTTAGGGCATTCTTTAAGACCGATTCAATGGAGATTAAAAATTCAATAGGAATAAAACAGGGCATTCTTTCTCTTTCTGAAGACCAGATCAATTCTTGGTTAACAATAAAATAGCTTACATTACTTCCTTCCCAGGTTTCATCTAGCCGATTTGCCATGAGAAATCACACGATTTTATGGATAGGAACAACTTCTGAAGATGAGACATGTGGGCGTCGAAACTGTCGACGTCGGAATGAGAGGTGGGTGTTGGAACTGTCGGCTTCAGAATGAGAGGTGGGTGTCAACGAGAGGCACGAACTGTGATTCGAAGGGGAGGGGGAGAATGTGTTTTGAAAGGGGGAGAGGCACGAACTGTGATTATTTGTGGGTGAATCTAACTTTCTAACTTCTGTTATGTGTAATGTTTGACGTGACTAACAATTAGTAGATGGTTGTTTCTATACTAAAATCAGCCAGACCGACTAGAAGCGCCACTCTTAATTTGGAGTCCAACATATTCTTTAACGTAAGAGCACACTTCACTTGAGTTGCACTAAAAATCATTGAAGTGATGACACCTTGATCTTATATCGCTTCATGCCAAGAAACATGTGATCGGCCAGTTTTGTTTAGTCATTTTCCATTGATTTTTAACTTCTTGCTTTATATATAACCTATCTGGAGTGTTTGTTGGGGGTTGTCTGTATCGTTCATACCATCCGTTAATTTACTTCTTTTTCTTAAAAAAAAAGAAAAAGAATTTCTTAATTTAAAGCACATCGGTAAATCATAATGCTTATATATCAAATGGGACGAGGTGGAAGATGTGAAAAACTCTCCAATTATGCAGTACTGCATATATATCTTTAACTTGGCCGCAAGTAAGCCAAAATGGTGAGGATGGATGTTGGAACCGATTGGGCTTGAGGAGGTCTAATCAGCAGTGTCATCTTCCTATCTTACACATCAGATAGGCCCCAGAAATTAGTAAACACAGTTATCCATCCCCTGCACATAGCCCATTCACATACCCTCTCCATCCAATCGCCTTCTTCAATTTCAATTATGCAAACAGAAAACGTGATATGTTTGTCTTTTAGCTTCACAAATTCTCTCCAAGCTAGCCTTTCCCTGTCAGGTATATATATAAGGCCCTGTTTGGTCTGTCCCACTTTCCAAATTTCTCTTTATGTGATGTAGTTTTCTCCATAATACACAGAGATATAGACGATTAGTATCCCTCCATGCCACCAGAATTCTCAAACAAAATCTGCTCAAGATGAAGAGAGAAAATCAGAAATAACTATGCATGAATGCTGTTATGCCTTCAATTGGTGTAAAAAATTTCCACGTATTCATTCTAGATCTCACTGACCCCACACAAAATAGAGTCATGATAAATTTTATTTTGAATTTTATCGATCGTTCTCAATATATTGTTCGATATAACAAATTTTACGGGATTTTATTTGTAAACTATTTAAATGGAAAACAAATTCAAATATATTGTGTCGGTCGATAGAATTAGAGATGATAAAACATATGCCATGTGTACGCAATGAATCCCCATATTCATGTGAACAACCCCCAAAAAAAAAAGTTTGATAAGGAGAGATCGAGAATACTCCATTTCGGTATTTGACAGAAGTTTTTAATCAACTTTACACGCAATATTCTAGCTTCAGTACCAAATCTAATCAAATAATTGCTACTATCATTTGCAACTTTTACCTTAAAATCCTGTTGATCAACAAGCTGTTGAAATGATGGCTTAATCAATTCAAGCTCAACACAGAATTCTGAACATGAACGAGGCCCCCACTAATTAGTCTCCAATTGAACATACGTACCTACCAATTTGCAGTTGGCCCTTCGAATCAATCTACTTCTCTTGGCTTTCCACAGACATAAGCACTGATTGATTGAACCTTTTATTGTTTTTCCCCCTTGGCCTTTGAACGACTTTTAGTTCTTTAACTTCAGAGCCAGTTGACTAAAGATCGATCTCAGCAAGCTATGGATCGAACAGATATGAATTATCCAGTTGCAAGTAATATATAACATTGTATTTACATATTAATTAGTTTAAAAAATATTTATATATTAATCTCACACTAAGTGTTAAAAGAACCGACGGGAAAGCAACCAAAGAGAAAGTCATGGGGAAGAAGATAAAAGAAGAGAAGGGAAAGAAAGTAGAAACAGTTGGGGTAGGGCCTAATGACGGCTTGCCATTAGCTGTATGGAAAGCGAAGGTTTAATCACTTGTCCTGATTATCTTTCCATGCTTTCTTCTTTCTTCACTGCTATATATAGTATCTCCCTCCTTTTTCTCTTCTAAATCATATTCGATCAAAACCTCTGATTGATCTTTCCAAAAAACCATGGCCATGTATTCATCCTTAACACATACTGTTGCTTACCTTTCTCTGTGTATGCTTGCATTTGGTGTCTCTGTTATGGGGCGACCAGCCACTTTTCTTGAAGACTTTAGAGTCACGTGGTCTGATTACCATATCAAGCAGATCGATGGAGGGAGGGCCATCCAACTCGTTCTTGACCAAAATTCTGGTAATTACTCTTTTCGTGGGCTCCCATGAATAATATGTTTTTTTAAAGTACATTAATATTTCTAAACGTTTAATTGGATATTATCTGAGTAGAAAGTTATTTACGTTTCAGGATGTGGGTTTGCTTCCAAAAGTCAGTACTTGTTCGGCCGTGTCAGCATGAAGATTAAGCTTGTTCCTGGAGACTCTGCTGGAACTGTCACTGCATTTTATGTATGCGTTTTTGCATTTAAATTTTCAAATAACTTTGCTCCCTATACATGAATTCCGCTTATCTTGGTATTCATTTTTTTGTGATCTGAATTGGTTGGTACAACTAGATGAATTCAAACACGGATTCCGTTCGTGACGAGCTGGACTTTGAGTTCTTGGGGAACCGAACTGGGCAACCGTACACTGTCCAGACCAATATCTACGCTCATGGGAAGGGTGATAGGGAGCAAAGAATCAACCTTTGGTTCGACCCTTCTGCCGACTTTCACACTTACACAATACTCTGGAACCACCATCATATCGTGTAAGTTAACACTTAGCTTGCTTAATTAATACCCGAGTAGTGGACGTTGAAGTGCTGCTTTTAATCATGTTGTTGATGGGACTGCAGATTCTACGTGGATGATGTGCCCGTCAGAGTATACAAAAACAATGAAGCCAAAGGAATTCCATTCCCCAAGTTTCAGCCGATGGGGGTGTATTCCACATTGTGGGAAGCCGACGACTGGGCAACGAGAGGCGGGCTGGAGAAGATTGATTGGAGCAAAGCACCCTTCTATGCTTATTACAAGGACTTTGACATTGAGGGATGCCCCGTACCAGGACCTTCTACCTGTGCTTCCAACCCCAGAAACTGGTGGGAGGGAACTACTTACCAAGCCCTTAATGCCCTCGAAGCCAGAAAGTATAGATGGGTTCGTATCAATCACATGATATATGACTATTGTACCGACAAATCGAGGTACCCGGTGACCCCGCCGGAGTGTTTTGCCGGCATCTAAATGGCTGAATATATAGCCGGACATACAGTACCTCCATATATCCACGTACCAAGTGTTACGTACATTAATAATTCTGATGTCATATATTTACGTACATGAAAAGGTCAGGAGATATATATATATATATTGATATATATATATATATAATTATTTTCTTGTATTCATATATATATGTCGATGAAACCTAAGGCGCTCAGGGTGGGGCAAGAGACGACAAATGTCAAATCCCTACTTGTGGGCAATATATATATATATATATATATATATATGTTCTCTGTATTCATATGGTAGGCATTTTATGTGCCAATAAAGCTTCTGTCTAATTGTGAAAACGATATTCTTTAATTTTATGTACATGTTTTTCAAACCCTAAGCAAAAATCTTTCTTACTTTTGAACTGATGGACCAAAGCAAATTAAAGGTCGGTCTATATATTATATAATGGCGGTCCATCTGCATGTAGGACACCAGCCAATAAAGAAATGAGAAAAATGTCGCATGCAATCACATTGCTGAATTCGTGCGTACGCATATATTTTTGTCTTTGACCAATAACAAAATATCCAATTGACTTATTATTTTTTATTCTTATTGATCTTTTCTAAGTGTATTTGCACTAAAAACTTTATGAGAATAGGGTTATGTGATTTCTAAAACGATAAAGTTATATAAAACTCAATTATAAGTATTCTATTTCAAATGGAGGACGTAGTTTAAAATTAAAATTACTTTTAAGTCTCGTTTGGATAGTGAATATGAGATGAGATAATTTTAAACGAAAGTTGAAGGTTAAATAAAATATTATTAGAATATTATTTTTTAATATTATTATTGTTTTAGAATTTAAAAAAGTTAAATTTTTATTATATTTGTGTGAAAATTTGAAAAGTTATAATGATGAAATGAGATGATGAGATCGATAAAACCGTTTTTATATCCAAATGAGACCTTAGTAAAGCCACACAATTATATTGTTTGGTTTGAAAATAAGCTATAAAATATGTAGTAAAACAGTTGCTGGTATATCATTTCAATTCTTAGCAGTAGTCTTTGAAAATAGAGTAATACTAGGCGCTGCTAAGTACAAATATTAAATAGACAAATTTCGAGTAGGCCAGCCATTTGTAAAAAGAGAAGTGCTATTATATACATAAAGAAATTACATAAAAATAAATCTATAAATTGATGTGGTTTTATAGAATCTATTAGATCATCTATTTTATAATAAAAATAATTTTACAATCTGATATACCATATTAACCTACATCAGTTTGTGAGTTTACAGTCTGATGTACCTTAAGTGAGGAGGAATAAAACCAGGTTGGTTATGGTAAAAAAAAAATTTCCCTTGTAAAAAAAAAAAAAAAAATTCCATTATTATAGGTTTAGATAATGAGATGACAATTTTTAGTTTTAGATGAAAGTTTAAAATATTATTTTTTAATATTATTATTGTTTTGAAATTTGAAAAAGTTGAATTGGGATTTGAAAAAATTTAAATTATTTATTATATTTTGTGTAAAAATTTAAAAAAATTATAATAATGAGATGAGAATTTGATATCTCATTTCACTTGTCAAACCTATTGAGTCGGTGTGGTTTACGTGCACGAGTGGTGGATTGAAATGTAATCTCATGTCGAAGTCACTAGGATTGAAATGCATTGTCATGTTAAAGTCACGAGTAATGACGATAGGGCACAATTTCTTCACACTTATTAAATAACTTTATATGATAGCATCTTGTGGGCAGGTGTTGTAATAATTATGTCGTTATCAAATTTCAAATTTATAGCATAGGGTTGATCATTGATGCCTGATGGAACTCATAGAAAAGTATCGGTCCTTTTTTATAGAGGGCTTATATATCCACCTATAAAAATAGTTTTAGGAGAAAAAGCATCCATCTATAAGTAAATAATGAAAGACTAAGATTATGTTTAGCTTTCATCTTCTTCAAAATTTTCATCTCATCTCATCTCATCTCATCATTACAACCTTTTTAAATTCCTATATAAAATATAATAAACAATTCAACTTTTTCAAATCCCAATACAACTTTTTCAAATTCCAATTTAACTTTTTCAAATCTTAAAACTAAAAAATAATATTTTAAACTTTAAAACAAAATACAAAATTCTCATTTCACTTTCCAAACATAATCTAACAAAATCCAACATATTTTTCTAAAGACTCTGCACCATATCACTACCAAAAAAAAAAAAACATTTGAGACGGATTGTTTACGATGAGAATGAACATTTGGAATAAAAATATACTCATTTTAGTAGGAAATAATTATTTTCACAAGAAATAGCTGGCAACAAATAAACGGTTTTCTTGTAGTATATATGAAGAAATTTGTTTTTCTTAATTAGATTGCATTTTGCAGAGTTTTCATTCAACATGATTATGTTAATAGGATTAGAATTCCTAACAATTTTGTGAGTTAAGTACCTTCTACATTTTAGAGAGGGAAAAAAAACATGTAGACCCCATTGAAGTTAATTAGTGTTGTCTTTAGGCAATGTAGACCCCAAACAAGTATGTCACATGCTATATATCTCTCTTCGAATTGTAGAGTGTGTTTGGGTCAAAAAATTGTCCAAGATTTCAGTTCACAAAAGCATATATATATATAATAACATACGTGTAGTAAATGGTTCAATATACTCAAACGGTTTTAAGTGATTTTTTTTTTCCAGTAATTTGTTTGTATTAAATCGACAATGAGAAAAATTAGGAAGCAGGAGGACGCAAAGGTCCGGCAAAATAAATATCGGATCAAGTGTATCTTGAAGAAGTTAATGATGCATTTTTCTTCATTGGCCTTCAGGGACATCCATTTAATTAGGACACAATACTGGCCGCTTCATTTTGAGCAATAATAATTTTGGTTTTTTTTTTTAAAAATATAGTGACAAAATTAGCAATTTGCACACTAAATGATCAAATTTTGACGATTTACACTTCCTACTCTGATCTAATCGTTCAGATCGATGCCAAATAAGCATGTGGATTAATCTTAAAACACTAGATTTGGAGCAAATTACCAAATTTTGGTGATAGAATGTAATTTGCCTGTTTTGGTAGTGTTTATATATATATAGATATAAGGGGGTGGGGGTATCGAATCCAGGAAAATTATGTCATCAGGCCACCAAACGACTCTTGGCAATTTGAGAATGCAAAATATTTTTCAAAAAATAAAAAATAAACATGTCGGTACCTATCTAATCCTCGTTTTGATCTTAATTTCTACACGGTGTTATTTGAAAATTTTGAATCATCCTTTCCTATGAGTGTGGAACAAATCAGACATCAAAATTTCTAGTCAACAAAAACCTCAACCTTTCAAGAGGAATCAGAGACGGCTGTAGGGCTATAATCGAGCCGAGCTGGTCTTTAAGTTTTCGAGCTTGGCTTGACTCAAAAAATATTTTTATCCAATCTTTGTTCAACCTTAGCTCGGTGAGCTAAGTTTTTAATTCTAGCTTGATCAAAAAATGAGCTCGAGTCAAGCCGAGCTGAACTGAGTTAGAGTTGTTTATTTTTAACTTTTGAATAAAATTTAATAATTAAGAAATTAGATAAATAAAAATAAAAAATTTAAATTTTATGAATTTTTTACAACTAATAAGTAGACCCTTTATTGAATTAGAAAATTGTACAAATTTATAAATAATTCATATGTAACTAGTTTATATTTATCCATAATAACCATATATTATATGCCTATGTAAATTACCAATACATATAGATAATATGATAGTGTATATCAACATGTCATATATAATTCCTACACACTAGTATATGAATTTATTAAATCTTATAAATTAATTATTTTACAAATTATAAAATAGCAATGAGATACATTCAATATATATGCATAACTAATTAGATTACATGCCATATATTTAATTATAAAATGTGCTATGATTATATTATTAACCAATATATATATATATATATATATGTCTCTGTATGTGTGCACGCGCGTGCAAGTGTGTGCGTGCATGTATAACACATTTATCAATGTATAAATGAATTTACTCGAGTTGAGCTAACGAGTCGACTTGAATATAAACGAGCGAGCCTTAACTTGGTTTGAATAGTAAAAGTGTTTGTGAATATTTGTGAAAAGTAATAAAAAGTATGTGAAAAATAATAATAAAATATTAAATAGTAATAAAAAGTAAGTAAAAAATAATGAATAGTAATAAAAGTAGGTGAAAAGTAATAATAAAGTAGAGAATAATAGTGAGAGTGTTTGAGAATACCTTAAAGTACTTCGACACCCAAATAAGGCCATATCTAGTCAAGTCAAATTTAACCAAGTATGTATCATTTACTAATTGAGCTGATATCTACTATCTTATGCAAGTTTTTATTTCACGAGTTGAGTTCGATTCAAGTTTTAACCAAATAAGTATTGAATAGACTATCGAACAAATTGGTTCATTTACAGCCCTAATTGGTAGTGACAAGATTACATTTCTTCAAATTCACTAAACCTCCCTTGAGTTTCATTTAGGGGCGTTAATTATCTTTTAGAATCATCATAAGAAACGGGGATGCGTGAAAGTGAAAATTATCAAAATGTCTCAATTTGAAAAATACAAAGATTTAATTGACACAAGAAAATTCAAAAGGAGAATAAAAATTCAGGAGATTTTTCAGGGCCAAGAATATCAGAGAAAAAAGGATTCATTGTTCTAGTATTATAAATTATATGAGCAATCCCATCTAATTAGATGGGTATGAAATATAGGGACCACAACATCAACCGGCTGGATAGGAAGGCATTTAAAACGAGGGACCTCAACACAACCCCTAATGGTTGTGTATGAATATACACAAAGGGACCATCCGATAATATACTTCAGCAAAGCAAACGAGTAAATATGAGTATGAATATAGAGCTGTGGCATATAAATGGAGTAAAAAATGTTGTCGGTTCTACCCATTGATATGAATATAAAGCTGCTCACATTCATACAAACATAAATCCAACTATATGATGGCATATGAAGTCTACAGGTTAATTCACAAGATATCTTTCAAAGAAATAGCCAGCAAAATGGTCGAAAGTAACGTCAATTGTAAGTGAGCATCTAACTCTATGCTGCCAATTTGATGGAGGGAAAACGTGAGCAGCTCTACCTGTCTATATCAGAGCTGTTTACAAGCATGGTACATACAGCCAAAGATAATGATTGCTGGAACTAAAAGTCTCTGGCTACAAACCAAGTTAAAATAAGCTATCTCTTAGGCAGGTCCCATTCGACTACAAATTATATTGAAGGAAAAGAGTAGGTGGATTAGATTAGGACAGAACATAATGCATTGAAGTTATCATCAGTATTAGATAGAAGGGTCACAAGTTTATGAAACAAAAGAGTCTCTAGTAAAGACCAAACTTACATCGGATGCAGCCACAATCTACCGTAAGTATGCTCACTATTGTTGATGAATAAATTATGCGAAGAATACCAGATGCATCAGTGTAATGTGATGCTCACAACAAGAGCACGGTTCTGATCTTGAAAATTTGTTGCTTGCGGGGTTGGTCAGGGAAAACAATCGTCTACTGAGTGAGAAGGTAATAAGGACCTATAATTTACTTTCTAGAGTCCGTGATTTTCACAGCAACTGGCTCGGAACAGTATGGACAATTCCCGAATAGAACATCGAATGACCTGTAGTGATGTGTGCACAGAAATTTTAAATCCAGCAATTATGAGAAAAAATATAAAACTCAGTAAAATGGACACCGTCATTGAAAAAATCAGCAACAGCTAAAGCTATGTTCATGCATGAACCAATTAGAAAGCCGAAATGATACTTAAAAGAGTCATTCTATTCACAAGCCTGTGTGACAATACACCTTACATATAATTGATGTGGCATGATTTGATTTGCAAGACTTAAATTTACAAATTTTTTCTTACAAATCAAATCTTGTCGTATCAGCAGTATGAAATGTGTGTCCCACACATAGGCTTATGAATAAAAAAAATTTTATAAGTACTTAAAACCCAACGTACTGCCTTGTTGTGGTGATGGAACGCAGCCAGTCCCCAAGGCAAATGCTATGGAAAGCCTTATTGCAAGTAGTATTATCACATCTATAGTCAGTTCCACTTCCACTGTTAACTCCCAGCTCATCATCTACATAAATATAACAAAAGTGAATGATGTGTGAATTGAGAATAAGTTGCTAAATATATAGAAAATGCAAAGAGCAATACCAACTGGAAGACATTGAGCATAACAAATTCCACATTCAACTTGTTGGTCATTCTTCTGTACATCAATGGGCCTTGGCAGTTGAGTCTCCAGAAGACATGCAATATTTTCCAGGTATGGTTTGTCTTTTGTCCTGTGCAGATGAAGGAGTATACAAAACAAAAAAACATATTACAGATGATTTTTCCTCAATCTCTCTTTCTGAGCAAAGGGTATCGCAGAGTAATGCTACAGTTGTGGATGAAGCAATCTCTTTTCAGAAAAATAAAGGGCATACCATTTTCTGCTATTTCTCTGCCATATCCTTCTCAATGAATCCACAACTGGACCTGGACCCATAAAACGACACCTACCACAACTTATTCAATACTGAATGAAATGCTAAAACTAGCAGTTGCAATGCCAGGAAATAATATTGGATGAAATCTCACTCTGGTAAAGATTTAGGGTCATCGGCATTTATATACAACATGATGTAGGAATCATTTCCTATCAAACATAAACTAAAAGGTTTAATATCAACTAAAAGAAAAGATAAATGCTTTATCAATACATTTATAATCTACAAATGGCTCACCAATATTGATTTGGCGACAGCACATTGAACGTGAAGGCTGTTTAGGGTCAACAACCCAAAGAGATTTGTCAATATCATCCAAAGTAGACCAAAATTCCTGAAGTTTCTCCAGATGCTGTAAACAAAATACTAAATAGTGTAGTTGCATCCTTTAGTGAAAGTAAGAAAATAGCGTAGTTGCTATCATTTGCTATGCAAGAAATACCTTTTGAAACTGCTGCACCACATCCTTTAATCTTGAGCTTATTGACCATTTTAAGTCAAAAATATATGGTACATCCTGACAAAGGAGTCAGAATGATAACTGAAGTCTATAATGCGAAAATACAACTACCAAAGAGATCGAAAAAGACCAACCGCTGATACTCTAGGTGGACTTTTGGGATAGGTTTCATCCAATTCGATTTCCACAAAGTGCACCCTGCTCTTTGCATCCCTGCCAATCAAATTTAGGAATAGGCTCAGTCCACTACATGAATAAGAAGTAAAAACAAGAGAAGGAATTGAGGGAAACACAATATATGTTAAATATATAAATTCACAGCAATTCATAGACTTGGCAGCAGGCCATGCAAGCATCC
This sequence comes from Cyclocarya paliurus, assembly GCA_029856935.1. Lineage (NCBI taxonomy): Eukaryota > Viridiplantae > Streptophyta > Magnoliopsida > Fagales > Juglandaceae > Cyclocarya > Cyclocarya paliurus. The sequence goes on from CM056953.1 coordinate 27,930,354, forward strand.
TCAGCGGAAACACCAAGTGTTGACATTCAGGTGGACTCACGCCTAATTAAAATACCAAGAAATTTAATATAGATCATCCATCAGCTGCCAAAATGTTCTCACTGTACTTCAGTTTGGACACTGATACGCTCCATAGAAAGTTAAGAGAGGAAACAATGATATTTGTTGCATGCTATCAGTGCATCAGGCTTTGCTGAACCTTTTCAATGCCCTTGCTAGTAAACTACTATACAAAAGTGAAGATCACAAATGCAGTAGCACATGTTAGTGGAAGAGGAAGCTGGTTTCTGGAAGAAAAGGCAAGATTTTGAACACTGGGATAATCACCCGATTTCTACTCTATTGCATACATATAATAGTTTTTCATACTCTCACAAGAAAAGTTTCAACTTCTCACTAGTAACATGCTCAGAAGACTTCACATTCTGTTAAGATTCCCCGGCAATCATGTTTTACAGCCATTTTTTTTTTATATCGACAACAAACATTAAAATGTCAATTTTCTCAGTATTTTAGGCTGTTACTTCTGGCTTCATAGCATGACGTCTTTGGCCAACAAAACAAACTCTCAGCATATAAAACCACAGATTAAACTTGAAGCACCAAAGTAATCCTAGTTTCTGTTGTACATGCAAAATACATAGAAACAGGGGGGATTTGGGAAGATATAAGCATGTGAGTAAATGAAAAGGGCTAAAAAAAAACTGGGACCCTTCTTCCCAAAAGAGAAAATAATTTTAATTGGATGATTGATGCAAGTAAGAACATCTTACAAGATGCGAAAGCTGAGAAATGTCAGATCTCCTCCTAATCTTACTAGATGCTCCCATCCGACCTCTTCTATCTGTACATACAATGATCAAAATCAATGCATTGTCATCTTTAGTGTAGTACTCAAGGTCCCAGTCATCAACTACACATAATTTTTTCATGACAAGGAACACCAAAGACCGTGCAAATGCAACATGCCTTTTACCCTGGTAAACCTCAGAACCTTGTAACATGCCTACATAACACAGATCAGGTAAAACATAGGAATTTTGCCAATAAGACGTGGACCTGGAAAGTTTTTGCACCCAAACGTTCGAAACTTAGACCTGTGGGAACCGACTCCCAATATTAAAGCCCTTGGCACTGGAGCCAAGCCTTGGAGGTTCAGATCAATTACCTTTTATGAAGTACCATTTCATGATTAAACAATGCTGATATTAGTTTGTATCAGCACCGTGCAAGGAGTCAAGACCCTTCACGTTAGCTATACCAAATTGGAATGGACAGAAAGTAACAGTATTCATAATTCAAAAAAAAAAAATATGTATGTTGCATTACCAACGTGCTCCATTTCAAATGAAGGTTTTGATAACTTTAGGGCTTTGAAGGTTTACAGGGAAATAAAACCACAATAAATAAGTATCAAAGGAAAATGACTATTGATGCAATAAAAGATAGTAGTGACTAAATTATATGGCTATCCTCTTTCCAAAAACCAACTTTGGAAGGCGGATGATTTGCTTTGGGAATATAGAATTTGGGTTCATCCTATCATTACTTTTTCAACAATTCAAGAATGAGTAGAGGGGTTTTCTGAACTCACATATATGGTTGTTCATAATTCCAAAACCATTTACACCTTAACTGTTTCTTGGAATCTTGGCATTATGAAGGATGTTCAAAGAGACGAACCCATTATTTTTCACAATAAACTTAAGGGATGTTCTTGAACCAAAACAATACAATATAAAAAATTAAAATCCCTTGAGGAATAGTTCAGATTTGTCAAATATATAGGAAAGAGCAAGAATCATTTTTTCCCTTTGACAAGTACACTCAGTTTCTCAATTTTACAAAGAAGATATAAGCCATTATAGCTTGATTAGATTTTTAAGATGAATGTATTCAATGATCAAGAAAACAAGGTAGGCGATGTTAGAAAATAGACATGGGAAGATAATGAGCATAATCTTAACATATAGACTAGATGCAAGCAATGTTATGCCACAACATGATACTTTCATTCCCGAATGGTAAAACAAAACTGAATACACAAGAATGGCAATAGTATCCGTCTATGACAGTCAAATTACCTCGGAGTACAGAGAGCGGTAAAATGTAGATGATTTGGCCAGCTCTGTGCATCTAGTCTGTTCAGTATGTTCCTACAGATGAAAGGAAATAAAAGAATTTTTAGAAGTACAAATCCATGAATTATGTGTCCTGTGTATATGGAGATTTCCCCGGCCCACTTTCTCTCTTCCACATAGCAGTTTCAAAAATCCATTATTTTGGTTTCTCAAGAGAAACATACATCAATCAATTACATCTTCAAGTCAATTATGTCTTTTCCAATTTTCTTTTTTTAATTTTTGACATCTTAACTCTCAAGAAACATTAAGGGCTGAAATTATCTCATCTCATCTCATCATTAAAATTTTTTCAAACTCCTACATAAAATATAATAAACAATTCAATTTTTTCAAATCTCAAAACAAAAATTATATTCTAATAATATTTTATTCAATTTTCAACTTTTATCTCGTCTCATTTCATCGCTGTAACCAAACGAGACCTTATCTTAGCTCTAAGAAATAAATTATTTTAAATCCAGTGAAGTTTCTGGTTCTCTTACTATTGGAAGTTTCATGCAGAATTTCATCATTTGAGTTAAAGAAATGCATGTTAAACCAGTTGTAGAATGAGAATGATGGTAACAAACTTGAAGAAGTGGGAACAATCATTGACATAACCAATACATTCAGAGTATAGATTGGGGATCAGGGATGGGTGGCAAACTGGAAATGATAACAGTGAAGACGGTTGCAAGGGTGGCAGCAATTGGAATGCACCCAAACATGACTGCAGGACTACGTTGGTGATTTTACGAATAGCATATTGCCAGGCGGTGCAAACCATAGTAGTGAAAGTGAGAAATTTGAGGCTAGAGAGGTGGAGATGGTGGACATTATAGTGATTAAGGTAACGCAATAATGGTACAGTCCGTGGTGGGTCCTTGGTGGTTACAGTGTTATTGTTATCAGAAATGACAGCAATGGTGTTGGTAGTGATTGAACTGGTTCCAGGGCACTAGCAGAGGGAAACAGTCACACTGGTGGCGGCGATCATATATTAGTAATATTTGTAGAGATAATATCGATGCTGGCAACAAAATCTAAGTTTAATACTACGTCAATGTCGTTGCAGGAATTCTTAAATTACATGTTCCTGATTTCGCTCTTAAAATTCAGTGGCACAAACCCTTTAAGACATTTAACCAAACGGTGCGCTTGCTTTTTATAGTCAAGATGACAAAACCATAGGAGCCGGGATGAACTAACCAATAAAAACCACATAGAACTGAACATAGCATTCACAAAACGTAGAACTGTAAGTTGTAGCGGCAGAGAAGGGGGATGGAGAAAATGTACCATTTTGATTTAGCCAGAAAAATCTACGAAGTTATCTGCTGAGCCGGTTCCTCCATTAGTTGCAGCAAACATCACTGTAGTCGCAGAGAATAGTCATACTGTATATGTCGCTTTCACCGTCCTACTCTCCGTGACCGCAGGTGGTTTTACCTTTCTGTCTAACACACCTCTACAGCTTGATAATATTTCTCAGTAATCTACTCACACTTCGAGGGGAATAGTCCTCCAGAAAGGAAATAGAGAAAATAGAGATAAAAAAAAAATAAAGGAATAACTGTTTTGATTATGATTTTGGCATTTTGCATGCCTTTCCATTACACAGTTCCACTAGATATCCTACTAGTGACAACGCTAACCAACTCGTGGGCCTGGGGCCAATATAAGCGTTAAATCCTATATACATAAGGACTAAAAGCAATTGGGCTAAATGGACTGAGGCCCGACCAACAACAAAGAGATCCAGACCATGCCGTTCTCACCGTGTCTTGATATTATAAAAGCAAATCAAACCGATAAAAGTTCAAACTTACTTCATTAAATATTTATATTTATCAATAACATCATCAGTCGTACTATCTTCCTGTTATAGCATAATCTTTAACCTCACTCTTACTAAAAAAAAATTAAGATATAATATAGTAAAATAAATTAAAATAAAGAACAATATCACAAAATAAAATAAAACTAGTAAAATAAAATAACATATGACAAAATGAATAAAACAAATGAAGAAGTAGACAATAAATAATTAAAACAAATAAAATAACCGACCATAAAATAAAACAATTAAAATAAAATAACATACAAAAAAATAAATAAACAAACAAAGTAGGATACAATAAAATAAATAAAACTAATAAAAATAACATACTTTAACTAAAATAATTTCAATTTACAACTTAAAAAATTTATAGTACTTCACTTACAGGACATATGGTTTTACTCAGAGCCGAACTGCTCTAATACCATCTATGATGCTCCGACTCCCATATACGAAAATGAGAGAATCGTGACGTCAGAATGATGACAATACAGGTCACGCATCCCAATAAAAAGTGCTCAAGTGTGTGCAACACCCAAAAAGTGCACAACAAAACACAACGGATAATATAAATAAATCAACTAAGTACTAGAATTTTAAATACAAATATACAAAATAAATTACTTTTAAAAAGTTATACAGTTATCCGTGAAATAAAGTAAAAAGTTAAATACATTAACAAAAGAGAAACAAATCTCATAATCCAAAAAGCAACCACATGTCACTCCCTCTGCGGAGCCAATCCTTAAGGCTCGTCATCCTCATCTACATCAAAATTTACGGTACCGCAGTTAAGTAATAATCCAAATAACCTATGAGATAAAAATATATTAATGTGACCAACCATTATGCATCCATATGATGAAATATGCATTAAACAAAAAAAATCATTTTTTTCAAAAAATGAATATTTTCCAACGCATGCCAAAATCTCATTTTGGCCCAAAACATTCATTAAAATATTTTTCACCATTTTCCTCGAAAATGGCCCCAAAATAATAATCCATCATTTTTCCAGAAAATGATTCACACAAAATCTTTTTATCCAACATGCCGTTTTCCCAGAAAGTAACCCATTAATCCATTTTTATCATATACACCATGATTTTTCCTAGGGACTATCCACACACCCTGGCTTCCTTCGTCACACCACGAGTAACGACCATACAAGTGACTCGTAACTAACGATACCCAGTTCCACGCCTAGCGCGTTAGTGGCCAAGTATCCTCTAGCTCCTGCCAGCAGAGGGGCCACAGAGTCGACACAAGAGCGTTATTATCCCGTCCAATCCCGTTGTCACCCGACGATAACTCAGGGGACATCACTTAGTATATTTCGCTCCCAAGTGACCAGATGAGCTCTATCGAGATTATGCATCATCTCAGCTTGGGGTCGTGATACACACGCACCCAAAAACCATATCTCACATGAAAACTCAATTTTCAAATATACATATGAATATAAATGCAATTGTGCGAAAACCCAGTTTTCATTTACAAACATGAACATGTGTGCAAATATGTAATGTACAAGACACGACACAAATATCCAACGACCAACAAAACCAAGTACAATCCAAACACACGACAACTTCATCCTCCAATCCAACCAACTCTCTTACTCATTGGACTCAGTCCGGCACAACCAACCAAATCACAGTAAATATGAGTTAGTACAAAAATACATTTAAATCTCAAGAGTTATTTGAAAAAGTACTTACAACGCTATAATATACTTTTTTGAAGGATCACAGAGATGCTATAAGTGGCGGCACAATAACGAAATAGAACAATATGCACTATGGTCATGGGTTTCAAAATAAGAATTTCGAAAGGGAGCTACGAGAGGCTTGGGTTGGTCATGGAGGGGCTCATGGAGGTCAGTGGAGTTGATGGTGGTGGCTAGTGGTCGTGGGTGATGGCACACGGAGGAGATCGGCCAACTTTGAGGAAATATAGGTTGCGGGAGAGTGAGAGAAGGTGGAGCCACTATTGGGGGTGGGGAGGCTAAGGGAGACTCGCTGGGGAGAGGGGGAGTTAACGGTGGTGGTGAAGTGGCCAGGCAATGACGGACGGCGGCGGCATGGAGTAAAAGTCGTGGGACTTGGTGAATTTCGTGGGAGCAAACAGCGGCGAGTTAGGGGCTGAGCTTGGTGGGGGATGATGGCCAGCGGGAGAGGAAGCTATGGTGGTGGTGGTGGTGGCGCCGTTGGGCGACGCACGACGGTGCAGAAAATGCACAACCCAAATGGGTTCTACACGGCCAGCGGGAAGAGAAAGAGAGCGTGGGGAAGGGTAGCTGGGGTGGTGAAGTCGCCGGAGGGTGGTGGAGCTGGTGGGCTGGGCGGTGAGGTTCGGTGGTGTGCACGGCGACGCTAGGTGGAGAGGGCTCGCACGGGCTAGGAGGTAGATGAAAAAGGAGGAGAAAAAAGAAAAGAGAAGGAAAAGAAAAAGGAAGGAAGAAGGAAAAAGGGAAAAGAAAAAGTGAGGGAAAGAAATGAGGTCCAGTCCTCACAACTTGGGTCACAAAATTGATCCAACGAAAATGATTTCAAAACAGTAACTTAAATAAGACTAATTTAAACACAATGACTAGGTAAAATAAAATAATAAAATCCAACAATACAATAATTTTAAAGCCCATAAACAAACTCTTTAAATTGAAAAGCAATTTAAATGCAAAACAATAATTAATATTAAGAAAATATATCAAAATAAATTTCACAACTTAAAAATCATAAAAATAAACCAACGAGAAACCCGATAAATTTAATATAAAAGAACCAATATTTAAATTATTTAAAATACCCATTCAATTAAAATACACTAAAATATAGGGTGTCACACATTAGAACTGATAATGGTAGTGAATTTTCCATGCATAATTTCTTCTCTAGTAAAGGCATAATTCACCAACTTTCTTGTGTAGCTACTCCTCAACAATTCAGTGGTTGAAAGGAAGCACCAGCACATTTTAAATGTTGCTCGTGCTCTCCTTTTTCAATCCAATCTTCCTTTACATTTCTAGTCAAACTCTATTCTTACTGCTGTGTACTTAATCAATAGAATTCCTTCCCCTTTGTTGAACAATAAAAGTCCATATGAGCTACTTTTTAATAAAATTCCTTCTTATGCTCATCTGAAAGTATTTGGGTTACTTTGTTATGCTTCTACATTAGCTCATAACTGATCTAAATTTGATCCTCGAGCTAGAAGATGCATATTTCTTGGTTATCCACTTGCTATTAAAGGTTACAAATTGTATGATCTTGATGATCAAATAGTTTTTGTTTCCCGAGATGTTGTGTTCCATGAACACGTTTTTCCTTTCCAATCTTTATCTCACAATATTAATTATGTTCAGCCTCTTGTTTTTATTGTTCTTCCTCAACCCATTTCTGATTAATCTCACTTCCATATTCCTTCATTTGACTCTTCCTTACCTTCAAACCAATCAGCTTCTGCTCAACATATTCCTTCAAACCAACCTCCTTCTTCTATTTCACATGTTACTCATCTTAGAAAATTTTCTCGAGCTCACAACCTAGGTATTTGCATGATTTTCATTGCCATCTGGAATCTTCAAAGGCATGCTCTTCTTCATCTTCCAATTAGGTTTCTGGTTCTATTTTAGGTACTCTTTATCTACTTTCTAGTTCTCTTTCATATTCACATTTGTCATCCAAACATAAGGCCTTTGTCATAGCTCTTTCTACTATTTTTTAGCCTAAATTTTTCCATCAAGATGTCAAAATTCCTCATTTGAGAACTGTCATGGCTGAAGAAATCACAACCTTAAAAACTAACAAAACATAGACTTTAACTACTCTTCCCCCGGGTAAGAATACAATTGGCTGCAAATGGGTCTATAAAGTGAAACTTAGGTTTGATGGAACACTTGAGAGGTATAAAGCTCGATTAGTTGCTAAAGGGTTTACACAACAAGAGGGTGTTGATTATTTTGACACATTCTGTCTAGTTGTTAAGATGGTGACAGTTAAGTGTCTTCTTTCCATAGTAGCAATTAAGGGTTGGCATCTCATTTAGTTAGATATCAACAACGCTTTTTTTTCATGGTGAATTGTTGGAAGAAGTGTATATGGTTTTACCTCCTGGTTTTGGTGATTAGAATGATAAAAGGGTATGTTGATTGAATAAGTTTTTGCATAGATTGAAACAAGCTTCTAGGCAATGGTTTGCTAACTTTTCCTCTACAATCATTTTTCTTGGTTTTATACAATTCAAGACAAATTATTCTTTTCTTACAAAGACTCAGGGCACTAGTTTCATGGCTTTATTAGTATATTTCGATGACATTCTTATTGCCAGCAATTATATGAATTTTGTTAATACTTTCAAAGCTTTCCTTGATCAAAAGTTTAAACTTAAAGATCTTGGACTTTTGAAGTATTTTTTGGGCCTCGAAGTAGCAATGATTACATATGGAATTTCTTTGTCCAAGAGAAAATATACTTTAGACATATTATCAGATTTTGGTTTCCTTGGTTCTAAACCAGTTAAAACACCTATGGAACAACATCTAAAGCTGTCCAGAACTGATGGTGTTCTTCTTGAAGATCCCAAACCTTATAGAAGATTGGTTGGCAGGTTACTTTACCTCACCATTACCAGACCAAATCTTACCTTTGCAGTTCACACATTAAGTCAGTTTACGAATTCTCCTTGTCTACCTCATTTATATGATGCTCATAGAGTCTTTCAATACATCAAAGACTCGCCTGGTCAATGCCTATTTTTTCCTTCCAATTCAGACTTAAAACTCACTACTTTTGCTGATTCTAATTAGGCAGGGTGTTAAGACACCAGGAGATCCATCACAGGATTTTGCATATTCATTGGCAGCTCTCTTATCTCTTGGAAATCAAAAAAACAATCCGTAGTTTTAAGATCATCAGCAAAGGCTAAATATAGAGCTCTAGATAATACAGTTTCTGAATTAGTTTGGCTTTTCTCTTTGTTACAGGACTTACAAGTTAATCACTCAAGTACAATAGCTTTGTATTGTGACAACAAGTATGCCATCCATATTGCAACAAACCTTGTCTTTCATGAACATAAAAACATATAGAGATCGATTGCTATTTTGTTAGTGACAAGATTCAAGTTGGTTCTATCAAACTTTTCCATGTTAATTCTCACAATCAGCTTGCTAATTGCTTCACTAAACTACTTGGTTTTCCATTGTTTTCTACCTAGTCTCCAAGCTGGGCATTACTAACATTCATGCACCAACTTGAAAGGGGGTATTAGAAGTATTTCTTCTTCTGTTTAGCTAGTTTAGTTGTGAACCAAGTTATATTAGTTCACTTAGTTAGTTTAGTTAGTTTTAAACTTATTTTTCCCGCCTCTTTTTTGGCTTGTATAAAAGAGCACATATGTACTCTGATTTGTTTAATGCAAATTTTACAGAACTTGCAAATCCCTTAGTTCAAAACTTATCAGACTTCTTTATATAATTATTTAATTTTCCTAGTACTGTAATGATCTATCCATAAGATGTTAATTAAAATTTGCTTATTACAAATTTTGAGTGCTGACCAGTACCCTTTTATGCATGAGAATTAAAATACTCTACATATAATAAATAATCATGAAATTAAGATAGAAAATTTACTCATTCAGGAAATCTAAAAGTTTTATTCATCAACTAAAGGAAGAAAATCAGATATACAAGATTAAATAAAGCTACATGACTTAGATATTAATTTCCAAAAAAGTTGCACTTTTTTATTATATAATCCTTAAACTATCTTTGTTTTTCATATAAGGCTGTACCTTAAACTATTAAAACCGAAAATACCAAACCCTCCAACTATTAAAACCTAATTTTCCTCTTTATCTTGAGACGATTCTTGTTGAAATGACTCCTAACTTTCAAATGTACTGAGAGATCAAAATTAGTAAGAAAAATCACAAAAGTGAAAAAAATAATTAGTTTAAAGATAAAATTAGGAGGAAAATAATCTCATGGACTGTATTCAAGTGCATGTTAAGAAGTAATAAGATAATTTATCTAAGCTTAAAAATACAGATAATTAACAGGAATTAATGAAGTTGTGGTTTTTATTTTGGGTTGGATATATATTATATATGTATTAATCTTATAAAATTAAGTACTATACTATAATAATAAGTAAATTAAGGTGTAAATGTTACTATATTTGTCTATTTGGGATGAGAATTGATAATTGATAATTAAGAGTGACATGTAATTTAACATACCATCAGGTCAATTAAATAATATGATTTAATTTTTAAAATTTAAATTTAAATTTTTTTTTAAAATTAAATTATGTTGTATAAGCATTTTACTGGATATACTATCCACAATCGCTTATAAATAGATTTTTTTTTAAAAAAAAATTATTTATTTATTGTTCAATAACCGAAGCACGCAGGGAGATAAAAATAGAAGTGGGCCCAGTTGTGATTTTGTGAATTGATCCAGCTATGTGGGCCCTGCAATGCATCTTTAAACAAGAAGTCTCCATCTAAAAGGTTGACAAAATCCAAACTCCATAATTGTTCTGCATCTTTCCTTTCCGGGGCCCATGTAGTTTTTATGTGTGAAATTGGTAGGGCCCAGTTGTGCACCTCCCCTACAGAACATTATATTACAAAATTATATATTGTCACGGGCTTGGGCTCCATCCTCTGGTTTTCCATGGGCCCCCCTCGTATTGATGACCGACAAAGACTGCTCACGAGAAAAAACAGATACTGATGTGTAATTCTATTTTTATAGATCATCCTGTTTTTCTTTCCCTTTCTTTGTTTGTTGATTTTGGTGTCCACGAGCTTATGAGTTGTTCAGATAACTTGATGTAAACGATTTCAAGTTTCCATTACTAAAGGTTTAGTTGGATATCAATTTTTCTTCCTGAATTAGACGATCTAATTCAGAAAATGATAAACATATTAATTATTCCACGAGCCATATAACATTTAATATTGTTCAAATGGAATTTTCAGAAAATTTGAATTTGAATTAAATATTTAATGATGCATTTATTTCCTCTATAAATCAGATCATGTAATTTGAATAAAAAAAATAGAGGGGGTGGGGTATCAATTCAAATGAATTGATAATATAAAGAATGTGTAGCACTTCAATAGAGTATAATTGCAGTGTAATATTGTGGGTTTATTCTGTCTAGGTCCTTCTTATCCGGTTTCTAATTGATAAGATGTTGCTACAATGACACAACGATAAATAAAAAAAATAAAAAAATAAAAAAATAAAAAAATAAAAAAATAAAAAAAGAAAGAAAGAAAGGAGAGGTACACTACAAATACAAATAGATTACATAAAAATAAATTCATAAATTGACATGATTTTATACGATTTGTAAGATCTAATTTATAATAAAAATAATTTTATAATTTGACATATCATATCAAGTCATATCAGTTCATGAATATACTTTTGTGTAATTCTTTTAAGGCAAGAATATTTTCCAAAAAAAAATTATGATCCACTGGAAATTCATAAAACAGGTCCACATCCACTAACATCCCAAGTAGGGGTGAAAATCGATAGCTACAAAACGAAAACCGAACCGATAACGTGTAAACATGTCTAAAGCTGGCGACATCGGTTTCAATGTAAATCTAGTTAGTTCGTCAGTGTCTCATCGGTGGCGCAATGAGAGAGAGAATAAAGAGAATCATAGAGTGTACAGAGAAAGTGAGAAGTGAGAACGTCGTGATGAAAGAGAAAATGCTGATATGAGAGAGAGAGAGGAGAGAGATGGGAGGTGCAATAAGAGAGAAAGGGGAATGAGAAATTGAGAAAGTGAAGAAAGAATTGAGATCGGGAGAAGAAGGGAGAGGGGAGGAACAGGGGTATTCAAATCCTAATTCCAAACAACGCGTCGTTTCATTTGAATTTTCTTTTTACTAGAACATTATGTATAAACGTTAATCGAAATAGCGTCGTTTTAATTAATATATATATATATATATATATATATGATCAACCGATTCATCGGTTAAATTGGAATCGAACCGACTGACATCGGTTTTATCAAATTTTCACCGCCTACTGATCGATTTTCCACCGGTTAGCCTGTTCTATGTACACCCCTAATCCCATGTGGTTGGCACAGGATCATCCCTATAGCCCCCTCCTATGATGGTCTATATATAACCTATGGATTAATGGTATGCTAGCTTGCTACTTTTTTTGTTTTTCAGATTTATTTTTAGGAACTGTAGGGGTTAGCTAAAACCAAAGAAAATGTAAGAGCTAAATTAGAAACTATTGACTACTGCAAGAGTACTTAGTTGTTTATTGAAAAACAATTTAATTTTTCTTAATTAAATTTTAAAAGAGTAAGATTACATTTAAGTGTTACGATATTTAATTATATTTATTGATGTGATATATTTTAAATAATTTTATATATGATCAATCATTAAATAGTAATTATTTTTTTTTAAAAAAAATCATATAACAAATATGATGAAGAACGACAAAACTTAATATAAAAAAAAAAAAGAATACTTCTCTTTCAATATTATATAAAAGGCTACCTAGTCCTAAGCTAATAACCATAAGTACTGCTCTATACATACCAGCCTGCAGATATTCTTTACTTCATTTGGAATTTTTGCTCTTTAATCTGTTGCTTTGCTTGCACATTTTTATAGGGCAGTTAAATTTAATTACCATTTGATGTTCTAATTAAAGGATAGAACACTATAGACATCTAGAAATTTACTCAAAAGTACGTACCATTAATATCAATTAAAACGAAATTGAGTCCTTCTGCATGATTTAACTTTTTGTGAAAGTTTGTACAAATTATATCAGCAAACGTCATCCGTAGAATAATATTATTGATGTGATATAAAATCATTGCATCTAAACTTTTTTTTTTTTTTTTTTTATGGCTGATGTGATAAACGTTTATATTTATGGTAGGTATGACTAATTAACTAAGGCGGCATTTGGGATCGAAAATATTTCATTTCATCTCATTTTATCTTATCATTATAATTTTTTTAAAATTTTTAGGTAAAATATAATAAATAATTTAATTTTTTAAAATTTCAAAACAATAATAACATTAAAAAATAATATTCTAACAATATTTTTTTTCAACTTTCATCTTTTATCTAAAATCATTTTATCTCACCTCCGAATCCAAACCAATACTATGGGTATTTTTTTTTTTTTATAAATAATTTATATTACATAGAAATTGAGCTCTATTGGTTTTCTTTAGGTCTCGTTTGGTTATATACTTAAGATGAGATAAGAAATTTGTAAATAATAATAAAATAATTTTTGAATAGAAATGAAATAGTTTGAGTTAAGATGTTTGATGAGATTTTGAAAAATGATAGAGAAAAATTGAATAAAAGAATTATAAAGTTAAAAGAAGATTAGAATATAATTTTTGTTTTAAGATTTAAAAAAATTGAATTATCTTTTGTGCTTTGTTTAGAAGTTTGAGAAAATTATAATGATTAATTAAATGAAAAAGTTGACAATTTAAAAATTAAAAATTAAAAAATGTTTGAATGGTGTTTGGATGTTAAAATGAGATGAGATGAGATGAGATAGGATAAAATTGTTTCCAAATGTTTGTGAAACTAAACCAAACATTAGGCCTAATTATTTAAAGAAAAAATCTATTTATCATCCCAACTTCCATCAATCTCTTATTATCCCATAATGTGATATTAGATGATAAGTTCACAAGTAAAATATAATAAATAATTTTCAATCATTTAATGTCATATCATAGGACGATGAGAGGATGATAGAAGTTGGGGTGATAAGCAACATTACTCCTATTTAAAACTTAAAGACTTAGGACGGCTTCCCCTTTCTGTAATAGCCTATTCCTAGTTGTTTTTCATGCATAATTAATGAAGCCGGACTTTAATCCAAGGAGAAATTTACTAAACCTATAAATGAACTCCTATATATATGTATTTATATATGGGTTTTAACATTTTTCATCCAAATCAACTTAAAAATCAGGCTACACATTAATCCTACATCTCTATACCAACTTAAAGGTTTATAGGCAATACAACTTCATCATATATATATATATATATATATATATATATATATATATATAATGGGATAAAAGTGGCCGAATGAAAATGTGGTATGTAGGAATTTCCCTATAGCAATTATTACTGCCAATTATGCAGATCACTGGCCTCTAAATCGGATACAATGAATGGTAATTTTTCTAAAATCATCTTAAAAATTTCACTATCGATCTATGATCTCCTCAGAAAGATTGTAGAGCCAATCAATATAGCATCATTGATTTTTATACTATTCTAGTGCTTTCTTAATTTTCATTTCTGAGTGGTTCTAAAGTACAACCGAGTTTTTTGTCGACTTCTCCTAGTTTAGATAAATAAGAGTTATATATATTTTGCCTTTTTGTTGGGATAAAATATTTAGGTAACTGCCGAACAAAAAATTATATCAACATATATAGCTCATCTGCTCTTTATTTTTTATGGATTAAGGTTCTCTTAAGTTCTTGTCTAGATTAGAGAATCTCAAGTGAAAAGAGAGATAAAAATATAAAACGGGTACGTCTTATAGCATTTGTTGCTCATTTAATGATGTCCAAAATATTTATATAATGAGAATCAACAAATGCTAAAGAGCTCACTTTGTGTATATCTCTCTCCCTTTCATATTATTTTCTCTTTTCAATACCCTATTTCACTACAAGAAAAAATACCATAACTATTTGCAACGATTTATACCTGCAGGAAAATGCTCGGTCGCAAAAAAGTTATTTGCAATGAGAAAATGTCGCTGGAAAAGGTCCATGACAAGAGAAAGAAAAATGTATGAAACAAGATACATAGAACTAGATTGGATTCACTAATAAGCCAAAAACGAAACATAGAGCAAATCTTGTTGCATGAACTAAATTTGGCGAATTAAGCACAATGTTAAACCCTTCACTTTAATTTTTTTTTTTAGAAGTAATCAAAAATTATATTCATAAGAATTTTTTTATAAGTAATTAGGCATACCAATGATGCAAAATAATAACATACTGCAAAAAATTAAAGTGACATGTATGTTTACTAGAGGGTTTTATCAACACAATTATCATGGCCAATACTGTAAACATCAATTTTCTCCAATTAATCAATAAACACTCACAAGCATTTTAGAAGAAATATGTGTATGGGATCTGTTCAGACATTACACCATATTCTCAAAGATCACTATTAGTTATAGACATCAATAGCATAAAATCCTCACTTAGAAACAAATGTAATAATATCATATAAATATGATATAGAAAAAGGGCAAGAAATAATAAACTATCAAAGCTTGCTCTTGCCTATTGCTTTCCAACTATCAGGGTTGGAAAAAGTTTCATATCTAATGCTTAATATTAATGTATAAAGTCAAATCTTCTACTCATAAAAATAAAGAAAGTCAAATCTAAACCTGAATTCGTATATACACTACAAGAAAAACATGCTTTTGTGACCAATTTATTGCAACTAACAGACTGAATTAGTTGCAAATAGTCTGTATTTGCAACTAGTTCAGTCTGTTGGTTGCAATAAATTGGTCGCAAAAGCCCATTTTTCTTGTAGTGGTAGAATATTTCCATGATAACATTCTTAAAATCTAATCATTGTTTTCAATATAGTTTCTAATCTACCGTAGGCTATTGACTTCTACTCACTACCAGAGATATGACTTTTCCCATCAATTATTTTCGCTAGAAAAAGTCTTGAAATCGCTGCCATCGACTCTTCCCAGCAATTTTTAAATCGCTGCATATTCACCGATATTATCACTCTACTTCTGATCTATCCCAACGGAAGCCAAAAATCACTGCTAAAGGTAATTTTTTTCAGCGATTTTTTTTGCTGCAAATACCAATTTGGTTTGCCCATAAAATCGCTGGAGAAACTTTTTTGCGACAAATTAAAATCGTCATAAAAGATAATAAATTGCCGCTAATGCTAAGATCTATTCCAACGACCTAATTAAAACGCTGGGAAACTTTTTGGGGTAAATAATATTTGCCGCAAATAATATAAAAATCGGTTAGTAAAAAGTTTTCTCGGCGAGTTACGATCGCCGCAAATAAGCTTAATATACGAAAAAATTATTTCCGGCGAATTTTAATCGCCAGAAAAAGATATTTCACAAAATAATAATAATAATTAAATTCACAAAACTTATCGGATGAACTATAAGAGTAATTGATCAAATTAAGATCAAGTCTTGCACAATGGCTAGCAGTAGTCAATATATACATATAAATTAAACTCATTATCCATTTAACTCAATACACAACAAACTCATGTAATCACATAGCTTCACAAATCCCAAACTAATACAATAACCATGTTTTTCATAATTTTCCAACCTAAACAATCCCAACACTACACCAACTACACACACATACTCAAAACAAGGTCCAATTAAAACTCCATACAGAACAAATAACACAAATATCATATTTCACAATCTTTATACTTCACCTCCAATCCCAACCACACATCACTTCTTCTAAGTCTACCATAATCAATGAAGTGAATATATACAAATATGTCCAAATATGCGAACATAAGAAACATGCAAGGATTATTCTGTTTTATTGTTCAGTCATTTATTACCACAAAAGGTAAGGCCATATAGTAATTCTTTTTAGACAATAAAATACTTTTTTTGATTGGTAATAGGCTATCAAACAATAAAATACTTCCATGAAGAAACTGAATAATATGCAAACAACAACCAAAATGTAATAATTATTAAGATATATACCACCTCTGTTGCTGAATCTGCTACACATGAGGAGACCTTATCACAAACACATAATGTGCAGGTGCCAATTAGAAGGAACCGTAGAGAAAGGAATTTTTCTGTTACTCTCTACGGTTACATGTAACAAACTTTATTCTCTTTCTCTGTATAAATACCAGTACATTACTACAGTAATAAAATGAGGAAAATTCCATTTGTTTATGCTACGTCTAACAATAATCAGTCAAAAGTGTACCTACCTTCACTACATCCCGGACATTTGGTTTTTGTCCATACTTTCCCAAAACAGAATCTCCATACACTTGATACTTCCCTAGAATCTAAAATGGAAAAAAAACTACACACTGTAAGTAAAATAAACTGATGAAAGAAACTGTAGAGATGTATCCATTTGAGAGCCGACTCTGCTAATGAACTTGACGTCATGTAAGATCGCTGCTTGGTTTACCATAAATTGCCATAGATCCAACAAGAAACTGAGAGAAGGAATGACAGCCAGAGTCTGGGTAGTTATCGGAGAAGAAGTTGGAGACCAGAGTCATGGGTTTGGGGCTTGCTCCGGACCCACCAATGAAGAAGGTCTCCATTGATGGATGTGGTGGGAGCGTTATCGTAGGACATGATGGTGCTGGTGCCGAAGAAACTCTTGCAGAATCTTCCTTCTCTGCCATAGTCCCTCTCTCTCTATCTCTTTCTATGTATATATGAAGATGAAGTTCTCACTCTAACCCTCTATTCCTCTCTCAGCACATTTTGCTCTGACAAATCGAGTCTGTCTCACCCTTCAATCCTTTCTAAACCCCTCTCTCTCTCTCTCTCGCCATAACTACAACTAGCTCGGTTGTTCTTTGTTGGGTGTTGGTGACTGGTGAGAAATAGGAGTGGAGATGTTAGTTGTTTGCTTTTGTTGTTTTGTGCCATCTTCGTATTTTATGAATCATCCCATTGGAAAGTCTACGGGGTAGAAACTGAAAACATTTCTTAAAGAAGATGTAGGCTCTACATATTCAAAAGATGTATTAATCTTGGATGGAAAATTGATGAAAAATGTATTGGCATTAATCTTCAAATTTCTGTAGTCAGCCCAATACGTATTTTCAATACAATTATCAAAGGAAGACCTTTCACTTCCAAGAAAAAAGAAAACAGAGGATTTGAAAAGAGAGCATATATCTATCATTCTCTGCCCAAAAAGTACTTGATGAAGAAAGAGGAATGAGCAGTGCAGCGTACGGTGGCAACTGGAAGGAGGAATGGGCAGTGCGGCGTACAAATCAACTCTTACTTTTAGGGTGAAACTTGAATGTGCTTGTATCGTGTGCGATGGAAGATTAGAAGGGGTGTGACGAAAGGGTTGTGCTAGTCTACTTTGAATCTCCTCCACCGGCGTACGACGTGCGACGTTAGGTTAAAGGCTACGGCCGGGTGCGGTGGGGTGGCAGCTATTTTCTGTCGATGGGATTTTGTGGGAGTCAAGAGTGAAGGTTTTTTACCCAAATGCCCTTGCTATGGTGTAACCAGGTTTATGCTTCATCTTTGTGCAATGGTGAAGTGTCATCTTATTATTGGTATCCGATACTCCTTTTATAGGACAGACCTACCCAAAGAGGAACTGGATCAAAAACTATTGCACCATCTACATTGAGTTTAAAATAACTAGCAATTGGGGGTCTCCAACAGCATATTATTTCTACTTTTGAAGTTGGGAATAATGTTGAATCCTTGTGAACTTTCTGCAAAGAAAGAGCATGATTGATAACCTATGTGGGTTCCAAATAGAGATGCTCAGCTACCATCTTATTTCTCATGTACCATAAAGCCCAAGCTATTAGGAAGAAAGTAGTGAGATCATTTATATCTCCTTTATTCAGTAATAGCATAGCTATATCTTGATAGTTGTCTTCCAAATCCTTCATAGCAGAAATATAGTTATACCAAACTTCTCTAATAACATGACAATAAATTAAAGCATGTTTTAGATCTTCTAAACTATGTTGGCAGAACACACGTGTAGGTTCAACCTCCACTCTCTTTTGCCTTAGATTTGCTTTTGTTGGAAGCCCTTCCCTACAAGCTCTCCATGCAAATATTCTAATTTTGTTAGGAATCTTCATCCTCCAAATCTCTTTCCATAGCTGATTATAGTCATGAGCATTTGAGCTCTCACCTTTATCTCATGTGGAGATTGTTCTGAAGAATTTATAAGCACTTTTAACTCTAAAGGTGCCATTCTTTTCATGTTTCCATATCCATATATCTGCATGCTCTCCAAGACAAATAACTATTTTCAGAATATCAACAGCCACCCTTGGATTAAATAGAGCTCTAACTTTCTCTACATTCCACCACCTCGAATTTCTGTCAATAAGGGATGCCACTCTTTCTTCACTATTGTTCTCCACAATCATTCTCATCTCCTTATATAGAGCCATGATGGATTACTGCCTATTCTTGATTAAAAAAAAAAAACTGACATTTGGAAAGTACCTTGCTTTGTAGATTTGATGCGGCAGAGTATCTTCTTATTGTAAAATTCTTCAGCCTTGTTTTGCCAAAATGGCAATGTTAAAAGTTTTCAAATCTCAGAAACCCAAACCACCTCTGAACTTTGATTCACACATGTGCTCCCAACTAATCTAGTGAGTTTTTCTCTCATTTGCTTTCTGGCCCCAACAAAAGCAAACCATCATATTTTCCAACTCAATACATAGGCTAGTAGGTAACTTGAAGCAACTCATTGGATAAGTTGGAATAGCTAAAGCCACTGCCTAATAAGACTTCTCTACCTCCTTGAGAAAAGAGCTTCTCCTTCCGGCACTGCCTTTCTCCAAACTTTCTATTTAGTCATCGAAAATAAAAGTAGCAGCAAAAATTACTTTGTCTTGTAATGTGTATCTTTAGTTTTGTCTTAATTAAGTGACCATTATGTTCTACATTTGATGAGGAGAAGAAGAAAAATGTTAGGCAGAACCGGATCACCCTGCTTTTATTTAACTGATCATTTTTGTATATAACTAAATTAAGACATACCCATGATATATGCTGTATTAAGTTGGGAAAGTAAGCAAATAATAATCTACTATTCTCTGATCTTTCACACATTGTACGTTACTCATGATGAATATGTCAAACTCATTAATCCAACCTTTCCTACCTCTATTTCCCAAGAAACAAAGAAAGGAAGAAGCCCTTGATGATCATGAACTTCATGCGTGCATGGTATCTATTATGTGGCCTCCAAAACCATGAAAGACAAACGCTTACCATGAAAGACAACAGTATTGTATTAATCTAAATTAAATGATCGATGCACAATTAATTAGAGTATTAATCATATATATCCTATTAATTATATGTACGATCGAACTCAACCGAAAACTCGACAGGCCGACAAAGTAGCCAACATAAGACGTGTGTTTCGTGTTCATCTTTTTCTTTTCAATAATTGCGTGTGCGCTCACTTACATAAAGCGAGTCTATAAATAATCATCAGGCCACTAAGAAGATTTTGAACGTTCAAAATCTTTTCTCTAAAGCAACTTTGCTTCTCTTCTGCACACGTTTTCCGATGAAAGTTGGCCATCATCATGTGTCGACACACATGACAAGTGACAATTAATTCTTTTGAAATAGCTAAAAAGGTAGAAAAGAAAAGGACATGAATCACACAGCTTTCGTATTTTCTATGGTTTTTTTCCCTTCATAATTGATTACACATATTATTGATGGTCACAAAGGCCGGCGGGCTTGGATACTATATAAAAACTTAACTACAATTGTTAAAGCAAACAGAAAAAAGGGGAAAATAAAGTCAAATGAATGCTCCAATCCTTTTATTTCTTCTTTGATCAAGTATACCGAAAAACAAAAGGTTGATTAACTATCAAGAAAAGAACCTTCTTAAAAGTAGTTTGGTAAATGGTTAATTTGAGAAATACTACTGATCATTTCTACACCATATACTAATATGTGATTTGTCATTTTATTCTTCTATTTAAATACAAGTATTTACACGTCAATATGTTTAGGGCATGTTTGCATGCTTAAAGTATTTCAAAATTTTATGAATAGTAGTGAAATGATTTAAGTAAAGATGTTTTATTGGGTTTTGAAAAATGAGAGAAAATAATTGAATAAAAATATAATTTAAAATAATTATTGTATTGGAGTGTGTGAAAGTGAATATATAAAATTAAAAAATTATTTGAATGTAATTTTTTAATATTATATTTGTTTTGAAATTTGTAAAAATTGTATTGATTTTTATGTTTAAGTAATTAATATGATTAGATGAAAATGTTGAAATTTTAAAATTGAAAAGTGTTTTATATTTGGGTAATGTTTGAGAAAGAAGTTATGATAAATTTTGATAATTTTAGAAATTCTCATATTTTCCAAATATAACCTTAATTTTGATGGTGACGGGCATGCAAGTTGAGGGTATCTCAAATATTATTGTAGATAAGACTCCATGTCTCTAAATTTAAAAAAATAATAATAATAATAATAAAAAGGATACAATACTTTTAAGTTTAGTAGGAAATGGAGAAGGGGAAAGAGGGGAGGAGGGTAGTGGTCATCTTGGCATCATGGTATTTTATTGGGGGTAATTATATCTATACTATTCCTTTCATAATACATATTTTAAAATGAAAGTATTTTTTATAAAATAATTTTATTTTTATAAGGTATTTTTACTATTTTATAAATTTTACCTTATTTTAAAATATGATTATATAAACTATAAAATATAACTGGAAGTTAATGGCTCGTTTGGATACAAAAATCATCTCACTTCATCTTATCATATCATTATAATTTTTTTAAATTTTTATATAAAATATAATAAAAAAATTTAACTTTTTCAAATTTTAAAATAATAATAATATTAAAAATATATATTTTAATAATATTTTATTCAATTCATCTAAAATTATTTTACTTTAACTCATCTTATTTTATATTATTATTTAGAGAAATTTTTAGATTTTTATTTTTATTTTTTAAATTGTAGGAGATGAAAGAGCGCGTAAAGCAAGCTTGCACGTACTTTCTAAGGTTCAAAATCAAATAATTGATATCATGACGATGTTGATAGAAAAATGATGATGAAAATGATGAGGAGGAAGAGTTTTCCAGGTACCTCTTTTCCACGAAAGTCCTTCTCATTTAATTATTGGTCCGCACCATAATGAGTGAATGTGTGAATATAATAATAATATAATATTACTACGGAAGTTCCATCTCATCAGCAGTCATCATTCATGCATTGCCTGTCGGCACTAATCATGTTGGCGTGCCTCTAACGTTTACATGCTCTCTCTCTCTCTCTCTCTCTCACTTTCTTGTTTCTCCCATTAATCTGCGCCCTTCGTTTTCAGCAAATTGCAGTAAGATTATTTCTCAAGTACCATTATTATGTGATGGATTAATTTCAAACTTTTACTATTAAGGTTAGTTTTATTTCATCCCATTTTATTATTAATTTTTTTAAAATTTTTATATAAAATATAATAAATAATTTATTTTTAAAATTTTAAATAATATTAATATTAAAAAATAATATTTTAAAATTATTTTATTTTATCTTACTATTCCCAAACTAGCCTAATTAATCAGAAGGCAAAGGCTTCAGACTTTGGGCCCACAAAATTAAGTCTTGTCTGACTTTTAGGAAAAAATCTCATAATATATATAGAAATTGTGAATTATTATTATTAATTTTTTAAAAAAAAAAAAAGAAAAGGAGAGCCGGCCCATTGGGACATCACGTGGGGTGCGCCCCACCAGTCCCCTGAAAGGGAGAGCATCTCACGAGACCATAATCCTCTCTATCTGGAATACTTTCTTCAAATGAATCATCCATTCCTTGCTTTCTCTACACGCCTCTGACCACCCATTTATTAGACCCATATGATCTCTCTCTCTCTCTCTCTCTCTCTCTCTCTCTCTCTCTTATACACAAAAACAACTGAATTAGAGACAGATACACGTGAGCTAACCTCCTCCCCACACCTATCCCCTGCTTTTTACTTAATCATAACATCCAACTGATAATTTATCAGTATCCCATGATCTTTCTTCCTTTTTTTAATATGACACTAAAAACATGCAGGAATGTGGCGTGACAACTTAGTCATATCATATAACCCTAATAATCAATTATACCATGACAGCTTAAATTATACATGATATTTTTTGGAAATTTAGGTAAAATTTTCTCCTAGGTTTGATCAAGTTAGTTAATTTGCTCCTAATTAGATCATAAACCTTAATTATGAGGTTTATATTAATATATCCTGTAATTAACCAGAATATCATCATGTATTATATAAGGATCGATATATATATATATATATATCCCAGAAGTGATATATATGTACGTGTTTAATTTATTGTAAGAAGTTGCAATGCTCACTATCCATTATATTCAACAGTACTCAAAACTCACAAACCCCGTCAAGGAGGAAAAGAAGAAGAAGAAGAAAGGCAATTGATGATGATCAGTAACGACTATTTAATTTCTACAACTTTAATTACAGTAGTTTTTTACTACAAGCAATTCCCTCGAGACCAGAAAAAAACAGGGGTTATGAGAGGATATATATATATATATATATATATATATATATATTTATGATCTATATTTTCTCTTCTAATTAATCCTAACACCCTATTAATTAATCAACAAGCTGCAGAAGGATTGGTGAAGGGATTGTAGAAGTGAGACTTAGGAGCCATCGAGAAGGTGCTGATCTTGGAAGCGTTTTCGCCGACGACACCTGATCCAATCCTTTCGCATGATGGGCACATGGTGAGGGTGGCCGCCGGCATGTGCATGTATAAGGGTTGGGCTATTTTCAGGGCCTTCAGCTCGTGTAGCTCTTTCTGTAGCCTCCTGTTTTCATCTGTCAGTGTTTCGCAGCACTTCTTCAGAAACTCACAGTCCACCTCGGTTTGCTTTAGCTTTGTCCTACAAATAACAGTACTTATTTATTGCTCATGGAACTTGGAAAATATGAATCCCCAAACAATTAAAAAAAACGTATTGGAACAATGAAACCCTCCTATGCAAAAACTGGAGCCCGTTACTGTAGTTTATGGGCAGTTTTTATGGGGACCCTTTTGGAAGTTCTCCTGGGTTATGGAACCTTTAGTTTTACTTTTGTGTAATTGTTAAGGATGATAGATATACATACCTTGCCCTCCTGTTCTGGAACCAAACTTCAACCTGTCGAGGCCGTAGATTTAACTGCCTTGCTAAAGCTTGCTTTTGCTTCTGTTAATTCGATCAAAACATCAGCCCTAATACTTAGAACAGATCGAAACAATAACACCGAAGAGAGAGAGAGCGAGAGAAAGAGAGAGAGAGAGAGAGAGATTACAGGGTTGAGCGTGCTATGTTGTTTGAAGCTTTCTTCCAAAAGAGCAGACTGTTCCTTGGTGAGCCTAAGCTTCTTTCTTGCATTAGGACCATCTTCATCTTCATCACTGACTCTTGAAGAGACTCTCTCTACCTCAATTTCTTCGCTGCTAAGGTCTCTCTCCCTCTTGACCCTGCCACTAGAGAAGGAAGAAACAGCACTGTGAGGCGAAGTTTGTCGGTACAAGTCAACCGGTTCGTCACAACCTCTGTTCACATCAATCTTTTTGGGGATTTGGTGGCCGTAACCCTCACCGGAAAGACCCAAAGTCAAGGACGGCTCAAAATTCGTGGTCGTGAAATTTAGGCACGGTTTCTTTGGCGGCACTGCCTTTGATGGAGATGGAATTTCTTCATGTGTTGCTGGTGTGAGACCTAACCCTAGAACGAGGCCTGTGTTACAAACAATATGATCATCAAAACCCATCTGGAGAAGACAATCTGATCTCTCTGTTATGTGAAATAGGGGGAGGAGGCCAGAGATAATATGGTTGAAAGTTATGGGAGCAAAGGGTTATAAGAAGGGGAAAGAGAATGAATGAGACTTTTGTGGGGACGTTGGGTGGGTGGGTGGGTGGCTATGATTATTAATCAAAGGTGAGAATGAGTGTAGAAACGAATCTCAGCCTGGGAAATCATCAAAGTTCCCCCTATCTCTCTTACATAGGTTGACCATTTGAACTCCACTATATACCATATTGTTATCACCACTCCTATAATATAGAAAATTTTACAATTTCTTTTAAAATAAAAAAGAAAAAAAACAACAGAGAAAGTTCTCTCTCTCTCTGATCTATCTCAAATACCTAGAATACTACAGTACTTCGAATGGAAGTTGGAAACACTTCAAGATCAGGATGATTCGCCTCATGCCCCTTCGCCACCCATTAGCGTACCAAATTTAACTATTACGACCACTTTCTTTTCCCATGCTTCCTTGAGTATAAAGTTTCACTTTACATCTACCAATTATTAGCTCACTTTTGCCTCGTTTTACTTTAGTCCAAGCAGCCTTGGATCTCTCTCTCTCTCTCTCTCTCTATTTCTTAAAATTACATATAATTGCCCAAGTTTTTGCACTCATTCACAGATTACTCAAGATATTTCCAAGAAGAAAAATAGGAGACGTAAAAGCCATGAATGGATGTATAAGTTCCCTTTTTTTTTTTTAATAACAGATCGACCACATGAACTGTCTCCCACTCATGATCGATGCCTAATTTTAAGTACTATAGCTAGAGATCGAGATGGGTACCATGTCACTTTGCCTCACCTATATGGCATTCTTTTAATTAATGAGGATCGATGGGTGGGCGGTTTTTTTCTTACTCATCATGAATGCCAAGATTAGAAAGGGATGTGCACTATCTCTAGTTGTATTCTTTTCTTTTTCTTATTGTCTTCAGGCTATGTTCTCGACTAGAGTTGTACTGAGATCAGTGGTTTTGATCTCTTCCTATGTGTGATGATGTGTGAAAAAGAAAAGAAAGGAAAGGAAAAAGATTTTTTTTTAAAAAATGGAAAGTAGGTAGATAACACCATTGGAGTTTCAAAGACCTATAATATTGTTACCTGATTATGATTCATCAACAAGAATTATTGGGGGAAGGGAGGGGGGGGGGTCTCTTTGCTTAACTAGAAAGTTGATGTGCAGAATTGGGGACCTACTTCTGATCTCAATCTCTCTCTCTCTCTCTCTCTCTCTCTCTGTACATATATAAACAATGAGCACTTTCAATAATATTGCTTTTGTCGGCGATGCTGATGAGAACTTAGGTCACCCATAAAACACATGAACATGATAAACCTAAAATAATAGAAACTAGCAAAATAATATATATCGATTAACAAGCTGATCACCACGTACGGCCTAGTCTAATGGTATTTTATATAACTTATAATTATCCTTAACTGTTAAGCATGTACGTAATTGTTACAAAACAACTATTATTAATATTCATTAATTAAGAAAACTTTACCTCATACATACAACAATTAATTATATTGTTGAGAACCCTAGCTAGCTATTAGATGGATGAGAAAGTTGTGCTCATAATTATAGCCGTATTTGTGAGATCATATCCATGCATATGCATGCGCGCAGCTAGCCTCCAGCCGTACGTTTAGTTTTAAAATTGGATCACTGATCATGGCGCTGCACAATATGAGATCTACTCGAGAGATCACGAAATAATATATAGTACTGTATCCTACTATACTATATTATATGCAGTCGTACATACAATATATAGCATGTTTGAGTGTTTATATCAATAAGTACCATGCTTTTATTTGCTATATTTTGAGCGGTATATATGCATGATCATCATGCAAATCAGAGGGTGGAGGCCGGGACAACAAATGTCATTGAGATTGAGATTTAGCTTCTTTTTTTCTCTAGCTTTTTCTTTTTCAAGTCTTAATGTCTAAGCAAGCAAAAAGATCGAACATATTATATTTTATATTTATAAGAAAAAAGGGTAATTTAGTGATTATAAGAGTCATTAATTAATTACATGATTACATGATTATAGTACTACTGACTTTTTTTATCTTTCCAATTAGTGATACCCAATCATAATGTCAACGGTGTAGCATTCCATAAATATGGCTCGTTAAAGGATTTAGAGAAGATCATAAGAGGGCCCAGCTTTTTGTTGCTTTGCTTAGATATATATATAAAATTGGTGTTTTTATAGAGCAAGGGAGACAGCTAGCACTCCGGCCATTTTTATATAAAAGGATTATCCAAATTAGTTTTTGTCTGCGACTGGCTGCAGTAGTTTAACACTTCTGGATTTTTATATATATATCGTGTGCGATATTCATCCGTTGAAGTGAAAGTTGGTAGATATATTGATACATAAATTATTATTTTTTAATTATATTATCAACTAACTCATGCACACGATATATATATATATATATATAGATATATAAAAAGAATCCTATAAAAAAAATTCTTTCTAATTAAAAAATTAAATAAATTACTCCAAATCTCATCCTCTAGAGGATGAGATCTCATCCATATATTATATATATTTATATATAAATAGAGAAGAGACTCAAGCGAGTGACAGATAAAACCAAGTTACTAGCTAGTGGTTCTCATGACATCAGTACCCCACCAGCTAGCCTTATCCCTCTCCCAGCTTGTTTACTCTCTCACATAAAATCTTGTTCGAAACGTGTCATTCGAAGAGGGGTGACACATGGATGGTTAAGAGAGGGGGAGATTGTGTTGAACACATGATGGCCCCTACCAATGATTTGGTCTTATATATGGGCATTCGATTCCGTGGGGATCTGATGATTGTGGAGAGCATCGGGTGAGAATACAATATATATATATATATATATATATATATATATTAGGCATTAATTAATTAATTTGTGTTTTCTTTTTTCTTCTTTTTTTTGTCTCTTCAGCTTTAAGCCGGCGGCCAGCATGCAGACGAAGTTTGCTAATTTTATATAATGTGTGTGTTAGTTACAAAACTCATGATGTTTAAGTGGGTGTCTTAATTATGTATATATGTGTGTGAGATCGAATTTTCTTGGTCCTATATACCAACCGTACGTCTTATTCAGGCCGGGAAACCTTAGGGCTTGCTCCATCGATCGCGTTGAACAGTAGTGCACGGTGACAATGCATGTCCCATGCTGCATGCACTTTCCTCTTCGATCGGAACAGTAGTGCGCGCGTAATTCACAAGTACGTACGCACGAATAGAATAAAGAGTAGTGTTTTGCTACCTAGAAAAGTACTGCTTGCTTACAGCTAATTAAATTGCAACCCCTATTAATTTATGTAATCAATTATTCCTCTGGTTGGTACAGAGATTATCCCCTATATCGCTAGCCAACTAGCATCTTACACGAGCTAGGTGGCTAGATACGTACATACAAACTAACTATCTGAACCAACAATTTAAATCGCTAGTAAGATCTTGAGCATGCATGGGTTCCACTGTAACTAGGACTTCCCAACAAGGCCCTAGCTATAACCAATATCCATTAGTATATACTACAATAAAGGGTTAATGTTTGAGAAACACATTGCATCTCATCAAACTTCCAAACAAAATATAAAAAAAATAATTCAATTTTTTTAAATCACAAAATAAAAATTATATTAAAAAATTATATTTTGACAATATTTTAACTTTATAATATTTTTATTCAATTTTTTTTCTTCTTTCCCAAAACCTAATTAAACATCTTAACTTAAATCATTTCACTACTATTCACAAACTATATAACTACTATTTAAGATTTCTCATATCATAATCTCATTCCCCAAACATCTCCTAAATCAATTATCAATTATATATAGAAGAATTCATTACAATTAGCTAGTATGCATGGAATCGATCCTACGATAAATGTCTTATATTTTCTTCGTGGTATTTTTTAAATATATATTTATATTAGAATAAGATAATCTATTAATTGGATAACTATCATGTAGGGCCTTCATACACAGTACTATATATATTCGCCTCTATTCAAAGTTAAGCCTTAAAAAGTTAAAATAAAGATAAAAAATTTTAAAACATGATCTCAATTAATTGTGCTGAGAGGTGCACACACACTCTCGATCGTCCTCCGAGGAAGCGAATTTCTGTACAAAGTATTTCACCTTAAAAGGGTGGGAAGAGAAATACAAATGGCCCTTAGATGCTAGGTTGCCCTCCAAATGTGCCTCAAAAACTACTGCCCCTAGTTTTTTTTTTTTTTAATATTAAAAAAAAACACATACACGCACAAATTTACTAGTGGTAATTTTTTTAAACATTTAAAAAATAAGAAATAAAATAAAATGCACTAGAAAGCAATTTTGAAAGGCAACCAAGCATTAATTTCCATTATATATTTAAAGAATAATAATACATGATAAAGTTGATTTGAGTGAGAGAGAGATCAGCAGAAACTCGAAGTACTTGTAGAAGATCGACCGAATCATTAAGCATTGAACAACAAATTAAACATGATCCTAGCTAGTACTCAGAGTTGAGACATAATCTGGAATGATTTTTCATGAGAGAGAGAGATGGATATATCATATATGTAAGCATCAACAAACGCACCGACTTTTGCATAAAGCAAAAGCTAGCTTTAATTGGGTTGCCTCATTGGCCTAGCTAGGTAGCCCCGGCCACTTGAAATGTCTTTTCCAATACTTGTTGGGGGTGAAGCTTTCATGCACAACCATCATGCTTTGCGTTTAAAAGTGGGAAAAAGCATATATAGAGCCAATATGTCACTCCTACCCCCACCATGCATGGTCATTGCATGCCCCGATCTCATACATCACAATTATTTGACAAAAATTATTAAGTGCTTTCAAAATAATATTGATGACATGATATTTTTATTTTATGCAACATTCTACATATATAAGTCGATAGAAATATCATGTGTTTGTATTTCCAGAATACTTAATAATTATTTAAAAGAAAAACTGGGCAGGCATGCATGCACTTGGGGGGGGGGGGGGGGGGTGTGTCCTACTTAAGAGCAAAGCACCAATTGATTTAATTTGGTGGTTGAAGAGGGCCGGTAAGGAGCAAACAGAGTCGAGACTATGCCGGCAATATTGTAGCACAAAGTTAAGGCAAGAGGGGGCCCCATGCATGGGATAAGTTCCTGTTGGAATGGAGTGGAAAGAGTCTTCTCGTTGGGGACATATCATGGGTTGTTGCTGGTTGGAGGAACATCACATAATATTGCTTTGTGCACGTGACATGTACGTCCTAGCTCATGGGCTCATGAAAATGCCTAGCTTGTATCATATATATTCCTAGCTTGATATAATATAGATAGATGAAGTGTTCCATGAATACCAATTCATGATCAATTTTAGATGCTCCCTGAATGTTATGATTCATGCATTATTGTATCCTTTACAATAAAAGTTGCGGGGTCCAGATCTTTATATATATATATATATATATATATATATATATATATATATATATATATATATATATATATATATATATATATATATATTTATATATATTGGGAGGACTACTGATATTTGATGATCCATATCTCCAATCATTTAACATGGTAGACCCCAAGGGCTGGATGTTACGCCTTTTTAGTCAATTCTTGTATCATTCATCCAGATGGAAGCTAGACTTATTATAAAAAAAGAGAAATATTCTGATTTCATTTTTTTTTCATGCAATATCGTAGTTATATATATATATATATAGACATTTGTAAGTCTAAATGCAATAATAGAGTAGTGGGGAAAGAAGATTAATGATCTAGATCCTATATATAGCATTAATTTTTACAAGCCATGCATGGGATTTTTCCTTGATAGAAATAATTATGTTTATGTAGCATGTCATTTGAGGCAATAATGGTAGTCACGTGTAAAATAAAAAAAATTGCAAGAAAATGATGTTTTAGTAGTTCACGAAGTCTTCAATTTCTTTTTCCCAAGTTTAATCCTAGCTAGGGACTAAATTCTAAATTCTATACTCTCTAGAATAAGTCGTACCTAATTGTTTGAATTTGCAGTACTCAATAAGTCATGAAAACACAATCCATATATATGTCATGTGGTTGTAGTTTAATTGGCATGCAACTCGAGCAGAACCTGACACGTACATTTTGATTTGTTTTGATCTTTCCTTTTTGATCTAATTATTATTATTAATTTTCAAGTGATCTTTTATTACTTCATTAATAATTGCTAGCTAGTTGAGAATTTGGTATCAGATCCATAAATTCCCAAATGAAATGTTGCAAATCGTGAGATCAGCCAAGAGAATTTAGAGATCACCATGAGATCAGCCAAGAGGATTTATTTATTTTAATTTTGACTTATGCAAAAGCTGAAAAGTCACAACGTAGAGGTATATAGTACTGCCGATGATAATAATGGAGAGAGTATTTATCATGTGTGTGCGCGCATGCCGTGCATTATTAATATTTATAAGGAAAATCGATTTTTGCGTGCAAAATTAAAATTGATTCCATCATCGATCTTGCACTGTTCAGTTGCCTTTTGAATGGAGAAGTGGCTCACAGCCACTCTAGAAATTAATGGGAAATTGATTACACTATATATGAATGAGATTATGTAACTTTGTTTTTATAACTTTGTGGAGTTATTTCGAATATTATATGTATATTTTTAATTAATCACAAAAACTAGACATATATATGATTAGATAATAATATTTTTTTCTCTAGAGATGAAATTAAGTTGCTTTCGGTGATCATCAGATCACAATGGTTTGAATTAAATGATATAATAAAATAAATTTAAAAAATAATTTTGAATCCCAACAGAAATAAAATTTCTTCCCATAAAATTAAGAGTTAGATTGAAAAATTTAGTCTTTTATTATTGTGGGTGTCAAAGAGAGGTTGATCACTAATTTGTAACACTAACGTCGATCGATCTTTTATCATTAATTCATGTGTTGATCATGGGCTTCCTAGCTAGCTACATTTTAGCTGTCAAATCTCTAGTACCTGATTTTTTAAACAAGGTATATAGTTGACGTGATATATTTTTTTGTCACTTATAAGATTTTTATAATTAGTTAACACGTGGTACTAATGCCTAGCTCTTGACAATTTCAATATGTCGATTGTAATTCTGATGAAGCTTGTGTAAGTAGATTGTAATTCTTTTGGAAATCAATTTCAATACTGACAGCTCTTAACATTGACTTTGGAGGAGAGGAGATGTTTAAGTTATATATGTGTTGCTGGTGGCACAATTCGGGAATATTGATTTTAAAATAAAAGATCTTTTCACTAGGATTTTAGTTTAGTATTTTATTGCACAATTTATTTTTATGACTTATCTTCTCTAATATATCTCCTTGCCAAACATTCATGTATTTCATGGTTTTTGCATGTTTACTTATTTTTCTAATCTATGTACTAATATTTGTTACTCAAAAGTTAATATCCCATTGGTTTTCAGTCATTTTGGGAAAAACAATTACGCTCTTAATTAATATTTGAATCTTATGTTATTAGATAGAGTTGAAAAATCCAATATTAGGTGAACCTCATTATCAAGAGCTAATTGTGATTAATGATATTAACCATGATCCAACTAATCAGGGATAATGTGTTTTTTCTATATTAACCATTGTTTCATTTACTGATATGACTTTTCTGTTTTAGACAACTGGATCTTTGCCATAATACAGACCAGGTTATCCACTTATACGATGTGCACATGGTTGTAGTGACGTTGTGGATGTTCCACCCACTAATGTTTCATTACACTATTAACTGGGTTCCCTAGCTAAAGAAACATAACTATATGTGTTTATTGAGAGAATTTTCAAAGTTCAAATATACTACTTTATGCTTGTAAGAAACATTAGCTGCTCCGATTTGTAGTACTTAATTACCTTCCATTAATGCACCATGTATGCCAATGTATAGATTACTAAAAGAATCTAAAACTGTTGTATTAGATGATTTAATTTATATGCAATGTATTAAAGTTACTAAGTATTGGATGACTGTTTTTTTTTTTGGTTGAGCATATGATGTATTATAGTATTTGGAAATATTGTAAGTGAGTTAGAGCCAGACTTGAAGTGGTATTTGGGGATATGATTGAATTAGGTACCCCAAAAAAGGCTACATTTTGCATACCGGGCACCATTAAATAAAAGCCCATTTGCAGTGATTTTTAAATTGCCGAGAATAAATATAACATTGGTAATCTCTTTTGCGGTGAATATAGTTGGACGCGAAAAAGTAAATAGTTATTGGGAATATTTTTACTAGCGAACCCATATTCGCTACAAAAACTCTTTCAGCAAATTTCGTTCGTTGGGAAAATGCTATAAAGATGGACAAACCAAAAGTTGATGTGAAATTCTGTTGTGGCGATTTTAAATGCTAGGAAAGAAATTAATTACGACGATTTTTTGTCATGCTGTGAATAAACATACCTATTTGCAGTGATATTCAAGGTATTTGCGATAGTTAGGAACCACTGCAAATCCTTTCTCACAGCGATTTCATGTTGAACTGTCCAGGGCAGTTGCATGAATTTTCTTGGTATTTGCAGCGAACATAATCACTGAAAATTATCATTTATTGCGAAGATTTTTGGCTTTCGATGGTTCAACTTATAAGTGAATAAATAATTGCGAACGAATGTTCAGCGCAGTAGAAATCGTTGGGAAAGATTAATTGCAGTGACATTAAGTGTTATTTGTAAAAATTATTGGCGCCGAAAAAGATAGGTTTTCTTGTAGTGTAGTAAAGGATCCAGAGTGAAAAGCTCGCTTATCAAAACTCATAACAGGATCCTCCCTATCTCTTATCCATTCTACTACAGGCAACTTGGGGTGGGGAATGCCATGTCAGCCAAGATATATTTAAAAAAAAAAAAATCGAATGAAACATAAGAAAAATGGTGGATGTCTCCATCTTCATATTTTGGAAACAGAGCTCTCTCACAGTCACCTCCAATGGCTACCACCTACACATACTCACTTATTCTCTCTCTAATATTATCATTCTTAACTCAACTTCGTCTAAATAGATATCCTTTTAACCTTCAAGGCCTCCATTGGAGACTCCAAGAATGCTCTCTCTAGCTAGGCTAATGCCTCATCTACCCACTATTGCAACTAGACTGATATCTCCTGCGTATCCATGCCTTCACTTTCTATTACTGCTTTCAACCTTCAAAGCTTAAATCGTTCTGGTGAAATCTCCTCTTGAATATGTGGGCTTCCCTATCTTTCTCAGCTCAATCTTGTTGACAATGTTTTTAACAAAATCATTCCTCTTCATCTCTCTAAATGTAATACTGTGGAGACTCTGAATCTCAATAATAATCTCAATTGGTGTTCAATCCCATCTCAGATTTCTTAGACCATGAAAATGCTTGATCTCAGTGAAAACTATGTTGAAGGAAAGATTCTAGAAAACATGGGCTCACTATAGTGAAGTACTCAACTTGGGTGACAGAGGGATGAAAAAACATGGAGGGAAGAAAAAACGGGGCCAAAATGCCCCGTTTCATTTTCCATAGGGGCAATGGTTCCCTCAGGGTTTCCTCTTTTCCACAAGGTCTTTGTGTTATTGTGATGCCCCAACTCCCACGTATAGAAACTCGAGAATCGTGACGTTGGGATGATGACAACACGGTCACGCATCCCAAAGATAAGTGCCAAGTGCGTGTACATGTAACAATATACAACAAAAATAAAACAACGGATAATTTAATTTAAGTAAGTCGACTAAGTACCAAAATTGTTTTATACAAATTCTAAAAAACAAAGGCATTTTAAAAATAATACAATTATCCCATAAAATATAATACAAAGACTGAAATATATAAACCGGCGGAGCCAAATCCTCAGGTTCTACGTCAACATCATCTGCATCAAAATCTATAATATTATAAAATAGTACTGCATGTAAGTAATAATCCAAACAACCCATGAGATAAAAATGCATTAATGCAACCAACAATTATGCATGCATATAATGAAATATGCATTAGACCCAAAATATCATTTTCTTTGAAAATGAATATTTTCCATCACAAGCCAAAATCCCATTTTAACCAAAAAATAATAATATGTCATTTTCCTAGAAAATGATTCACACAAAACCTTTTTTTATCAAAGCCCGTAATTTTTCCAGAAAATGGCCCATTATCCAATTTTACCGTATGCACCATGATCTCCCCTAGGGACCATCCGCACACCTTGGCTCCTTTCATCACATCATGGGTAATAACCGTGCATGTAACTCTGTAACCAGCGATGCTCAGTTTCGCGCCTAGCGTGTTCGTGACCAAGTATCCTCTAACCTTTGCCAGCAAAAGGGGCCACGGAGTCGGCACAAGAGCGTTACCATCCCATCCGATTCCGTTGTCGCCCAATGACAACCTAGGGGACGTCACTCAATATATTCCACTCCTGAGTGACCAGAGGAGCTCCACTGAGATAATGACTCATCTCGGTTTGGGGTCGTGATACACATGCACCCAAAAACCACTTCGTACATGAAAACTCAGTTTTAAAATATACACCCATGAACATGTATGCAATCATGCGAAAATCTAATTTTCATTTACAAATATGATCATGCATGCAAATGCATTGTATATGACACAACACAAATATTCAACAGTCAATAAATCCCAATATAAACCAATCACAAACAACTTCATCCTCCAATCCAACCGACCTCCTTACTCTTCGGATTCAATCCGGCACAACCAACTAGTTTACAGTAAATATGAGTTAGTGTAAAATACATTTAAATCTTAAAAGTTCTTTAGGATACTTATAGCGCTATAATATACTTTTGGAAGGATCACGGAGATGCTAGAAGTGGCAGCACAGTAACAAA
The DNA here is from genome assembly GCA_029856935.1 of Cyclocarya paliurus. Lineage (NCBI taxonomy): Eukaryota > Viridiplantae > Streptophyta > Magnoliopsida > Fagales > Juglandaceae > Cyclocarya > Cyclocarya paliurus. Next base: position 27,965,927 of record CM056953.1, read on the forward strand.
ATAGTATATTTTGGACTATGGTCGTGGGTCTCAAGATGAGAATTTCGAAAGGGAGCTACGGGAGGCTTAGGTTGGTCATGGAGGGGCTCATGGAGATCAGTGGAGTTGATGGTGGTGGCTAATGGCCGTGAGTGGCAGCGCGCGGAGGAGATAGACTAGCTTTGAGGAAAAGAGGTCGTGGGAGAGTGAGAGAGAGTGTGGTGGCTATGGGTCACAGTGGGGCATGAGATTGGATAAGGGAGGTCACCGATAGTGGTGCGGTGGCCAAGCGACGACGGACGACAGAGCATAAAGGAAAATCCGTGGGGCTTGGTGAGTTTCGTGAGAGCAGACGACGGCAAGTTAGGGGCTGCGTTTGGTGGGGGATGATGGCCGGCGAAAGGGGAAGCTTTGGTGGTGGTGGTGGCGCCGTTGGGTGGCGCATAAAATGCACAACCTGAATGGGTTCCACGGCCAGTGGAGAGAGAGAGAGAGCGTAGGGAAGGGAGTCTGGGATGGGGGAGGTCGTCGAAGGGTGGTGGAGCTGGTGGGTTGGGCAGTGAGATCCGATGGTGGCGCACGAAGACGCTGGGTGGAGAGAACTGAAACAGGAGAGGGGAGTTGAGCGGGCCGGGAGTCAGGGGAGGAAGAAAGAAAAAGAAAGAAGAAGAAAAAGAGAAAAGGAAAAAAGGAAAAAATGGAAAAAGAAAAGGAAAGGGAAAGCAATGAGATCTAGTCTTTCAACTTGGCGTCTCAAAACTGATCCAACGAACATGATTTAAAACGATAACTTAAATTAAAACACAGTAACTAAATAAAATAAAATAGTAAATTCAACAATAAAGTAATTTAAATTAAAGAGCAACTTAAATAATAAATAGTAATTAATAACAATAAAACACATTGAATTAAATTTCACAGTTAAAAGCCATAAAATAATACTACGTAAATCATCTAAAATTTAGAACAAGAAAGCCCATAATCCTAAGAAATGTAATAATTACTTAGTCGAAATACACGTAAATACGGGATATCACAGCTATTTTCTTTATTTATTTTTATTAGTTTTGCACTTTATGGATGGCTGATAGCCAATTTATTGCACCACCCCACGGCCAACGACATCTTTACCAATCGTCATCTATCTATGAGTCTTTGCAATCCTGTGCTCCATTTCAAGCAGTGTTAAGGGGAAATATATCAGGCGCAGCTTAAGATCACGTCTAATTCTCGAGCCATGATAAAGCTGCCATCAACAAGCTAAAGGGAAAAAGAGGTAAGGGATAAGGCAAGGAAAAGCAATAGAGGGAGAAAGGCAATTGAGACATAAAAAGGAGATCATAAAGTAACATAAAACTGAATTTCTCACCAACCACTGAGAGAGCCTCAATAAAGGAAACTTCCAAACTTATGAGCGACTACTACAAAGGAGAGAAACCTTCTCTTCAACCTCAGGACAAGAGACATCATTTTTTTTTTGTCTTCTCTATGCTAAAGGGGTTCTAACCGCATTCTATAGTGAGATATGAGATACCATGAGAGGCGGTAAAATACTCTCATTATAGTGGACTTGCCTTCCAAACGATACGTGGACCTAGGATCTATGCCGAACTACGTAAATATGTGTATCTCATTCTCTATTTATATTTTATATATTCTTTCTCCATTTACTGCAATGGATGTACATATAGGCACCACACCAATACCCCAAACCACTATTGTGGGCTTCAGATCACTTCATCAAGATTCGAGCCATCTCCATGGGCCTAGAATGAATCATTCTCTCGTTCCAGTTTGTGGGCGATTTTTGTCATTTACAAGTTGCATGTAGGACTCATGCGCCACCACACCTCTACCTCTTCAACACTCACATGCACCTCACCTAATACTATTCCATAGATGCCGATCTGCCCTCCAGACCATGATAACCATCCCATATATAACTCCTATGCGAGTGGACCTCATGCTCTTGTACAATCATGCAACCACCTTGCATGGGAGTCTTTTGAAGCTCGGTTTGTATCGTTTTTGTTTTCTCTAAAATCTAATGTTCATGTAGTAGTACTCTTACCAAGGAAGAGGCAACGACATTCTCCAATATTTTTCCCACTACATGAGTCTACAAAAGTGTGCCTCTTCATACCGCAATCTTCTCCAAAGTAGATGAAAACTTAGTAATATTCCAAGATCCAAATCATAATATGTCATATTTTTATAAATACAAAGGTTTAAATTTGAGCATCATGATTGTTCGCACATTAATGATGCTCTCACGAGACGAACCTATTATCGCTGGTTCTAATATCACTTATCAAACACTTAAGTCGCTTGTTCACTTAAAACCAATTGGCATTAGGGAGGATCACTCAAATATTTTATGGCATTCAATTTTAGGTTAGTTTCAAGAAGTCATATATATTGTGAATACTCCTGATCAACAATTACGGTGATATTCTTAAAAGTTTAGAAGATGTTGATCCATTTAATCATATTAACATAAAAATCGAGCATGACAAAATGACATAGATCGATTACCCTTGATGACCATGATTACTTTCAACTATCAATTTAATACAAGAAGTTAAATATTGTTAATATTATAAATATCGATCCTAAAATCACAACGGCAAACTTTTGTGCTATTAAACTTAATTATAGGAAAAATACATATATATATATATATATATATATATATATATATATATATATCGTACTCTTAAAATAAAATTCTTCTCAAATTGCAGTATTAAAACACTAGTAGTGGACTTTAAAAAGTTTGGACAAAATTTAACTAAGAAATTCACTTTTACAAATTTAACTAGCCACTTTTCAACAACACCAAATAATAGACTCAATAAATCTATCAATATTCTTTTAAAATATTATTTTTGACATTTCCATTTATTTTAATTCTAATTGTCACTTTTCTCTCATCTATTATTTCTTAAATTTCTGCCAACGATCACTTCTGATAATGAAAGAGCCATGCCCAAGAATAGAAAATCATTAACGAAAATGGACCATTTGGATAGAAAACTTATAATCAGCCAACAAAAAGGAAAAGGAAAAGGCCACATTAATTACTGAGTCTGTTATTTGGACAGAGATCTTACATTCTCAAATTTGGGCATTAGGGAGCAAACATATATTTATTTGAACTTCAAGTTTTATGCACCAAAAAAGTAACAAAAAAACTCAAAAAAAAAAAAAAAAAGCTTTAAGTACTCTGCATACCACATCAAAGCATTTCCTTAATAGTTATGTTCGATCAATCTAAGACAAAATATATATCTAAAGGCCCAATTGGTCCAATTTTATACAACCTCACTTATTTCCCAACCCATGTAACTCTCTCTATCTCCACTTCTCGTTACCTGCCCGCCACTCACATCTCATGTCGCTCTCATCGCTCCTCCCATAACTTAGGATTGCAAACGAATTGATTCAAGTTGGATTCGAACAGGGGTACTGAAGCTCGATTAGCATATTTACTCGTTCAAACTTGGCTCGAACTCAAATAAAGACTCACTATCTATTAAGTGATGAAATACAAGATGACCAGTTGATAAGCAATCTGCTAACACAACCATCAGCTCAAGCCACATCTACATGCAATGCTGATTGTACAAGAGGCATAAGAAAGAGACGTAGTGGAATTGAGAAAGAATCAGATGACACAAAAAGGCTCTAGAATTTTATAATCTGTCTATATAGCTCACAATTTTTTGTTATGAGATAGAATGTGCCCACTATAATTCTTTTGTTTTCTAGCTACTTTTTTTTTAGCTAGTTTGTTGTCTAGCAACAACTAGTTTTTTTTCATTCTTTCTACACACAATTCTGTACATGATATATAAGCTGTAAGGTTTACTAATTAATACATAGAGAAAATTCTTTCTCAACAGCCAAAGTTTTCTCCTCTGTCAAAGTATCAAAGTTTTATCATTTGTTATATGGTATTAGAGATACAATGGATGAACAAAACCCATAATCAAACCCCCAACAAAACCCAAACCACAATCAACATTCAAACTTTGTCAATGACCCAAATCAACCAACAAGTCCCTATTTCATTGGCAATAATGATGGTACTGGGGCTATTGTCGTTATACAAATTTTAGATGCAGACAACTATCATCCTTGGGCCAGATCAATGAAGAGAGCTCTTAGCATCAAAAACAAACTTGGCTTCATAGATGACAGTTTATGCGAGCCAACAGACCCCACTGATCTCTTGATGGAACATTGGCTTAGATGCAATGACATTGTCATTACGTGGCTTCAAAACACCATGGTTGTGGACATTAAATGCAGCATTGTGTATGCTGAGACAACCCAACAACTCTAGGTAGAATTAGAGCAACGATTGGCCCAATAGAATGCTCCTAGAATCTTTGAAATCAAACAAGCTATTTCCCCTCTAGTTCAAAATCAGGATGCAAGTGTCTACTTTTCTAAACTAAAAAGTCTTCTTGATGAATTGCTTAACTATGAATCTATTCCTAATTGTATCTGTGGAGGCTTCAAAGTAGTAGTTAAACACCAACAAATAGATTGGGTGATGAGATTTTTAATGGGACAAAATGAGTCTTACAAGGCCATTAAGGCTCAAATCCTTCTGATAAAAACCTTTCCTGCTCTGAATGAAGTGTATTCGACTATAAAACAAGATGAGAAAAGGAGACAAATTTTTGTTGATGTCTCTATTAATGAAACCATGGCTCTAATGGCTAAGGGACATTGGAAAGAAAATGGAAAACATATTTTCTTACAAAAGAGAGAAAGATATTACTGCACCCATTGCAAACTTGCAGGTTATTCCCTTGAGAGGTGTTTCAAGGCCAACCCCAACAAACTTGTATGTTCTCACTGCCAAATGCCTGGTTACACGGCAGACAGATGCTTCAAGTTGCATGGATATCCCTTTGGTCATAAACTTGAAGGAAAGAACAAATACACACCAACTGCAAATTAAGATTTTGCCATTATGCCTCTCGACCAGCTGCCATAGCTTGACAAGACTCAAGTAACATTAATTCAACATTAGTACTCTCAACTCATGGCCATCCTTAAATCACCAGCTAATCCTCCCTTCACTACTTCTGCAAAACAAGTCCAACACATTGCCAGTACAACTTTTGACATTCCTAACATCTCAGGTATATCCTCCTGTATATCCATTTTCTAAATTTCTGGCATTACCACTACTCCTTAGACTTTGGATACAGGTGCAACAAATCACATGATCTGTTCACCATCATATTTTTCTTGTTCTATTCAGTCTCAGGTATCCTGTTTTGTGGCTTTACCAAATGGAGCTACTGCACCAGTCACTCATGCTGCCACAGTTCACCTCACAGACACTTTAATCCTTCAAGATGTCTTATTTGTTCCCTCTTTTTCCTTCAATTTAGTATATGTTAGAAAACTCACTCGACAACTAAATTGCTATGTTATTTAGTTGTGTGGTTGTAGTTAATTTGCAGTACTCAATAAGTCACGAAAACACAATCCATATATATGTGTGGTTGTAGTTTAATTGGCATGCAACTCGAGCAGATGACACATTATATTTTGAATTGTTTTGATCTTTCCTTTTTGATCTAAGTATTATTATTAATTTTCAAGTGATCATCTATTTATTACTTCATTAATAATTGCTAGCTTGTTGAGAATTTGGTATGAGATCCATAAATTCCCAAATGAAATGTTGCAAATCGTGCGATCAGCCAAGAGAATTTGGAGATCATCATGAGATCAGCCAAGAGAATTTATTTATTTTAATTTTGACTTGTACAAAAGCTGAAAAGTCACAACGTAACTGCCGATGACAATAATGGAGAGAATATATATCATGTGTGTGCGCGCATGCCGTGCATTATTAATATTTATAAGGAAAATGGATTTTTGCGTGCAAAATTAAAATGGATTCCATCATCGATCTTGCACTGTTCAGTTGCCTTTTGAATGGAGAAGTGGCTCACAGCCACTCTAGAAATTAATGGGAAATTGATGACACTATAAATATCAGCCATGCGACTTAAACACTTGAAATTAATTATGAGGAGAAATGGAGAGGCCAGGCCGGCAGCTAGTTGTACTTTATTAAATTTCACCAAGACAACAAAATAAAAAAAAAAAATCTCTGAAATCATTAGTTTTTTAAGATCTTAGACATCGTTTGTTTTCATAAAACATTTCATCTCATCTTATCTAATCATTATACTTTTTTTAAATTTCAATACAAAATAAAATAAATAATTCAACTTTTTCAGATCCTAAAACAAAAATAATATTAAAAATATATTCTAATAATACTTTATTTAACTTTTTAACTTTAATCTCAACTCATCTCATCTGATCTCATCTCATCTCCGAAAACAATAGACTCTTAATTGTTAAAAACTTGGGATTTATATATATTAGAAATTAAACATGCATGATGTGTTTAGATTAAGAATTATGAAGTATAATTTTTTTGGCGTATTTTTTTTTTTTTGTTGGGATTTGTAAATCTAGTGGGGTTAGCTTAATAATTGAGATATTTTTGGGAAACTATGAATGAGATTATATATGTAACTTTGTTTTTATAACTTTGTGGAGTTATTTCGAATATTATATATATATATATTTAACTAATCACAAAAACTACACATATATTTGATTAGATAATAATATTTTTTTTCTCTAGAGATGAAATTAAGTTGTCATGAGATCAAAATGGTTTGAATTAAATGATATAATAAAATAAATTTAAAAAATAATTTTGAATCCCAACATAAATAAAATTTCTTCCCATAAAATTAAGAGTTAGATTGAAATTTTTTGTCTTTTATTATTGTGGGTGTCAAACAGAGGCTGATCACTAATTTGTAACACTAACGTCGATCGATCTTTTACCATGAATTCATGTGTTGATCATGGGCTTCCTAACTAGATACATTTTAGCCGTCAAATCTCTAGTACCTGATTTTTTAAACAAGGTATATAGTTGACGTGATATATTTTTTTGTCACTTATAAGATTTTTATAATTAGTTGACACGTGGTACTAATGCCTAGCTCTTGACAATTGTGTCGTACCTAAGAGAGAGTACTAGTTGAAGATATAATGCTAAAAATTGTAATTGTAAAAATTCTCTAACATAAGGATTATAACGCTAAAATTGAAAATTCAAGGAGCTTCTTGCAAACTCATCATGAACACTCGAGAAGTACTATTTTTGACTTTAACCCTTAATTAAGTAGTAGTAGTAATATAACTATGAATTAATTATTTATTTTTTTAGCTTCCATATATCTTAGATTATTAGATTTTAATAGTTTATAGCTAGCTTGAGTAATTAGATCTATTGACCAATCTATTGACCAACGGAAAATAAATTAACATCTATTATCAATAAAAAAGATTTAAAAAAATTAACTGAAGTAATGTCACAAGTATTAAATAAAGAAGAAGAAGCACAACATCTAACCAAATTATCTATATTATAAAAACTAATATTATCACCAGTTTAACAGACAGCTTTAGAGCTAGGGAATTAACCACAATTAATTAAGGACTCACATCATGCACGTTTCGTTAGCAGAACATGATGTAACTATTCCTCAATTTCCACGCGTGCCATGCATGTGTAAACAAAAGAAGCCGAAGTGCTAATTCATGTAACACGTGATTGCATGTAACTCCATACTTATATCCGCAGCTATGAACCACATGGTTTCCTTGACATTAATTGAGATTTCTCGAGCTTTTCAATCTTAAGCACTTGTTAAATCGTTTTTAATTTATCTCTTAACATGTTACGATATTAATGCAATGAACTTGAGAACAAATAACATATATTGAAGATTTAATATTTAACTCTCAAATGTAATGAATTAAAAATTTAGTAATATTTATAGCTAGGTTGCCAGCAGCTTTCTCTCTCTTTCCTCCTTTGAATTGTAAAGTACTCTTCCCCCATCTCCTCCATAAACAAAAGCTTTTCCAATTCCAACACCTATTGTAGCGATTTTTATATTGTTGCAAAAAAGTCACTGTAATAAGTTACTTTTTGCAACGATTTTATAATCGTCGCAATGTTTTACATCGACAAATGATTTGAGCAAGTAGTCCCCTATGTTTCGCATTTGCATTGAATAATAGAGTTTTTGCAATGAAATATTTTGCCAAGAGAATTAAAAACTTGTTGCAACGCTCAAAATCGTCGGGATTAGGTCTAGGGCGCCAAAATCACTAGAAATCTTTTATTTTTCCCCCCGATTTCTTTCATTCTCCACTTCTCTTAGTTCTTCCCCTTTCCTTCTCCACTACCCAGTCCGTTCGATCACCTGCTCACACCACCCACCCCCAAACGATTTCCTCTCCATTTTCGATCACCACCCAAAGCTTTCTCCTCCACCCCATTTTCCTTCCGTGAAAGCTACGGTTGAATTTGTCTCCTCTCCATATTGTGCCGTGCGATTCGTCTCTTGTGTGAATAATTGGATTTTTCAACTGCTTCCTAGTGAGGGCGATTGAGATTTAGTTGTGAAGAATCATGTGTAACTTCCATCACCACAGGTGTGGCTACAACTCAGAAGTGGAGATTTTGTGATCTTCATCCGTGTGTGTTGCTTTACAAAATTTAATCTTTTTGTTTGTAGAATAACAACTTGAGGTCCAGCTTTTTGCTTCAAAATATGGATAAATGTCATTATCATGCAATATATTTGAATTTCTGACCTCATGCTAAATGTGGCTTACTCTAATTTTGTTCTACCCACTATTTTTGCATCTGTCTCTTAATTTAGCACCTCTCAATATACTTCCTCATTAAATCTTAAAAAAAATACAGGAAAATGGGAATTAAGGAGACAAAAGAATTTGAGGACATGCCTGAAAATCGGTGTTTGTCTTTCATATACTAAGTTAGACCTCTTAATCGATATTGAATGAGCTAATATTTCATTTTCTAATCATCCAAGCATTTGAGGCTCTTGCACGTGTGAAAGTGTTTTAATTCACCTTCTGTGCTGCTAATACCTAGGAAACGTTTCTTATAATTCTCTAGCCAAGTAGATTGGGTAGGAATGTTTACATATATAGTAATTAGGAGATTAAAATAAAAAAAGAATTTGCCAAAGTAACCTCCTTTGTTTCACTTAAATATAAATATATATATATATATGACTATTAAAATAATTAATATCCCTTATCAATTTCTCGACACGATCTTATATACCTACCATGCGTGGAACCACACTAATATTTTCTTTTTTTAAAAAAAAAAAGAAGAAGAAGAAAATGGTTAAAATTACTGTGGACTTCAAGGAAAAGCAATGTAACCATTTTCTTTCACTTTCTCTCACATTTCAAAGATTAGAATTAACTAAGAAAGGGATTGTTGATGTTATATATGGAATTTTGTACTTAGATTAAAATTTATATTAATTGCATCTTTACTTGAAAATTGTAATTTGAAGATGCAGACAGCAAACTCAGAAAATATTTTAAATATATATCAAACAACACTTTGATTGATAGATCATATTAGAAAAAAAAAAAAAAAAGACTCAGAGATGACACACATGCAATTTCCCCTATTTTTATTCAAAGCTAGCTCTTAGAAATCATCTATGATGTGCTACATAATGTAAATGATTGAGTACTACTACCATCTGAATCCCCTTGAAAAGAAATTAATATTATAGATACATATACCTTCCTTTATTACTTGCATACAGATACTTAATGACTAGTACAAGCAATATATGTTACCACTTGGGCAGCCCACAACTTCAACAAAAACAGATTGAAAATGGAACACCCTGACTTCCACTAGATTTGCATATTTCAACACTTCCTCCTCCTATACATACATACATACATATATAAATACATGCATATATATAATCATAGCTCACCAACAGTGATATTCACTGTAAAACTTTTTAAAGTTAGAGCAATTATTACTTCTTTAAAACACAAATTTCTCTTCTAGAAAAGACTAGGTAGTAACCATATATATATATATATCGGGTTAATTACACTTTGCCCCCTCCAACTATCACCCAATTCACAATGTACCTCAAAACTATTGATTGCATCAAAGTGGACCCTCTTACTTTCAAAACGTCCCAATCTCCCCCTTTCGTCTACAATGAGTTTTAAATCAAACGAAAGACTCACCCACGTGCTTCTCACATGCTAATCTTTCAATGCAAAGAAAAAATCACCCCTCACTCCATCGGTTTCCATTTCCCTAAATTCCAAACTCCATGGCCAAAACGACTTGTTTTATTAATGCCCAAAAATGGTTTCATTTCAAAGTGAAGAATGTCTGGCTTGAAGCCATTGGGCGTGATGGAAAAATAAGCTGGGGCAGACTGCAAAGAAGGTGGGCGACGACAAACCCTAGCAAAGCCACTGACCACGGTGTGAGCTATCGACCATAACGTCGGCGTCCCCTTCAAGCTGTCGGTGATTCTATTGCGGATGAGTTTTTTGGTAGAGCTCTCATTCAAATTGCTTTCTCCATCGTAGGTACCTCAGTGATTTCTTCATCACAATAAATCCATTACTTATATCGACAACAAATCTCCTTTCTTGATGCAACTCAAGAATGCTATAAATGACTGTACATTGTTAGGTGAAAAAATTATTCGAATTTATTGTCACTCAAGAAGGCTATAAATGACTATACATTGTAACTCAACAATGTTCCAATTTATTTGCCATGTTATTGATTTGATACCATGCTTAGACAATGTCCCAGTTTAGTTTGTTAGGATTCTTTTCTCCTTTTGTATATAGCTGCAGTAGTCTGTAAAGAATAATATCGATTCAATTCTACAGAGCAGAAATTTTTGGCTCATCAACCTCTCTTTTGATTTTTTTCTTTTTGTACTCATAATCCTGACATATTTTAGTAGGTTGTGAAAGATGTCTACTTGTTCATCTAACACAAGCTGGGGTGGTAAAGTACCACTAGATGACCCATTTTGCCTTTGCAATCTGCGGGTATGTCTAAAAGTGTCAACTACGGATGATAACTACAAAAGGAAGTTCTGGAGATGCTTATATTGGACTTCTGGTTGTTAAAATGGGGGTAAAGACAGGTTTTGTACATTTTTTGATTAGGTAGATGATGATTTTTGCTCCACGTGTGAAGATTTCATTGGCCAGCTACGAGATAGACTCCGGATACGGAATCGTGAGTTCAAGATTGAGAAGTCCGAATTGGAGGCTAACTTAATGATGGAGAGGGAGCGCAATGAGCATATCCAAGAGTTATGCAATAAGTTAAAGGAAAAATTGACGAAATTGGAGGCTAACTTAGTAATGGAGAGGGAGTGTATGGAGCATATCCAAGAGTTTTTGTATAAGGAGAAGGAAAAATCTAAAAATTTGCGTAAGAAATACAATAACTGCATATGGTGTGGTGTCATTGTAATTGTTTTGGTTGTTGCTGTTATCTGCATGACAATGTTCCATCATGCCGATGAAGGTCACCATTACTTAATGATAGTTTAGGATTGGTTAATATAATTTTTTAGATGTGTATTGATTGTGATTGTTGTTTTGAATTTGATTGTTGTATTGGACATCACTTGTTGTATGTAATTTGGCTATAAAGTGAATTTTGTGGCAACAATTTACTGTATTGATAATGATTAATAATAATGTCACCCTACATATCAAAATCCTTTAATTGGAATGTCACCATAACACCATAAAACCAAAAATGTAAACTCTGGACCATTGCAACAAAAATTTTCCAATAATAGTAATGTCATTAAACCCTAGCTACACCATTACAACAGCAAGTCAATATTGCCAGTTTGATTGCTTCCATTTCTTCTTTTTATCTTCGTTCATCCTCTCCACATATAAAGATGACTCTACACCCTTCCATTTCTGCACTGATACATTAGCCTTGGCAGGAAGCACTTGGGTGTTGGGTGGCACTGATGTATTAGCCTTGGCAGGAGGCACTTGGGTGTTGGGTGGCACTTGTTCATCTGGAAATGAAGGAGCTTGAAATTTTGCTACAGAAGTAAAGGAGGGTGTGCGTGTGTTCCTGCGTGGATATTTTCTTCTATTATGACCAACTTGATTAAATTTTGAACAGGTCATATGTACACCAATTTTCTTCAACTTGTTTGTTCCTTATTGATTGTCCTCATTTCTTCTTCGATGTTTCTTTGGCCTCCCAGGTTGTTTCCTAACCTCAGGAGCAGTGGGCTTCTCGTATGTGGTAATGAGCCACTAATCCTTACTAGACATAAGGTAAATTAAAGGCTCGTATGTTGCTCTCTACATCTTCGCACTATAGTAATGGTGCACATATCCCTTGGGGTCTTGGTCAGAATACAAAATACATGTGTATGCATGCGGGCATGGAATACCTGTCATGTCTCATTTTAAACATGAGCAAGTCCACTTTTTCAAATCAACCACATATTGCTTACCATCATTATTAACTTCAAACTAACTACATCCTACATACATTGGAGTACAATAGATGGACAGGTTATGCATACGTTCAAGCTTCGCAACTATCTGAAGTGTGATTGTATTTTCTCATTTATTAATTGATTTCCTTTTCAACTGATACTATCTCATCAGTTTCTTTCGTATGGTCTCCACCATAGTCAAAATTGACTTATCCCGTGTTTGCAGAATATACAATTTGAAACATTCACTGAGATTATTCACTACTAGGTCAGACTTTGAAAACATATTAAATCATGTTCTAGACCATTGTGATGGCTCTATGACCTTCAAGTAGTCATATGCAAGCTGACTGAGGGCTTTTAGTTCCTCCATAGCTCTCTCAAAGTCCCTCTTGGAGTATGATATGGCTACCTGCCACAATTTTTCCTTCAAAGCCACACCCTAGTGGCCAGCATCTAGAAAATTGACATATAAATGCCTGACACAAATACGGTTGTCATTGTAAGGCACCAACTCCTCCATTACTAGCTTTAAACCCTATAAAAAATATTCGATGAGTGGCTCATTTAATAGGTTTTAGTTAATAGAATATATCGAAAGATTTACAAAATTATCTTTTGTCTATCACTGATAAATGTCCACCCACCTTCAGGTTGCTATCCAAGATCAGATATAAGTGTCTTAATAACCATCTCCAACCCTCCTTTAACTATGCCTTCACAATGGCCATAGCAATGAAGTACATGTTATCATTTGCATCTCTACCAACAGCACATAAGAGCTGCCCCTTAAATGGTCCTTTTAAGAAACAACCATCCAAACCAATCAATGGTCTACAACCAACCTTAAAACCCTCTCTATAGGCTGCCAATCCTACATACATCTTTTGCAAAATAGGAGGTAACTCAGGAGTTATTCGTTCCACCCTAACTAACAAACAACTACCTTGGTTCTTTTGTTTCAGGGTCTCACAATAGTCCCATACCTTGGCATACTATTCTCTATGGTTGCCAAATATGGTAAACTGAGTCTTCGCTCGAGTACGATACAACTTCATTTTAGAAACTTCCACTCCCCAATTTCTCTTAATCTCATCAGCAAGCGCATTGATAGGCACATTAGGTTGGCTTATAAACAGTGGTATCATCTTATCTGCAATCCAGGATGATGTGACAATGGGGATCTTATAACTCTTGCTACAATCATGTCTTAGATTCATAGACTTTATCTGAAAAGTTTGTTGCCCTCTAATCCAAGACCCATAAACCCGGTAAGGACATCTAAGGATATTGCAGATAACAGTAACTCCATTCCCATCATTCTTTACAAACTTTATAGACTTACCTATATTTAGGTTCAACCTCCTTATTGTCTCTCTAAATTATGCTATAGATCCAAACTTTATTCCAACAGATATTTTTGGCTTCTCCAAGTCAACAGCTTGAAACTCAATGAACTTAAAATCACGATATCCTTCATTGCCACTATGGATGGGAGATTGAAGGATGTCACTTGGTGTCATATCACATAAGTTACCTGCTAATTATGAAAGCAAGCACTATTTAGCAGGTTTTGAAAAATGAACACTAAAATAATAAACAAGAATATATAAGAGTATTTTATACCTATGTCATCCTCTTTTGGCCACCTTGGACCACGTATGTCCTGACTCCTCCCTTCATCCTCCTCATCCTCAGCATCTAAGTAAGATTGTGGCTCTTTATCATCAACTGTCACTTGAGACTTAACACATTTGCTCCTTGGTTGTGCAGGCTTTGACCTCGTTGTTCCCACTGTATTGATATCAACATCATACAACACATCCTCACTACTCAACACTTCTTTCCAAAATGGATCATTAAGTCCAAGGCGACATGCTTCTACTTCCTCCTCATCCTCACTCACATCCTCCTCGACGTGATGATCATGCAAAGAAGACTGGTGCACTGAAGTTTGAGAATGAGACACAAAATACAAATGAGCCACTTGTTGACCTTGAAATGTAGCCACTATAGACAATACATCATGGTCAGATGTAAACAATTTAAGACCATTGTGCATCTCCAAATTAGGGTGTCTATAGTAGACTAGGTCACCTGGATGGTAACCATACTTGGTCACAATCATCTGTATCTCAATCCATGATAATTGATTCTCATCATATGGTTCATAGTAGACATCAGTCTTACCTCTAACATATTCTCCATTTGGCTGCCTATCAATTAGCCTACCATGATAGACTTGAAATAATAAATTTTTCGTAGTCATCCTACAAAATATTGTCTATTAAATTATTTATGGACCGTAGTCAATTATTAGACCAATCATAAAATAAATAAAAGTAAACTATTGAACCAAACAGATAAATTTGTGCATTTTCCTATACAATAGACCACCTTTGTGGTCCATCTATCACAACCCAACAACAAAGACAACAACAATACGCCCATGTTATTGTGTTTTCAAACTGGAACAACTAATGCCACTCAGCAATGCACTAGCGTCATATTAGAAAGCATATAACATTGGACCCACCCACGTGCAACATTGGACATGGACATCCTCAAAATCGAAATATTTGTCATTCAAAATTACTCAGTTTCACACAAAAAATATACAAATTCGATGAAGAGAAAAATGGAGTCATTTCAAGATGGACTCACTTCTGCAACACCCATTGCACGAAGAAGATAGATACCAACTCGATGAAGATGAACGAAAATGTTTGATGAAGCCACTCAGATTGGTGCGAAGACGAATGAAACACCAATGCGAACAGCAATCGATCAATGGTCAGTGGTTTCCGAGTTAGGGTTTTTGAATTTTGGATTTGGAAATTTTTAAATATGAAGTTCAGTTTGGATGGAATGAGGGATGATTTTGTCTTTGCATTGAAGGATTAGCATGTGAACACTCATTGTAGACGGAAGAGGGGATTGGGACGCTTTGAAAATAAGAGAGTCCACTTTAATGCAATCAATAGTTTCGGAGGCACATTGTGAATTAGGTGATAGTTGGAGGGGCAAAGTGTATATATATCTCTTCTTTGGACAAACCCCAAGTTGTTGATAGCAAGTAGTTAACCAATATTGTCGTGGAAACAAAGGTGGTTTGCTCTTTCAATTTATGCATAAATTGCCTGTGTTTGTGTATGTATAATGTAAATGTGGCCATATAATCTAAATTTTTTAAAAAATACAAACAATCCCATGTTAGTAGTCTAATAAACGATCTATATTCTTCTTCAATTTGTAGTGTTCAATAATATTGTTTTTATTATCATTACAACTCTAAAGCTTGATATATATGTCTGTAAGACATAAATTCACCATCTATTCACCATCTTTTATTCAAGAAGTGGGTCTATTTTTCTAAGTTTAAGATGATATATGTTTGCCAAAAAGCTTTATTACATTGGAAAACACTCTGACTCCATGAATTGCACATATGCCAATTTTCATAAGAAGACCTTCACACAAAGCCGTTACTGCTTTTGGGAGGACTTTGCCTTCTATTAGGGACACCTATTTATGTGAATTTGAATGAGTCTACACTAGAAATGCATACTTATAAAAAAAATGATAATGTTGAAATATTTAAGCAAGGGTTGTGTCCAATTAGAGAAAAAAGGCTTTCGTATCCTAGAGAAACTCATTATGTGTTAGGAAAGTGATTTTGGTGAAGTGTTGAAAATTAATGCACATGTTTTCAGAGAGGTACTTGGTCATAGACCATGTTATACAAGAGGATTGGGAGAGATCGTCATCCCAGAGTCTACAAGACAACGCTCATTGGCACCAGAGAAAGAGTACATAACTTTAGTTGAAAAATATAAGAAAAAGGCTAAATCTTCCAAGAGTGAGATGGAGGCAATGAGGGCAAACATGCGGGTTATGTTGGAGAGATAGAACAAAACCAACCGTATGTTGAGGGCTTTTTTCTCCACTAACCCGTCCCTCAGTGAGTTAGGTTTAGTTGAAAAATATGGGAAGGTTTTCTGTTGATTTTTTGGATGCATTTTTGGTAGTCAAGATGGTGGATTGACAATATGTATATATATCTAATAGGAGGTTTTGGTTAAATATTTTGTGGGAGCAAGCTGGTTTGGGAAAAGTGATTTTTTGGCCCTTTAACATATCCTTAAATACAAATGAGATAATATGTACACCCAACATAAGATGATATTTAGCCGCACTAGTAATATCAAACGTTTAAGTATCTAAGCCACCGCATTCTTTATACTTATTATTGGATGTAGTGGCATGCTTACCAATTTTGGTTTTGTTGTACAGGCTAATTAATACATGTACGTACATGGTAAGAATGGGAGGGATCGCCTTACACTAGAGCCAAATACTAAACCTGGATTTTTGGAATCTTCTTGGAAAGCTTGATTGTGTGATAAATTGGGGATTAGTTTTTGTCTTATGTTTGACCAAAAGTTGCAAGCAAAAATTCACAGGAGGCTCAACGTACATGTGATGTCTTCATTCGCCATAGCGATTAACTTTTAGTATGGACTTCTATCCAAATACTATATCTTCAAAGGTTTTGCCTCTAACTTTTGGCTATATACGTTTTCTGGTAACAGTCACCATGAACAATATCTCACTAATAAATTTGAATATTTTGCATCCAAGATGTGAACTTGAGAAAATTTACTTTGCTAGGAAATCAGAATTTAGGTTGAAAAAATTTACACATACAACAATAGACTATTAGACTATTTTCGTGCTCTACCACTCAATTGGCAAACTAGTGAGCTTATGAAGCTGTGCATTGAGTTGAAGTGGAAAGGATATGAGTTTTGTAACTACAAATTTTTAATTTTTAGATATGATATACAAATAAGAAATTTTATTGATACGAAAGTGTAAATAGGCCTAGTTTAAGTACAGAAAAAGTATACAATAGGAAACACCTTGTTAGAAATAGATACAAGTGAAATGTTATCTTTTATGTAAGTTAATATAGTTTGAGTTTCTTGATTATTTGAGTTGTTAATCCGTATTTCTCAAGGTTGGATTATTTTTCTTTTCTATGTTTCAATATTTGTTACTGAAAGTTAATATGTAGTCCATCCTCATGGCTATCTTAGTTTAAACAATAATGCTTATTATTTCTTCCCTATCGTAATTCTGATGAAGCTTGTTTAAGTAGATGGTAATTCTTTTGGAAATCAATTTTAATGCTGATAGCTCTTAACATTGACATTGGAGGAAAGGAGATATTTGAGTTATATATGTGCTATTGGTGGCACAATTCGGGAATTATGATTCCCCCCCCCCCCCAAAAGAAAGGTAAAACATTACTTGAAGTTTTATTTGGTGTTTTTTGAAATGACTCACAAGTATGCCTTGAAAAAATATAAAATAAATGATCTTTTCACTAGGATTTTAGTTTAGTATTTTATTGCATAATTTATTTTTATGACTTAGTTTCTCTAATATATCTCCTTGCCAAACATTCATGCATTTCATGGTTTTTGCATGTTCACTTGTTTTTCTAATCTATGTATTAATATTTGTTACTCAAAAGTTAATATCCCATTGTTTTTCAGTCATCTTGGGGAAAACAATTAGGCTCTTAATATTTAAATCTTATGTTATTAGATAGAGTTGAAAAATCCAATGTTAGGTGAACCTCATTATCAGGTGCTAATTGTGATTAATGATATTAACCATGAATCAACTTATCTAGGATAATGTGTTTTTTCTATATTAACCATTGTTTCATGTACTGATATGATTTTTCTGTTACAGACAACTAGATCTTTACCACAATACAGACCAGGTTATCCACTTGTATGATGTACGCATGGTTGCAGTGACATTGTGAATGTTCCACCCACCAATGTTTCATCACACTATTAACTAGGTTCCCTAGCTAAAGAAATATAACTATATGTGTGTTTATTGAGAGAATTTTCAAAACTTAAATATCCTACGTTGTGGTTGTAAGAAATATTCGCTGCTTCGATTTGTAGTACTTAATTGCCTTCCATTAATGCACCATGCATGCCAGTGTATAGATTACTAAAAGAACTTGAAACTTTTGTATTGGATGATTGAATTTATATGCAACATATTAATGTTACCAAGTATTGGATGATTGCTTTTTTTGGTTTAGCATATGATGTAATGTAGTATTTGGGAATGTTGTAAGTGAGTTGGAGCAAGACTTGGAAGTGGTATTTGGGGATATGATTGAATTATGTACCCAAAAAAAGGCTGCATTTTGCGTACTGGGTACCACTAAATAAAAGCCCATTTGCAGTGATTTTCAAATCGCCGATAATAAGTATAACATTGGTAATCTCCTTTGCAGCGAAGATAGTTGGATGCGAAAAAGTAAATAGCTATTGGGAATATTTTTACTGGTGAATTCATATTCGCTACAAACTCTTTCTACGAATTTAGTTCTTCAGAAAAATGCTATAAAGATGGATGATTTATTCGCGATGAACCAAAAGTCTATGCAAAATTCTGCTGTGGCAATTTTAAACTTCGGGAAAGAAATTAAGTATGATGTTTTCTCCCGACATTGCGAATAAGCATACCTATTTGCGGCGATATTCGAGGTATTTGCGGCAGTTAGAAACTGCTGCAAATCTTTTCTCCTAGCGATTTCATGTTGAACTATGCAGGGTAGTTGCGATGAATTCTCCTGATATTTGCAATGAACATAATCACTGAAAATATGAAAATGATCACTTATTGCGACATTTTTTGGCTTTTGGTGGTTCAACTTATAAGTGAATAAATAATTGCGACGAATGTGCAGCACAGTACAAATCGGTTGGAAAGATTAATTGCGACGATATTAGGGGTTATTTGCGGCAATTATTGGCGCCGAAAGAGACAGATTTTCTTGAAGTGTAGGAAATGATTCAGAGTGAAAAGCTCGCTTATGTAAGCTCATAACAGGCTCATCCCTCTCTCTTATCAGTTCTACTACAAGCAACTGGGGGTGGGGAATGCCACGTCAGCCGAGATATATTTAAAAAAAAATCAACTTAAACATAAGAAAAACAGAGGGCGTCTCGATTTTCATGTTTTTTGAAACAGAGCTCTCTCATAGTCACCTCCAATGGCCACTACCTGCACATACTCACTTATTCTTTCTCTAATATTATCATTATTTATTCTTAACTCAGTTTTGTCTAGACAGATATCTTTTTAACCTTCAAGGCCTCAATTGAAGACTCCAAGAATGCTCTCTCTAGCTTGTCTAATGCCTCAGCTATCCATTATTTCAACTGGACTGGTATCTCCTGCGTATCCACGCCTTCACTTTCTGTTACTTCTCTCAACCTTCAAAGCTTAAACCTTTCTGGTGAAATTTCCTCTTCAATATGTGGGCTTCTCTATCTTTCTCACCTCAATCTTGCTGACAATGTTTTTAACAAACCCATTCCTCTTCATCTCTCTAAATATAATACTTTGGAGACTCTGAATCTCAGTAATAATCTCATTTGGGGTTTAATCCCATCTTAGATTTCTTAGGCTTTGAAAGTGTTTGATCTCAGTGGAAACCATGTTGAAGGAAATATTCTAGAAATCATGGGCTCACTGTAGTGAAGTACTCAACTTGGCTGACGGAGGAAAGAAAAAACAGGGCCAAAATGCCCCATTTCATTTTCCACGGGGGCAAAGGTTCCCTCTTCTGGTTGCATATAGTATTTTTCCTCTCTTATTTCCCCCTTCCCCACAAGGTCCTTGTGCTATTTCCTTTATTTATTTTTATTAGTTTCTCACTCTATGGATGGCTGATAGCCAATCTATTGCACCATCCCACGGCCAACAACGTCTTTACCAATCTTCATCTATCTATGAGTCTTTGCAATCATGTGCTCCATTTCAAGTAGTGTTGAGGGGAAATATATCAGGCACAGCTTAAGATCACGTCTAATTCCCAAGCCATGATAAAGCTGCCATCAATAAGCTAAAGGGAGAAAGAGGTAAGAGATAAGGTAAGAAAAAGCAATAGAGGGAGAAAGACAAGTTAGACATAAAAAGGGGATCATAAAGTGACATAAAACTGAATTTCTCTCCAACCACTGACAGAGCCACAATAAAAGGGATCTAAGATCTAAAAGAAGGAAACTTCCAGAGTTATGACTGACTACTACAACAGAGAGAGACCTTCTCTTCAACCTCAGGATAGAAGACGTCATTTTTTTTTTTTATCTTCTCTAGACTAAAGGGGTTCTAACCCCATTGTGTAGTGAGATACAATAGACCATGAGAGGCTGTAAAATACTTCCATCATAGTAGACTTGCCTTCCAAACTATCCATGGACATAGGACCTATGCCGAACTACCTTAATCTATGTGTCTCATTCTCTATTTACATTTTATGTATTCTTTCTCTATTTACTACCATGGATGTACATATAGGCACCACACCAATACCCCAAACCACCATCGTAGGCTTCAGATCAATTCATCAAGATTCGGGCCATCTCCGTGGGCCTAGAATGAATCATTCTCTCATTCCAGTCTTTGAGGCGATTTGTCATTTATAATTTGCATGTAGGACTCATGCGCCGCCACACCTCTACCTCTTCAACACTCACATGCACCTCACCTAATACTATTCCCTAGATGTTGATTTGCCCTCCAGATCATGATCACCATCCCATATATAACTCCCATGCGAGTGGACCTCATGTGCTTGTACAATCATGCAATCACCTTGCATGGGAGTCTTTTGAAGTCCGGTTTGTATCGTTCTCGTTTTCTCTAAAATCTAGTGATCCTGTAGTAGTAATCTTACCAAGGATGAGACAACGACATTCTCCAATGTTTTTCCCACTACATGAGTCTACAAAAGTGTGCCTCTTCATGCGCAATCTTTTCCAAAGTAGATGAAAACTTAGTAATATTCCAAGATTCAAATCATAATATGTCATATTTTTATAAATACAAAGGTTTTAATTTGAGAATCGTGATTGCTCACACATTAATGATGCTCTCACTTGAGGAACCTATTATCAATAGTTCTAATATCACTTATCAAATCCTTAAGTCACCAGTTCACTTAAAACCAGTTGGCATTTGGGAAGATCACTCAAATGTTTTATGGCATTCAATTTTAGGTCAGTTGCAAGAAGTCATATATATTTGGGTCTAGGAGCAAGTGTTCAAGTATCATTTCTTTTAAATTTATTTAGCTCTTCTGGCATAACTAGAATTTAAGATTCATCACAAAGTGTTTCATCAATAGTTTTGGATTCAAACTGAGATAGAAAAGTAGTAGATTACAAATATTTCCAAGGCATGATCGAGTACTTACACCTCGTGAAGGTTCTCATAGAATTTATTCCACTGGATGATCTTTTACAAGTTTTCAATGTTTGGTTGCATCTTGCATTAAGTTTTGATAATCTTTCCTAATATCTCCAAATGTCACGTGTCTTGAACATCCACTTATCTAAAAACCATTTGCTTATACTCATGGAGGACTTCATGCATACCTACAAAAATAATTAAAATGATTTTTCTTGATACCCAAGTTCTTTGGGTCCTTTATTTATTAGTATTAGAAGAAACAAGACTTTTAGGTACCCATATGGCCCTAATAGTCATTGTATGTTTTCTTCTAATAGGACAAGCATGATAATTATGACTATTTCTATTACAAAAATTGCAGATAACATGTCACATATATGAAGAACTTGAGTGTTTGTAATAGTATTTTTCTTTGAAAGATTTTCTTTTATCAAAAGAATTTTGAATACTGAAATCTGATTTTGAAAGATTAACAGAGAAGTTTTTATAAGGTTTGTATTTTTGTTTTGGCATGTATCTCAAGCCTGCTTTATCAAAAATACATCTTTGACTACCAAGAAGTTTTAAAAAAAAAAAATTTTGTTTGTAAGTTTTTCAACAATCTTTTCTAAATTAGTCACTTTCTTTTTCAACTTATGATTTTCATCTTTCGAAATGATATTTTCTTTTCTTAAAATATCAATTTCGTTTGTTAAAGAATAATTTTTCTTTTTCAAAGTAGTATATTTGATACCCAATTTCTCAAGTTCCTCATATATATTTTCTAAAAGACATATTGCAATTCTTCATATGAAGGATTTTCAATATTATCAAGATTTGTTACCTCAATGTCGTCTTTAACTATAAGATAAAGATTTGCAGATTCTCCATTACTTGCTTTGCTGTCTGAGTTGTTCAAATCATCATCCCATGTATCTTTCATTGCTTTTGCTTTTACTTTGTTATCACTTTCCTCATCGTCATCACTTTCGCTTTCACAAGGAACAACTTTAAGTGCTAAGCTCTTCTTTGGCTTTCATTCTTCTTCTCATATTTTCAATGTGTACTCATGGGTAATAAGTGATCCAATGAGTTCATTTATTTCGAGTTTCTTGAGGTCTCTAACTTCAAGAATCGCCATCACTTTTTATTCCCAATATTTTGGCATAGAATTGATAATTTTTCTTACTATCTCTATGTTGGAATAGATTTTGCCGAGAACTGTCAAGTTGTTTATGATGTTAGTGAACCAAGTGTACATACTAAAAATAGATTCATCATCATTCATTTTAAACATTTCATATTCATGAGTAAGAATTTAAATTTTCGATTCATTGACTTGTGAAGTTCCTTCATAAGTAACTTCCAAGTTATCTTAAATTTTTTTTGTCGTATTGCAAGTCATTATTCTGTTAAATTCATTCTCATTGAGAGCATTATATAAGATATTTATAGCCGTTGAATTCGATGTTGTAATTTTATCGTCTTCACGATCGAACTCTTCTTCATTCTTTTTTACCTTTACTCCATCAACAACTTTTGTTGGAATATAAGATCCATTTACAACGCATCTCTAAATTTCTCGACCTTGAGATTGAAGGACTCTACAAAATAGTGGAGGCAAACTGCTAGATTGGTCTTCACCAAATGTTGCTGCATCGTTAGCTATAAAATCTTAACTCAAAAGACAGTTAATCTTATAAAAGAACCATTTCTCTGATACCAATTGTTGCCCAGATGAATAACACAAAAGGGGTGTGAATTGAGTTGTATTTAAAAATTCACAATTATAAATTAAATACACAATGTAAAATATAAACAAAATATGAAACAACAGTAAATCAAAAGAGTAAGGGTAAGAGGAAGCAAACTCAGTATTTTAATGAGATTCAGCCCCACTGCTTAAGTTCTCGCCTCAAGCTACCCCTTCAAGATTCCCAAATTCACTATCCAACCTCTTCCAGGTAGAGATAGAAACCTATTACACCTTTAAGCAATACCGCTACAAAGAATCTGTGTAAAACACCCTCTACACTTGCAATCATCTTACATGTGGTGATTCAACGTCTATTCCTTGTATAAAACACCTTCTACACTTGCAATTACTTTATATGTGGTGATTCAACGTTTATTCCCTATATAGATCACTTTCTACATGTATAAGGGTTATACACACCATTTTACTAATACAAAAGTTGATAGTGGGTAGGTTATCAGAAAACACTTCTCATTGAATGAAATAAAAACAATATAACTCAAACTATATATCTCTCACAATGAACAAGGGTTAAAACTCAATGCTTAGAGAAGAGAAATAGAAAGTTTTGAATGAATGTTGTATGCTCTTGTTGTTGTATATGTTATTCTAAATTTGAAAAACTCAATTGAGCTATTTATATGTATATGAGATTTTATTTTCAAATTTAAAAAAATTCACATGTCAAAAACAATATCATTCACTTTTCAAAATTTTCAAATCAAAATTTCTCCTTTTTGAAATTGTCAAAGACAAAATCATTCACTTTTCAAAATATTCAAATTAAAGTTTTACTTTTCACAATTGTCAAAAATAACATTATTCACTTTTCAAAATATTCAAATCAAAGTTTCTCATTCTTGAAATTGTCAAAAACAACATCATTCACTTTTGAAAAATTTCAAACAAAACATTCACATATAAAAGATAATTAATCATCTTTCAAATATTCAAATTTCAAACTTTTAATTTTTAAATACGTCATGTAGATGTAAAAAATGCAATTTGATACTTTATGATAAAATATTAATTTTGAGTTTTATTCTAATTTCAAATTTTATCAAGAGATGTACAAAATTACTCTAAGAGTTTCTTTTGCAAGCTTGTTTCCTTTTTTACTCATGCTTGGTTCATTATTGTGCTTGGCTTCATTGTGTAGACAACTTGAGTTTGAAATTTTTTTATACTTGAATTCATTTGTTTTCATCAAAATCTATATGTAGATATGTAATTATATGAAACTTGAAACCTTGGGTTCAACAGTTCCTCTCTCTGTATCTCTCTCTCACATTGCTCTCCCATCGCCTTCGACGTCGTTGATCTTGGTCACCGCCGTGATTTTTGGTTCCGGCCACCTTTGGTTTCGTGGCACGTATCTTCTCCTTCGGTGAGTTTCAACCCCATGCTTTTTTTGATTTAGAAAGCAAACTTTTAGCCTTCTAGAAATGCACCCACACATTAAATATTTTTACACAAACACCCTTTAATCCTTTGCCATGTAGCTTTCTAGTACAACACGTTGAAGATTATTTTTAAGGGTTATTAAGTTGCTGCCCTTTGGATGTAAGACATGACAAATTATGTCTAGGACTAGGACTAGGCTTGCTTTTTATTGGACTTATGTTTTGAGTTAAGTTTATGTTGAATGGATATTAATTTAGACTTGTATGTCATGTTTGGCTCAAATTTTATGTTAGGCTTGGTTCTATATATTTTTATAAATTTTATAGATTTAGATAAAAATATGTTCCTTACTAGATTATATTTAAACGACTAGATATGATATTAGTATTTAATTAATTATATGATATTAGTAGTTATTAATTTCAATATATAACTGAATATTTTATTAGATTGAATTCTCTAGTATATATTTATTTAATTAAGTAGAATATTTAAGTTGTTTTTATGGAAGCATTAGTGACGATTTGTACTTCGTATAGGTGTCAAGCAACAAAATGAAATCCAGGAAGAAGCGCAACGATGTAATTAATTTGATCATAAATTAAGATTATTACATGTCAGTTTAAATAGATTATTATTAAAGTCATTTCTTTTATAGCCACTTTTTATGTACCACTCATGTCATGATATATGCAAGCATGTTATTTAACATAGCACACAATCATGTCATTTTTCATCATGTTTAGATTTAGCAATTAATAGTTATGTACATATTATATATGTCATGCATCTCACATTGCATAAAATATGTAAGTTTTCTTAAGTTCAAGTGCAAGAAAATATTAGATCAGTTTAATCAGATGGTTATTCAAATGTATGGTACAATGCAAATTCAGGGTGGATGTACAAGCCAAGGACTCAAACATGGTCCGCTATCGTATGCTAGAATACTACTTAGCTGCTACCCTTACGGCCATAGGGTGTAGGGACGATGCACAACTTTACACACAAGATTAAGTGTGTTTGCCAATTAGATCAGTCAGAGAAATTAGACCAGTCAGTTAATTTAGATAAACCAAGACAAGTCATGCATAGCATAAATATGAATATGAACAGTCATAATTTTAATTCTTAGAATGAGAAACCTTACGCCTATTATGCTTATATCGTGATGGGTTTTTTACTAAGATTTCGACTTATTTTAGTTTTATTTTATTTTTTTAACCACCAAGATGAGGATGATGATTAGTACAATCATGCAGGTTAGACTTAGATGGAGCGATTTGATTTAGCTCTAGGCTTCTTATAATTATTTATTTAAGTTATTAAATCTCTTGCCTGACTATATTTATGTAAGCATGTGACATCTTTAGCCTATGGAAAGGTGGTATTATAGATTAAAACCTCTCTGGTATGAAATCTGTAAACTTACTTCATTCTATTCTTTTCAGCACATAACAAACATGTCTAAGAGAATTCAAAATAATGTTGTTGCTGCTACACAAATGCAAGGTAGTCAAACAACGAGATTAATTTAGACTAATCAAATGCTAGAGGATTATGTAGACACGTTAGTGAGATCTATGTCAATAATTTTCCAGGAACCCATTTTATAAGGTAGGGTGGAAAAATGTGATAAATAAGTTTAGTGAGAAGATGGATAAATAAGTTTGCTATAAACAACTTAAGAACAAAGGGGATAGCTTAAAAATGGATTGGAACATTTAGAAGAAATTGGTAGGAAAGGAAACTTGTGAGATCCCAAAATTTTTGTGCTTTTAGTTATTTATTAGTATTATTGGTTATTATATTATATTATATTATATTATATTTCTTTGTATTTTATTTCTATTATTCTTCTTTTTTGGTTTGGGCTTTTTTGTGTAGTGGGTTAGAAAGGGAGATTGTGTGTTGTGTTGTGAGCTTTTAGGGCGAGTAGAGGTGTGGAAATCGGGCCCAACCTGTGTACATGAGGGAGCCCAGCCCCCTCCTCCTCAAATGGTGTCGTTTTGGCCAGTTGTGGGAGATTCTTTTTTTCCTTTTCCAAAACGGTGTCATTTTGGGCCGTGGATGAAAACCCTAGTTTTCTTCTTCTGGTCTTTTCCCCCTAGCGCCGCACCCTTCTCTTTTCTCTTCTCTTTCTTTTATTCTTCTTCTTCTTCTTCTTTCTTTTCTTTCTCCTCCATGCCGAGAACCCTCACTCAGCCTATAAATAGGCCGAGTTCTCCATCCCTCAAATCACCACAAAAAAAAAAGTCTCTTCTCTTTATCTCAAAGCTTAGGTCTAGAGAAACCCCATCCTTTGTTTTACTTCCCGAAGCTTGTAGGAGTGTTTTTCGCCATGCACCGCCAAGAGCCACTGCCCCAGCTACCTTCTAAAGGCTGCACTATCATCCCCGAGCACCCATCTTTCGTTTCCCGTCATTTCCCTCGGTTCCACCCAACCCGTGAGTGATAGCCCTTCTCAGCCGCTATCCCACCGTGCTCTGTCGTGCCATACTATAGAAACTCTCTCGTCTGCCCACTAACAAAAGCCCACCAAAAGCCCTATGTCTCTCGCCCAGTTCCACTACTGCCACCTTCACCGTCGTTGCCCCGTCGTTGCTTCGCCACTTTTGGCATCACCTCTGTGAGCCAAATTTGCCATGAGTTTTTTTTTAGTTTCTTCTTACGTTTTATGTATTTACTAACAGTTTGGTGCCTGTCTACATAGCAACGCGCACATTTGTCCAATCGCGGGACCCTGTAGACCAGCACGCACTCGATCTTCCAAATTTGCTCGTTTGTGTCGTAAGTAACTCTCCAACGCGACCCTTGAGTTTAAGATATGAATTTATCACTAACTCTGTTTGCAGTCTGGTTGTATTAAGAGGGGCCTTAGGCCAGGCAAAGTGTTGGATTGATAATTGTAGTTGTTGTTGGAAATTGGGCCATGGGCCGGATGGAGGATGAGATTACGTGTGTAGTTAGGTTTGTGAAACTGTGAATATTGTGACTGTTGTATATTGTCTAATGTGTGTTATACCATGTTATCCAATATACTGCCTGTCATGCATCTGCATTTTTTTTTACTGTGATTACTATTTTTTCTAGTTTTTTAATTGTGATGTGTTATGCCATGTTGTGTGAATTGAAAACATGGTTTTCGTGTACTGGTGATATCATGTGGGTGTGTGTGCGTATCATGACCTCAAGCCGAGATGAGGCATTATCTCTGTGGAGTTTTTTCGGTCACTTGGGAGCGTAATAAACTGACTGACGTCCCCTGGATTGTCGTCGGGTGACGATAGGTTCGGACGAGATGGTAATGCTCTCGTGCCAAATCCGTGACCTCTCTGCTGGCAGTGCTTAGAGAATGCTTGGTCACGTAGGCGACGGGCGTGGATCTAGGCATCGCTGGTTATAAAGTCACATACACGATCGTTATCCATGGTGTAACGAAGGGAATCAGGGTGTGCGTGGTGTAACGAAGGGAATCAGGGTGTGTACATGGTCCATAGGGGAGACCATGGTGCATGCATAATAAATGGTTGTGTTTTAGACCAAAGGAGTTTTTGGCGTGAGTGTTCTGTTTAAATGTTTTATTTTTGGGACAGGGTCGAAGAAATGGATATTGTGGTCTTTTGTTTGTATGGCTGTCTTACTTTGTTGGTTGTATAAGTGCATGTTTTAAACTCTTGGTAGTTGCATGGTGATTACTTACTAAGATTGCAAAATCTCACTGTGGTATTCCTACCTTCAGTTCCATTTTATAGGACCACAAACTTTGATGCAGAATAAGAATTAGAGCTAGATGGACTGGCTCCGCCAGAGGAGTGATTGGCTTGTTGATTTATATTTCTTATCCGTATTTGTCACGAGACTTGTTATCGCTTTATTTATATTTCTCAACCGGATGACTATATAACCTCTTGGAGGACTTTGTTTTGGGTTGTATCACTTTTAAACTTTTTGATAGTTAGTTTTTTACTGCCTTATATTTTTCTACTGCGATATTTATGTTGGTCACATTTTGCATGTTTGCACACACTTGTACATGGCGATGGGGTGTGTGATCCATGTGGTCATCATCCTGATTTAGACACGTGGGGGTTGAGGGCGCCACAAAGCTGGCCTTGGATGGGATTCAGTGAAGAAGACAATTGACACTACAGATGATTGGTGGGCAAAAAAGTTATAGGTACTGTGTTTTTACCTATTTATTTTCTTCTATATAAGCAATTACTATTTGCTTTTATTGATTATATCGCACCTATATACAAGAAATTCTAGAAGTAGTTAAGTTTCGAAATGCAAGCTTGGCTCATGTTTCCAAGTTGGATATAATGTTTAGGAGTATAACTGCCACTGGTGAGGGAGCCTTGGCATCGTCCTCTGGATTGGGTTTTAAAGATGTAGTAAGATGTGATCAAGATAACGATATATTGTTAGAGGAGATTGATGACTTGGATGATGAATTTGGTGATATTCAGGCTGATTTAGACACTCAGACAAAATAAAATAAATAGGTTAGTATTGCAGTCTACGATTGGAAAAGGAAAAAAAGAATTCAAATATTTGATCAACATTTCACATGTCTTTGCGATATGCTTGAAAGTGGATTACAACATCATCCTCTAATAAACCTGGTGATAACATTGAAGAGGTTATGATTCTTGTACAAGAGTTAGCTGAGGTAGAAAATAACTATGAGATTTTTAGGGGTGCAAGTGAGGTACTCCTTACAAAATCACATTGAGAAATGTTTATTGCCCTAAGGGACCCAACATTTCAGATTGATTTTATTAATTGAATGAAAAATAAATAAAATCAATAATAACTATTGTGATGTTATTTTAGGGATTCATTGTTACTTTCATTTCCGAATGCTTTGTAATGAATGAACTATTTTAGAGGTTGTTGAGACTTAATTTTTTTGAACTTTTTATTGGTTTTAGTGATGCTTGTTCATCTTTATTATTTATTTATTTTTCATATTTTTATCTTTTTATAGACATAAAGAATAATGGTTATGACATTGAAGATTACACAAGCAATGTTGATAACGGCGAAGAAGAAGAAAAAGAGAATGATATTGGCTTTATGATAATATTACAATTAATGGTGGCTTCTAAATATTACACAACGAATATTGGAACGGAACCTTGTAGGACCTCTCCATATAGGTCATAAGTTTATTATAGAGATTCTAAATGGTCATCATGATAGATGTGATCAACAATTCTGGATGAGAAAAATATATATTTCATACTTTATACAAAGAGTTGAATGGAAGATATAACTTAACTAGTACTCAAAACATAACTATTGAAGAAATGGTAGGAATTTTCTTGAATATATTAGATCATGGGTTTGAGAATAGAATGGCCCAAAAAAGATTTCAACATTCGGGAGAGACTATTAGTAGGCATTTTAGTAGTGTATTAATGGCTATTTCACAAACGACTGTCGACATTATCAATCCCACTAATAGAGAATTTAAGGATGTTCGAAAAGAAACATGTGAAGATGAATGATGTTGGCTATACCTCAAAAATTGTTTTGGAGCTATTGATGGAACAAGGGGTGTAAAGAGTTCGGTTCGGATTGGGTTCGGACTCCAGACCGGTCGGTCTTGGTCCCATAAATTATGGATCGAAAAAATTGGGTCCGGTTCCAGGGTCTATAAATTTTGGACCGGACTGGACCGGACTGAACTCCTATATATATTTTAAAAATATTTTTAATAATTTAATATATTATTTTATATAGTAATTATATAAGTTAATAATGTAATTTTCATTTAATTTATTATCATTGACTATATAAAATATTTTTTAAATGATTTAATTAACTAAATCATTTAAAAATATTTTTAATTTTAATCTGCATTAATAATTCACTTAATTTTAATTTAATAATTTAAATAATTTTTTTATTATATTATTTGAAAAAAAAAGAAGAAAAATAAAAAATAATTGGACCAGACCAAATGGACCGGACTAGACCGATAGCTACCAGTCTGGTCTAGTCCCTATGGATGTTCGTCCAATCTTGAAAAAATGATGGATCCATCACCTCGGACTGAACCGATTTACACCGCTAGATGGAACTCACGTGGCAGTTACTATTTCTCCAACAAAACAAATTCCAATTAATGGTAGAAAAGGGATACCTACTCAGAATATCATGGTAGTTTGTGATTTTTATATGCGTTACCTTTGTTTGGGTTGGATGAGAAGGTACAACACATGATACATATATTTTTATGGAAGCTATTTAGAAGGAGGAATTCCACTTCCCACATCCACCTAGAGGTTTGGATTAACAAGAATGACATAATGAACTAAATAAGATAATAAACAATTTTTTCATTACTTTTTACTTATTAACATAAATTGTATGCAAGTAAATATTGCTTGGTAGATGCTGGATATACTTATATAAACGGATACATAGGGCCATACATAAGGGAATGATATTATTTACCAGAATTTTGTTGTGGTCCTCGACCAATGGGTATGCGTGAAATATTTAATCATGCACATTCGTTGCTCAGATGCACTATTGAGAGAACATTTGGAGTTTAGAAAAATAGATGGAATGTATTAGATTATATGCCAAATTTTCTTTATGATAAGCAAGTTAAAATTATCGTGGTGTTTATGACTATTCATAATTTTATTCGAAATCATGCATTGAAGGATATTAATTTCAAGCCATACAATGATGACGAGGATTATCTACCTCCTAAAAACATGGAGGAAGAAGAAGCAAAAGATTACTCAAGTATGTTACAATCAAAGATATCAATTGAAAATGCTATGAATATTGAGGATAATTGTATTGCTCTTTCACTTATCCATCTTTGAAGAGATTTTTTTTTTTTCATTATACTTACTGAAAATCTAATTAGACTATTTTCGTTGTTATTCGATTATAAGATATGATTTCTATAAAGAATATGGTTATAATCTGTGAAAAATTAAATGCCCTTTTATGTCCTTTCTACCCAAAAAACTATTTTTTTAATTTGTTTCCAAACAAATCTAATATGTTTGGAAGTGCTTTAGACGTATGGATCACAAACAATAAATAGTTTTTTAAAAGTACCTAAGCCATAAACCTTAAGCTAAAAGAAATATTTGTCACCACAATCTCAAACATATACTAAATCTTATCAGTTTAAGATTAAGACAAGTGATAATTTCACACATTGAAACATATGCATGCATGCTATGGATTGGAGACTAAAATATGCCTTATCTCTTAGGACTTCAACTATTTAGGTCATTTTGTATGGAATTTCGACATCAAACATGTCTGGACTAGGGGTGAGCATCGACATAGTCGGAATTAGATATTCCTAAATTCGACTTCGGCTCCAACTTGTGTAGGCTCCAATCCGACTTTGACTCCGACTTGCGTAGGCTCTGATCCGATTTCGACTTTGACCTGTCAGAGTAGAGTCAGATTTTAGCTTGTTTTGGACTTTTTGTGGGATTTTAAATTTTAGTTTTTCCAAAAATTAAAAACTAAAACTAAATCATTCACTGCTAATTTATTTTTATACTAATTATCTAACTTATTTTTATATTAGACTTATACAATAATGTCTAATTACATTTTATCATACTATAGTATTTTATATTATTTCTAATATCTAATTATATGTTAATATACTATAGTATTATGTATTATTAACTTATTATATTTGGACTTATTTTTATACTAGACTTATATTATAATGTTAAATTACATGTCATTATATTATACTAGTATCTACCTTATTTATGACTTATTTCTAAACTAGACTTATTTCTAGTGTCTAATTACATGTTATTAACTTATTATACTAGATTTATTAGTTATTTCTATCATAGTTTTAAATTCTATTCCGTTTCAGCCGTTCTGGCCCGAATTTTTTATTCTGGTATAATATCCAATACACTATACCTCCTCGTTCCATTTCACTTCAAATTCCAGCCGGTTCTAGTTAGTTTCAGCCATTCCGGTCAAATTCTAGCCATTCCAGCCAAATTGGCATTCTGGGCCGTATTCCGTTTTGGATTGCTTTTGTAATTTTATTGTGCTTGAATGCTATTTTTGTAAATTTCAAGTTTACACAAGTATATATCTACATAATTAATCAACGTACTAGGTATAATCGGTTTCATTCGGCCAATTCTATATATCTATAATTTTCCTGAGTTTATTTCACATAGTAATTAAAGTCATAATAAATGAAACAACAACGCAACTAAAAAAGAAAAAAAATTGATAAAACTCACCCAAAAAAAAAAAAAAAAAGAAAAATTGATAAATAATCCACTTCTTATTTTTTCTTTATTCATCGAATTGCAAGAAAAAAGCTACTGCAAAGATTAATGTAGATGCTACAGTCAAATAAACAATTCAATCCTTATTTATAAAAATCTAACCCATTTTTATTTTTTTTGGCTTTGAGATTTTTTTTTCTTTTTTCATATTTTTTGTTCTTATATTCTGTGTTTTGTTTTTAGAAAAAAACTCAGTTCGTTAGTTTATTTTTTTTAAAACTCTATTTTTTCAGTCTATTAAAACTATAATTTGTGGGTTTTGATTTATTTGTAATTTTTGAGTGATTTTAGGTTTTCATATATATATATATATATATTTTTTTATAATTTGTGGGTTTTGATTTATTTGTAATGTGTGAGATTTATTACATGGACACTTGCTATTTAATTTTCGTTAAATAAACTAATGAAAACCTGACAAAGGATCGATATTGAAAAAATAGGTTTAAATTCAAGAAGTAAATTAATACAATTAAAAATCCGAGTAAATTAAGAAAATAATTGTGCGAAAAGGAAAGATTGTAAAAGTTTAAAACCCCAGCAAACGACGTCGCGCGACTCCTACTCCCACTCCCACTCCATACACACAGTAGTGTGTTGTAGAGAGAGAAAGAAGCCAAGTACAACGTGGGAGTGCCGAGTTACAGATCAACAGTAGCCGAATCTCCCATTCCCCAAAAAGGCGAAAAGTGATTCTTTTAGGGTTTCCGAACCGGACGGAGATGGCGACTCCGCAACCGAAACGCCTCGCGGTCACACCGACTTCTGCTCGGCCTTTGTCGATTACGCCTGGTTCTAGGATTTTGAAAACCCCTCTCAGCGATGAAACCATCTGGAAGCGCCTTAAAGAGGCCGGTTTCGATGAGGATTCGATCAAACGGAGTGACAAGGCTGCGCTCATAAACTATATTGCAAAGCTTGAGGCAGAGGTTTCTTAATTTCCCAAATATATATTTTTAAATTTCATTTATTTCTATTTTTCTTTGTTTCTGAATAATAGATTTTTTTATTATCTGTTTATTTTAGCATTTTTATTTTGTTGATATAGTGTTTTGGTGGCCTTGGGGAAGTTTGTCCGGTTGTTTAGCTTTTCCTGGTTACTTATGTGGAAATATGTGAAGTCTTAAAACATATGAAATTCGTGCAAACTATTTGGACATAGTGAGTTCTTTTGATTCTCTGTTATTAAAATAGAGGGTGAAGGGCTAATAACGTTGGAAAAACTGAAAGTATATTTTAGGCGAGCTGCTGAATCATTTTATTAAGAAAGGTATTTGGATATAAATGAAAATGAATTGTTTACATCACTTCTGTTATGAACCCACTAGGTAGAACTCCCCCTTAAAAACCGGATTACAAGGGAAGGGTGCTTAGGGGCTTATAAACCATCAATCAATCCCATACTTAGTAGATGTGGGATCGTAACAACCACCACACTCCGCAACCAACGTCTACAGCAGTCCCGACGCTCACACGGGATGGCTGTGCGCTAGGTCTTTCCTAGCTCCGGACGAACACTGCCATATCGGCATCACCTCGCATGCCACATGATTGCAACTGTTGCAACATGGCCTTAGACGTGGGGTTGCTCTGATACCATTTTTATGAACCCAATAGGTAGAACTCACCATTTAAAACCGGCTTGCAAGGGAAGAGTGCCTAGGGACTTATAAACCATCAACTAATTCCATACTTAGTCGATGTGGGATCATAACAACCACCGCGCTCGGCAGTTGACGTCCACGGCGGTCCTGGTGCTCACACGGGCTGGCTGTACGCTAGGACTTTCCTAGCTCTGGACGAACACTGCCATGCCGGTATCACCCCCCGTGCCGCACGATTGCAACTGTTGCAACATGGCTTTAGACGTGGAGTGGCTCTGATACCATTTGTTATGAATCCACTAGGTAGAACTCACCATTGAAAATTGGCTCACAAGGAAAGGGTGCCTAGGGGCTTATAAACTACCAACCAATCCCATACTTAGTCGATGTGGGATCGTAACAACTTCATTTAGCGTGTTGGGGGCAAACAAGAGTTTTTTCCCATTACCATGTGTTGAATCATCCCTTAAAGGTAAATGGTCAAAAGATGTGGTCCACATCTTTAATAATTATGAGGACTCTATACCAATAAAAATAAATAAATAAATAAAATTGTGAGGTATCCATTGATCACCTTCTACTTCATTGCAAGATTTCTAGTACCTTATGTAATGCCATTTTTGGTCCTATGGGAATTGATTGGATCATGCCTTGTGGAGTGGTGCATCTCTCCATTTGTTAGAAAAGACAGTTTGGTAGTCATCAGCATCATTTGCTATGGGAAATGATTCCCTCTTGCTTAATGTGGTTTATTTGGAGAGAAAGGAATGTGTGTAGCTTTGAAGACTACGAGAAGTTGGTGGTGTGCCCTCTTTTAAATACATTTTACCATTGGATGGCTACTTATATTTGTTGTTGAATTTCTAGATTCTGGGACTATCTTGGTCTTTTCACCTCTTTGTTAGGTGTATCTCTTGTATACTCCTCATATACCTGGATAATACCTTTTTGTTTTTAATAAAATTTGTCTGTCTTATCAAAATACATTTATGAGGAGAAGGAAAGTGACTATCAGCAATTTCAGCACGTCATATTTATAAGTTTCAATAATTCTTGTCGACTGTACTTTATGGGTAATCAATTTTTGTAGGCTAGAGTGTTTTTCTATTACATTAGCTATTATTGGAAAGAGAATCTCAAGGAGTACGTGTGCCCCTTTATTAAATTTAATGTATTTATCCATTTTCTAAGCATAAGAGTATCTTATGATGGTATATCATTAATTGTAAATGAGTGATGATGGAGATGGTGGCATGCTTTCATACATATAGTTTTTTAGATTCAAGAGAGCTCAATTTTGACCTCTTGCTGTTGATGTTTTTGGTTCTATAAGATATTGCTAGTCCTGAGGGATTGTTAACCCCTAGGGTTTGGCTCAAGTGGTAAAGGCCCTAGTCTTGGTGGTATGCTCCATCCAAGGTTTGAGGTTCGAGTCGTCTTGAGTGCAAACAATCTCTAGGGGCCATTGGACTTGGAGATTTTTCCCTTGAATTACCGAAGGTGTATTTGCGGGGAACTCCTTGCTGAGAGCCTGTGCACCCCCAGGATTAGTTGGGACACTGCTCTAGGACACCCAGTACCAATAAAAAAAAAATAATCATGTGGGATTGTTTGTTATTGAGTAATCAAATAGTATTTGATCTCATTTACAGCTCACTTTTGTTTCAAATTTATTTGGTTTTAGTGTCGTTTTATTGGGTATGTGCATTGAATGTTGCTACTCTATCCGGGCTCTATTTTCATATTATTTATTACATTTATACCTATCCCATGAGGTGCATCCTAGCCATACCCATTTATTATTAGTTGTTTTGTTTGATGTATATCTGACTAGCAACACTATCAGATCTTTGAACACCAACACCACATGGGCCTTCTTTTATTGGAAAGGAAGGAGTTGGATTCCAAGTTTGAGCAGATAAAAACCTCTGCAGAAACAGCTGAAATAATGCGGGTGTGTGATCAAGCTGCACGCCTAGCTGCTTTATCTGAGGCAAGGAAACAAGAAGAGAGTCTGAAGAAGGCTGTAGTTGTAAAGGATGAGTGTATAGCAAGCGTAAGCTTATCATCATGGTCATCCTTTAAATTAAATAAAAATTTCCTTTCCCATATGACCTCTGTCATCATTATTTATGTTTTATTGGGGTTTGTTCAATGAATTTTTGTAGCTTGAGAAAGCCTTGCATGAGATGCGTGCTGAATCCGCTGAAATAAAGGTTGCAGCTAAGAGGAAATTGGCTGAAGCACGCACTATGGTAGAGGATGCTCAGAAGAAGTTAACTGAAGTGGAGGCAAAGCTGCATTCAGCAGAATCTTTGCAAGCAGAAGCGAGCCGGTGTAACAGTGCTGCAGAAAAAAAGCTGCAGGATGTTGAAGCACGCGAAGATGACATTAGGAGGCGTATCATATCTTTCAAGTCTGAGTATGTGTTCTAGTCATTTATATCACAGTTTTTGGAAATCACTTTGTAAAGTGCCTGTGTTCTAGCGGGATTTTATTAGTTTCAAGTAGGAAAATGTGCCTGAGAAAATTGCTCAAGGAGTATCTTTCCACGAGATCTCTGAGCTCTTCTTTTATTTCATTATGCTACTCAAAGTCACAATGAAGGCCACAAAAACCTGGAAAGTGACTGCAAAATGGTGTTTCCATATGAATTTCGTAGCTAAATTCTCTAAAAGTTCTTGGACACTGTTGAGTTTCATATTACCACTTCTTTGACTCTCTTAATCTATGTTCTGTTACAACTTTCAATAAAGCATTTGCTCTAGTGCTTTTTTGTGAGAGGTCACACTTTGTTTGATCAAGATAGTGTAAGAGGAGAGAGAGTGGGGGGGAATTAGATATACAGAGATGAAGACAGCAATGTAATTAATCTCTTTTTCTAGTAACCAAACCGTGTTTTTTATATGTGGACTTGGTTTCCTTATTCTCTATGCCATGTCATAAGTTAGTTTATGAAAGAATTCCATGCAAGACCATAAGGTTGCTCTCTTTGTGGACTGACATTTCATCTTGGCTAACTGGCGAAACAGAGCAGAAGTTTTCAACTTGTCATCAACTCACAAGAAATTTCTTTATTGTCTTTCATATCAGGCCATAGTCACACAATGTTCATAAATTTGTTCAAGACTTGCTCTACATGCATCTTTATGATCTCCTTGTTGTCTTTTTGTTTTAGTTGTGATGAAAAGGAGAAAGAGATCATTCTTGAGAGGCAATCTTTGACTGAAAGGCAGAAAGCTTTGCAGCTTGAACATGAAAGATTACTTGATGCGCAAGCTTTGCTAAACCAGAGAGAGGATCACATTTTTAGTAGATCTCAGGATCTAAATCAACTTGAAAGAGAGAAAGAAGATTTAAAGACGAATATCGAGAAGGAACTTAGAGCTCTAAATGATGAGAGATCTGATCTGGAGCTGGCTAAGGCTTCCCTGTCAAGAAGGGAGCAGGTTCATATTTGTATTTCCTGCTTTTATTTTTGTTGTAAGATTTTTCCGTTTGGGGGAAACTTCATTTATGTAGTTTCTCTTTTGGGCTTATTTAGGATATAATTAAAAAGGAAGCTTTACTGAACAAGGAACAGCAAGATCTACTTGTTTTACAGAAAAAATTTGCGAGCAAGGAATCGGTGAGTTTTTTAATTTTTTTTCCTTGTGTCTTTTTTTATAATTATAAAGCGGAAGATGGTGTCAGCTGTCTTAGGTTTTAACATAATTCTGAGCATGAATTGTTTCTTGGAATACTTTTAGCCAACACTTGTAATCTTTTGCAATAGAGAAAGCTGGACTCCTTTGTGATCATTACTCTAGTTTTCTTATTTTATTGCTTGGGTGGACAATGCAGGATGAATTACAAAAAGCCATTGCCAATCATGAAATTGCTTTGAGAACAAGGAAGTCTGAATTTGAAGCTGAGCTGGATATGAGGCGAAAATCAATTGAAGATGAAATTGAGGCTAAGAGTCGGGCTTGGGAGTTGAAGGAGATGGATCTTAGGCAGCGGGAGAACCTAATATGGGAAAGGGAACGTGAGTTGGAGGTTGAATCAAGGACATTGGCAGATAGGGAGAAAGAAGTGGCAGAGACATTAAATCTACTTGATGAGAAAGAAAAATGCCTTACTGCTACTGAGAAGGAGTTTGAGCTTAATAAGGCTAATTTGCTAGAAGAAAAAGAAGAGGTTAAGAAAATGAAAGTAGAGCTTCAAAAGTCACTGGATTCATTGGAAGACAGAAAGAAGCTAGTTGATTGCGCACAAGAGAAGTTAGATGACATGAAAACTGAAACGAGTGAGTTATCGGTTCTGGAGATGAAACTTAAAGAAGAAATAGATATTATTAGGGCTCAAAAAAATGAGCTTTTGGCTGATTATGATAAGTTGAAAATAGAAAAGGCTAAGTTTGAATCTGAATGGGAGCTCATTGATGAAAAAAGAGTAGAGTTACAGAAAGAAGCAGAACACGTAGCTGAAGAGAGACTGGCCTTTTCCAAGTTTATTAAGGACGAACATGATAGCCTTAGACTGGAAAAAGTTGCAATGCGAGATCAGTGTAAACGTGATATGGAGGCACTAAACCTTGAGCGGGAAGACTTTATGAATAAGATGGTGCATGATCGTACTGAGTGGTTCAGCAAGATGCAACAAGAACGTGCAGATTTCTTACTGGATATTGATATGCATAAGAGGGAACTGGAGAATTGTTTTGAAAAAAGACGTGAAAAATTAGAGAGTGATTTGAGGGAGAGGGAGAGAGCCTTTGAGCAAGAAAAGAAAAATGAACTTCAGTGTATAAGCTCTCTCAAGGAAAAAGTGGAGGAGGAGCTGGAACAGGTTGCTTTAGAAATGAAGAGGCTTGAAACTGAGAGAATTGATATAAATTTTGAACGTGAACAAAGAAACAGGGAATGGGCAGAGCTAAATAATTGCATTGAGGACCTTAAGGTCCAAAGCGAGAGATTAAAAAAGCAAAGAGAGCTATTACATGCAGATAGAGAAGAGATTCTTTCCCAGATTGAAGACCTTAAGAAGTTGCAGGATTTGAAAGTTGCTTCAGATAGTGTTGTAGTTGCTGAGTTGCCAAAATCTGATTCCAAACCGAGCCAGCGGAAGACTTCCACAAAAAGAATTTTGCAGCAGCAGACTCTTCTACAAAAGGCTGACTCACATAAAGAGACAGATATTACCGACATTAGCAGTGTGCTCGATTCTCCATCTAAGGTTGATATGGATGGTGCTTCTATGCAAAACTCTGCTCGTTACTCTTGGATTAAACGCTGCACGGAATTAATATTCAAACGTTCTCCTGATAAGACTCCTGTGAAGTATGAAGAAAGGTCTTTAACATCTGACCATGAAAATGCAAGCAACAGGCAAAACTATGTGCGAGAGAAGTCAAACAGAATTCTCAGCGATAGACAACAGGTGAGATATGCACTTGGTGAGCCAAAAGTGATAGTTGAAGTGCCCACTGTTGGTGAGGTTGTAAAAGAAGCAAATTATACTGAATCTGAAATCAAAGAATATGCCAGTGAAAGGTGTGCCCCTTCAATTTCTGAGCAAGAGCTTCAGGCTAGAAGGAAAAAAAGAGTTATACCCTCTATATCCAATGACGGTGTTAATTTACAACCAGAGAAAACACAGAACAAGAAGAAAAGGAGGCAACAAGAAGATGGCCCTGCAGCTCAAAGGGCCTCTACTGGGAGGTAAAACCTTGAAGTCAATCCTTTTCTTTTGCTCTAGTTTAGTTGTATAATTGTATTTCATTTATTGGAGACTTTGAATGCAATATATGAAATGCGCTTCTGGTTCTTAAAAGTGTAAATTGATGATTTATATATTTCTGTTAAATACTTGTTTGTTTGGTTTCAGTGTAATTTCTTCCCAACAAACTGTTTCTGAGGATCAGCGTGTATTGTCATCCTCTCAGACTAATGAAGGTGTTGAAGAGGCCGGTGCATTTTTTGTAGATAAAGCCATACAAATCTCAGAAGTGACTCTTGAGACAACCAGCACTCACAACTTCACAAATGAAGACAAATTAGACAGCCTGTTGAATCCTGTTGTAGAATTGGAGCTGGATATTTCTCCAGATGAAGTAATAAATATTTCTCCAGATCAAGGAGTAAATGGTCATGCAAATTCTTCACATGTACAGAATGGTGTCTTTCCCTGTTACCCCAAGGCACCAGAAAATCCACAGGAAGTAATTCATGTTGGGCATGATACTGATCATTATCAGGTGGCTGCTGTGTTTTCAAATCTTGCTTGTGTTGACGTTTTTGTGTGTGGGTATATGAGATTGTAGTGGTTTTTGTTTAATCATTTATCAGGTTGTTCTGAAATTTCTATTTCATGTTCAATATCTTCGTTTTCACATATTGTAAGTATATGTCATTCTTAGTTATAAGGCTTATCTTTTCTCAATCTGGGAGGCTTTTTGTTCTTCGCTAGGTTGTGGTGATATTTTGCTTGTTTGTTATTTGTGATTTGTTTCTGCTCCTTTCATCTTCTTTCCTATGTCATGATCTTAATGCTGCTCCATTTGGTGCTTTTCATTGACGGATGGCTTCTGCAACTAGGAGAAGTTCTCTGCGAAACTTTCGTAGGGTCCCAATCCAGGGCTGCTCAATTTATATCAAATAGGCCTACATTTTATATGGTTATTGCATTGTTGAGTAGTTGCTCATTCATCCTGCTGCTTTCTATTCGTTTTCTTATGAATGTCTTTGTCTTGCAGTCTCAATGAAGAGATCAGACCAAACAAGAGTAAACAGGAAGTTGAAGATCATGGTGCTGCCATATTATATTGAAAAGGATGTTGTCGAGCATAAGTTGTGGACAAGGTCAAAGCAGAAGTAAAAGATTTTTGGCTTTTTATTGGATGAACCTATGGTTTACATACTGCTATGGATAAAATCTGTGTTCTTCACTCCTTTATGAGTTGCTCAGGCTGGTAACATCTCTTCCTCTTACAAGTGGGATAAATAGGTAAATGACTCCAGTAGGCAGTCGGTGTGATATATTGAGAAATTTGTATATGATTTTGTCAGCTTTTATTGGCTTTGTATGTGCAGTTTTCTTCTAGAGCTGGTGAGGATTGCTGATATTTGTATTGAAATGGCCGTAGGGTAGTGTTTTAGCATTTGTTAGAATGGTCTCCTTTACTTTTTTGGGTTGTATGCTTTGCTGTGTTGTGAACTGTTAATGTGATTCTTGTTGGGAGAAGTAACTTCTCACACTGTGACCCTTTTTGCTTTCAGCGAATGCCTCTAAATTATGACCGATAATTTGAAACACGAAAAATTTAGGGACTAATTACAAAATTAGTACTTGGAATTTCATGTTTTTGCAATTTGAAACCTTACCTTTTAATTGTCAGCAAAATTGATACCTAAATTTCAATAAGTATCTTAATAAACCTCCCGTTAGAAAATTAATGGGTTAAATCCACCCAACATGGGTATGTAATGTGTCATCCACTGGCTGACACGTGCCCTCTCATTAATTTACAAATAGGAGATTAATTGAGCAATCTTTTATTTATTTATTTTTTGATACATGAGAGAGAAGGGAGTCAATTCTTAGTGATAAATCAAGGTGTTGTCAGTTGATCCAAATGACCTTGGGAGATTAATGCAGCAATCTAATTATGCATTTCTTGAAGTTTGTTTATCATTTATGTGAAAGTTCAAAATTGAGACTACAAAACGTGAAAATCTAAGTAATTTTGCAACTAACTCAAATTTTTTAAATTTAAACCCCTAATAGATTCTTGAAATTCTGAAAACTCTCATGACCATGATTTTTTATGGGGTTGTTGTTTTGCAGGGAATAACAAGGCTTAAAATGAAAAAAGTGTTCAAGAATTTACTAGCTTGATTGGCTTATGCACTTCAGATTTTATTTTTCTCTCTTACTTGCACTCACCCAGCACCCCACTACCTCACCCCCATCTGCCCCACTCCGCTTACTTACATATATTATATATATATACACACATTTCTAAATATATATTAATAGTTTTACTATATATAAAT
Organism: Cyclocarya paliurus; assembly: GCA_029856935.1. Classification (NCBI taxonomy): domain Eukaryota; kingdom Viridiplantae; phylum Streptophyta; class Magnoliopsida; order Fagales; family Juglandaceae; genus Cyclocarya; species Cyclocarya paliurus. Next base: position 28,008,737 of record CM056953.1, read on the forward strand.
ATAGTAATATGTATTAAATATAATTTTTACTTAATATGTGCCAGTTATAGTGTGGCATAGTCTCACTTAAGTAATATAAGAGTCTCACATTGCTTAACTAAGACACTTGTATTGCTTTGACCTCTTATATAAATGTGACACTATAACTTGCACAAAATATGCACTAGAAAATTTGAAAACTATGTTATTAGTTTTTAAATTATGGTCATATTTAGAAGTTTAAATTTACAATTTGGATAAAAAAGTATTTTTGATCACTTTTGGGCCCATGAATAATTTTTGTGCCCAATGGGCCATAGGCAATATTGGAGTGGGTGGCAACGGGGTGGATGAAGTGTCCGCCTCCACCCTCGCACCACGCCCCGGTGTGGTGGTGAAAACCCTACCCCCACCCATGCAGGAGTGGGGAAGGGGAAGGGGCTACTCTGCTCCCGCATGGGCAAGTAGCACCCCTACCGTTGAGTTAGCGCAAGTTGGGACCTCTTGCAACAACCAATAAGTGAGTTTCCACCCATTTTACTTAACAGGAGCAATACCATATTTCTACACTTCAATAATACCAATAATTATTAGGTGCTCCCAAGTATGATACATGGTACTTTCATTCTATCATAGAATGCCATGCCAATTAAAAAATGATGTTTATATAAACAATTTTCATTACATGATAGATGGTGATAAGTTAAGAGTATCACATTATCCACGTTATGGGAGTAAAATAATATTTAAAAAATGCTATCTATAGGTATAATTTTACGCATATAACCATACGCGCTAACATTTGAGCAATTAAAAATGGTCAAAAATTTAAAATTCGGGATTTGAATTAGAAAAGAAAAATTGATGAAATGAGACTACCACTCAATTCTATAATGTTGTGCGTAGTTACAACACTATTCTAATTAGGGGTGAAAATCGATGGGATCGGTGCAGTTTAGGTGCCAAATCGATACCGCACCAATGTCGTTAGGTGGTACTCAGAACTGGCCAAAACCGATCGATCGGGGAAGAGGAAACCGATAGCCTCGATCTCGACGTGCATCGATGCGGCTCTTCGGTCTGCCGTCAGCGTCTCTATGACGGAGGAGGGAAGCCGCGTCATCTGCCATGAGTCTGGGAAGAAAAGTTGTAGGGAAGAAAACAGAGAAGTGAGGAAGAAGAAGAAAATTTTTGGGGGGGGGGGAAATGGCACCATTCCATTTATTTATTTGTTTATTGTTTTCAAGCCCTAAAATGACGTCGTTTCACTCATTTAAATGAAAGGAAGTTATTTTTGTATAGGTATATATATATATATATATATATATATATATATATATATATATATATATATAAAGGAAAATCGATGTTGGCCGATTCAACAGTTTATCCCTAGTTGGAACCGTGCCGAACCGGTCTACGTCTGTTTTGATAAAATATTGCCGCCTATTGATCGGTTCCCTGCTCCGGCAATTGGTCTAAGTCAGTGCCAGCTGGTTTTCACTGGTTTTTGTACAATCCTAATTCAAATATTTACAACAATAACAATACTACTCTCTAGCCTATTATGAGCTCTGTTATGGTTTCTTATTCTATTATCAAAAGAGAGCGGTTTCTTATTCTATTATCAAAAGAACACTCTCTATCTCAGGTTTTAACAAGTTAACATACCCTAAATTATAGTCATAAACATGCGTGATGCACAACATAAAAATAGTCATAGTTATTTTTAATTCTCTTCTATTTTTATTATATTTATAATGCAATTGTGGAATTATTTAAATGTGGCATCTAGTCGAAATAAATTAATATTGGTAAAAGAAGTTGGAGTGTTAAAGAGAAGAAGATAGAGTATTTTAAATATTTAAAGTTTTAATTTTAAATTGCTTAATCATGTCAATGGATCTCATGTTTTTCTTAAAAGATGTAAACCATCGAATCTATGATATTTAAATGGAGGAATTAAAGGTGTGATTTGATGAGCAAAGCTATGTTTCGAAACTTAAACACGTCCATATACATATATCTATATATATATATATAAATTATATTATATTATAAAAAAATTGCATATTTTCTACCAATTATTTTTTATAAAAATTATTATTTAAATATTCTCATTACAAATAATCATTTTCAATATCACAAGTGAAAAAGCAAGAGCAACAGTATCATCTGGTAATTTCCATGAAAACGGCACGTCATGGACCCATGGTATGAGTCACACGACACCCACAGAAAATTTGTCCCGAATGTGTCTCCCGAAAAGTACATTTTATTTATTTATTTATTTTTATCTCATGTATGTTTTTAACCATTATAAACATTTTTCAAAAAATAAAAAATTCATAATATCATTAAAAAATACTTCTTTAATCATTAAGTTGAAAAAAAAAATTCGAAATATACTTTCGGGACACATTTACGGTGGATTTAGCATTTCTGCCCATGGTATTGTTCAGGATACGAAGTAATTGCCAATAGTATATAACTTTTTCAAGATTTTCTTTCTCAATTAGCATTTTCTTTGGATATCGCCTTTTACTCTTTAGCTTTTTAACTCAAACAAATCAGCAAGCAAGGAGGGAAAAACTGTGCAGCCGACTTAACTTTTGGTTGGAGTGAAGGAAAAGTTAAAACTGATACTAAAGATTCAATTGCTTTTCTTCTTGAAAGGATTGTGTAGAGGTCAAAGTTTATGAATCCTTTCTTCCGTCAGGGTAATGTCATGCTTACAGGACACAACAATTATTAAGTAACGATTTTTTTCCTAAATTCATTTTATTTAGAGGTGGTAATATATATATATATATATATATATATATATATATATATTTATATGACATAACTCATGAATCCAATACAAATATGATATGAAATAAGAAGTTTTACGTTTCATATGAATGAGTTTGGATTAAAATGGGTTGTTAATCCGAGAAGACAATTAATTAATAAATGGGTCACTTGCAGATTAATCAACGAAACTTGCAATCCATCCGTATAATAAAAATAAATTTAATTTTTAAATTTAATAAATGTTTAGTCTTATATATCTTTTTTTGTTGTTGGGAACATGTAATGTTAATATTAGTATTTGACTAGGTTATATCTGATCAAACTATTAGATTTTTTTTGTTAATATTTTATTTTATGAAAATATTAGTTTTCTTATATATTATTAGTTTGGATATTGATAATAAAATATTTTATTATGAATTCAGTTGTAATTGTGAATTATTTATATAATTATCCTTATATTATATATAAAATTATATTAATTGGGATAAAAAAATAAATATACAAGTAAGCTCAACTCATTTATATGAAATCAGTTAAACTGATTAAATGGATCATATACATGTGAATCAAATAAAAGTTAGAGTAATACTAGATATAGTCATAGGAAGTACAAGTCATGTGCACTCCATTTGAAAAAAAAGTGAGGTCTATCATTAAAAAATGAGTTTTTCATGCAAGTCATAGATTTAACTAATTTTTTTTTCAAAGTAAGTGTGCAAGCCTTGCATATCCTAAGACTCCAAATATCATTTCTCTAAAATTTAATTACTAATTAACAGGTTAAGTAGATTGTGTTGTCACTCGTTAATTAAACGGATTGGATTTGGGTTGACCCATATGATCTAATACTCATGGCTTGACACAACACAAATACGAATTACAACGCCTAATTTTTTTTATAGATACTCTCCTAAATTTGTCTGACCAAGATGCATCATTACTACTTGATGTGGCGTGTTTTAAATAAGGAAAGAAGACCTAAAGCTTTTGGTCCTGGTACTCTATATATAATCCACCTGAGAAATGATATATACAAATTTGAAATGCACATATTTTGTGCAAGCCCTTTATAAAAAAGTGGACCACATATATAATCCACGAAAAAGTTTTGTGCAAGCCCTTTTTATGGGCTCCACATTTTTCAAAAAATTTGTAGAAGACTTATATATTTGAGGCTTATATCTGACATTACTCCTAATCAGCATTTGAGGCTCACATTCTACCCAAGTCGCGAGCCTCATACATCTTCAATCTCTACCCCTCTTGCACCACATGCACAGCACTCCAACTTCCTTAGCATTTGATGATCTACAAAAATCTGACCACTCCAACTCTGGCTCCATCGGTGTGTAAGGCTTATCACATGTTAGAAGTTGCACACAAGCTTTAGATTTTGTCTAAACTTTAGATCATGCTTTTCCTAAAATCAGTGTTGATGTACTTGATGCATTTTAAATGCAGAGGAAATGGAGTTTCTTGATCGATCGATATCCTTCAAAATATACTATAGTTCAAAGTTCCGTTGCAAAGTTGAAAAAAGACGAGGAATATGCCAAGAGTCAAGACCCTAATTAAAGTCACTCACATTGTTTCAAGATGATCTTGTTACAATATTGTGTTTCTAGATGTACATGACGAATTTTCAACATGAGATATATTTGGATTTACTCAGGAATATTACCCATGAAGCCGCCACTTCCACCGACGGTTACGTACGCGCGGTTTCACCTTAACAGATCTCATTAGATGAGGGGGTTTTTCTTATCTCATCCCATTGAATTGATAGTTAGACGAGGTCTACGGTCCGACCACTCCAGTCCAATTTTTGACCACATGATGTAGTACCAATGACAAGGCAGCCCTAGTGATTAATTGTCGGCAAAATCACGCCTAGAAAATAGTCTACCAGGCATGATTTTCGCCTCGAATGGTTCTGGAAAATTAGACTGAACTTTGAGTAATTCAAGAAAAAAAATTCCTCATGCTTGATATTAATAATATGAATGCATAGTTTCAATTATCTTATCTATATATACACAATACAAAAAAAATATTTAGTTGTGGTCAGTTATTTTCTACAAAAATAATTATTTTTTATCAAAATGAGTATGTTTTGATCGTAAATAGATATTTTTATTGCATATAATTTATCACAAATGACCATTTTTCTTGTAGACAACTTATATGATCACTCTAAGACTACTAAACCATCTTTTAAGATTGCATACCAGCATATCTATAAATATATATATATATATATATGTTTTTATCGAATTATACAAATTAAGATGTATCTTCATTTTGTGTCTCCAAGTTTGCCCCATATTTCTTGAATTGCACCTTTCTTTCAACATGTTAGGAAAAAGTACATCTTTCTTCTACTTTTAGAAGCAAATAATTTCGATGAAGGTTTTATTTTTCCCCACTATATATCAGATGCTTTATGGCCCAATAATATTATGGCATTCAATGGAAGCCAGTCTGTACGTACGTACAGGCCGTGTGAACAGAACTACTCTTGTAAATGTCTTCGCTCGCATACATGGATGCATGCTATAAATGAAAAGGACTGTTTCAAAGCAAGTTGCTAGCTAGCTAGGTTGACCAAAGTAACTCACAAATAGTAAAAAAAATAATTCATTCAATATTGGCTGAGACAGCAGAGATCAGTGGCCTACCTAGAAGACCGTTTCCTTCTTTTCGTGTTTGAAAAGTTGTAACGTATATACTTGCTTTATCTCGCTGATCACTTTGTCTAGTGCTTTTTTTAATCAATATTAATAATCCTAGCTAAATTAAAGGTATATGATCACCTAGCTAGTCATGTGCATGGGTTGAACAAAAGTCTTATTACATTAAAAAAAGTGATTTAGAGAGTGGAGAATATAACTAAAAGACAAAAGGACAATGGTAGAGAGGGAGAGAGGAGCCGGTTCTCTCACTGTAGCTCAAAGAAGAAGGGGTCGTTTGGATAAGGAGGTGACATCTCGTTTAATTTCAACTAATTATCTCATAACTATTTATAAATCATCTTAACTCATTTTATTTCATCTTATCCCTCTATCTAAACGGTTCAAAGGAATGAGTTTAAATTTTTAAAGAAAAAGGGAAGAGGGTAGTTATTTGTGCCCAGTTTAATTAGGAAGATGGCGTATGAATTACAAGAAAACGTTCATTTATGATCAATTACATGCTTAAACGATGATAATTTCTTACCAACGTGAGTCTATTGTCATCGAGATAAAGAAAACAATGAAAAAATAAAACTACATAAGAAGAAAACGCAGTGGAAATTCTAGAAGACAAATCTGAACACAGTGAAAAAGTAACGACCATTATATAATGCCAACTTTGACTTTAAGACCTTTCATCTTAGAATTTTAAGTCAGCCTCTGGCCCTCTGCGTTTTCGATCTTATGGCATTCATACAGGCGGTCCTTAATTAGGGTACACTCTCGATCTCTGAGTTTCGTGTTTGAAAAGTATATATGTATATATATATATATATATATATATTGTGTTAAAAAGTATATAGAATAGTTATGGGATTGGTATGAAATCAGAATTATAAACAGACAGAGAAGGTCTAATTTGTGACGCATCTTCATATCTTTAACAATATCAATTTGGGTCCCAAATTACATGTGATATATGTTAGTATAAGTGGTTGAGCCCATCAAGCTTTTCTCTTTTAAGGACCAATCTATAATTTAAAGTAGACCTTGGCTATATTAATATTTATATATACCCAAAAGGTATGCATTATTGTTGCTGTAATTTGAAAGTTTTGCCATAATTTATAATTAAATTTCATGCATTCAAACCATTATATATGATGATAAGCTAGCTAGCTAGCTGATCATCCCGGTAGCATCAAGGTAATTTCGTGTTAGTGGCGATTTGGTCACCTACCACAAACCGAAAAGTCCCTCTTCATTCTAACATGATTAATGCATACTACTTGACAACTTCTAATCTTCTATATCTTGATCAGGGATTAGTCTTGGGTCCGCTCTAGTACTAGTACTACTTGTTGAGATTAGATAGCTAGGTTGGACGTTGGACCCTGTCCCGTAACAGTATAACCTGAGATATTATAAGAAAATTATTTATTTATGGTTAATTAGTTTTTATTAAAATAATTATTTTCTTTTAAAATAATAGTCATTCTCGTTGAAAATAATATAATTTTATGTTGATCTATCTAAGAAAAAATAAATAGTAAATGTTGAAGAATAATTTCACATTATCTGTGGATAAGATCTTTGACATATTTATAAGGAATAAACAATTCTCTCTTGTAGAACCGATTTTATTATATCAGTTAGGCACATGAATTTTTTCATGGTATCAGAGCTTGTCACAGGATAAATGAGGCTCACACTACTTATCTTGTGACAAGGACAAAAAAAAATACTAACATACACGTACGCGTGATGGAGTGTTGATAAATAATTTCACATTACCTGTGCACAAGGTTTTAGGCAAATTTATAAGGAATGAACAATTCTTTCTTGTAGAATCAATTTTACGAGATGAGTTAGCCCATAAATTTCTTCCATAAATACCCTAGAACTTCAAATTTTTTTATAAAACTAGAATAATTAAATTGTGTACAACTCTATATACTAGGTACTTCCTTTCATGGCTAATCTTCTCTTTACTTGTTGGTTTTCTTTAGAGCCATTTCATATGGGTGACACTCATGCATAGTACTGATGACATCACAATATTCTCTAACATATGTGATTTTTGAGGCTATTACGTACTGTCATCTAGGCATAGCTGAGGAACCATTCAACATAAGCTCCTATCTGATCTTTTTAACCATGCATCCATAGTCGGGTACACTTATTCAACTATACCATATATGTATGTACTATCGATACATGAAGAGTAAGACGTATCATGTACCAGTCATGCATTAATATGAGAGAGAGAGAGAGAGAGAGAGTCAAGGAGGATGGCGGACATATGTCTAGATTCTGGATTAAGAAAGACAAATGAGAAAAACCCTGGTCTCCTATTCTGGTATTTCCAATAATATAATTATTATTTTAATTCACAAAGGCTCATCTTTTTCTCATTTCCCTTTTGAAATCCTGTGACCGTGCCATGTCTGTCTTCCTCCAGCCATTATAGTCTCCGACTTCCTTTTCTCTCTCTGTCTTTATTATATATATTACATTATCATTATCACTATCATCAACTTCGAATAAAGCTACCCGATTGAGGCTTAGTCTTGGGAAAGCACCTCACAATTACAACCCAGAGAAAACATGGGGAGAGCTCCTTGCTGTGACAAGGCCAACGTCAAGAAAGGTCCATGGTCGCCTGAGGAAGATGCCAAACTCAAGACTTACATCGAGCAGCATGGCACCGGCGGCAACTGGATAGCCTTGCCCCAGAAGATAGGTACGTACTTAGAAAATCTATGAACCTTTTTTTTATAATTGCCAGTGCCACTTTTCTCTATAAATAAAAACCCAGATACAATCTCGAATTATAATTTTCAGAATATATATATTATTCTCGTGTTGCATGTAATTCAGGCCTTAAGAGATGCGGAAAGAGCTGCCGCCTTAGATGGTTGAATTATCTTCGGCCAAACCTTAAGCACGGCGGGTTTTCAGAGGAAGAAGATAACATTATTTGTAGCCTTTACCTAAGTATTGGAAGCAGGTAATTCCTCAATCGTCCCCAAAATATCGATCTGATAACCCTTTTCTCTGTAAGATACTGTACACAACAATCGTTGATGGAATCGAAAAAATTGAAGTTATATATCTCGGTGTGTATACAGGTGGTCCATCATCGCAGGGCAATTACCCGGACGAACTGATAATGATATAAAAAACTACTGGAACACGAAGCTGAAGAAGAAGCTTCTTGGCAGGCAGCGCAAAGAGCAACAGACTCGGGCACGCCGAGGTAACAGCCTGAAGCAAGAGATCATGAAGAGACAGATCAGCTGTGATCAGACCTTTATGGTTCCTGGAGTCATGAACCAGAGCCCATACTGGTCTGCAGAGATCCCTGTAGCAGCGACAGTAATGAGTTCAGACCAAGACCCTACTGATCTGGATCAGGACCAAGCAACTCTAAGGAGTTTGCTGATCAAACTGGGGGAAAACTTTTCGGATCATCAGCCAAACAGCACCGCCACCACCACCACTAATTTTCAAAACCCCATTGGGATTATTTCCTCGCCTCAAGATCACCAACTATATGCGAACACATCGAATTTTCTTACTAGTACTTTTTCGGCAGCTATGAATTCCAGTGACAAAACTTGTACTGATCAATTGTACTCCAACATGTTTCAAAGGCTTGAAGACTTCCCGAACCAGCTTTGTGAGTTTGGCTATGAAAACCCATCTCAATTAGATCATGGGTTGGAGGGGTTTTATGGAATGGAAATGATCAATGCTAGCACTGCAACAGCTTCCACTTCTGGCGAAAGCTCCAGTTGGGGAGATATAAGCTCTTTGGTGTCCGATCACCACGAAGGATATTGTCAACAAGGATTGCCACAACTGCAAGATTCTGCTTTTGAGAATTTGAGGTACTTTGCGCCGGCGCAACAGGCGCAGCGCTAGCTGTACGTGGGCGGTGTAAATTTGTACCGACACAGATTTTGCTGTCAGGATTTCAGAAAACCGAAATGAATTCAGTCATCAGAGACTTGTTTGTTCTGCACTCTTGCACTTTCATACTGACTGTTCTTTCTCACATATATCTTTTTCCCCAAGATCATGATGTTCTTTCCGATATTATATATCTATATGTGCTTTATCTTAAATAATAATCCTCCACTCCTAGGTTATCTTTTTCTATGATTTTTTTTATTGAATTGCTCGTTGGTGTCACGGCTGAGGAATCCTAGGATCAACCATATATAACCATGACATTGTTGATCAATTGATTCTCCTGGAACTTGAAGTATTTTATAATTAGATTTGTTACTTATTTATTAAATCATAAAATCCAGTACTCCTTTCGGCCATTAGTTTAAGTTCTTGAAATAAATACTGATATAGCATGCACGATGTTTTCTTATCTTTTCTAGAGAATTGTTGATCTAAAGGGTGTACTCATATTCATATTTAGATATGTGTAAATATATATATATATATATATATATATATATATATATATATATCTCAACATCGATTAGTTATACTCCACCAAATAATCACTAGTGTTTGATAAAATTTATTATCTACTTCTTAATATATTATAATTTAAAAAAGTTAGTACTCTCTGATCTTTCTATGTTTATTTTTTCTTTGGAACACATGGGATGAATTGTATCTTTCACAAAGCTCCCCTGAATCCTCCATGAAAAAGTAGCTAAAGTTGGGAAGGTGGTCTGACGTTTTGGCCCTGACTTGCTCGACTCTAGCGAAGTAGGGCATCAAAATATGGCTTCTTTCTTTTATTGGTTTCTTCTTGTCTGCAATCAGAACAGTGAAAGTACATCAAATCAGTCCATCCCATGTAGTTCCAACAAGAATTAGGAAAATTTCATACAATTGCCTAGCTAGAATCTCTTCTATATTAATATTTGTCTGTCTATCGGGAAAAATTATAATTAAGATACTTTCAGATAACAGCTAACGTCGTAAATATATTCTCATTCTATCATAACGTGATGACATATAATTAAAGTTGTTTAGATAAGTTAATATGAACACTCTTGATATGATCAACACTCTTAATTGATATGACATGATCTTATACTAGGATGAGATTTTAAGAGTATTTAATATTTATTTATATTTATTCGTCGTTCTGATGGATCAATAATAGAAGAAGTAATTTATTACAAAATCGATAGTCATATGTATCGGTCAATCCTTTCAGCTTCGATCGATCTTTAATTTGCTTTCAATCGGGGTTCTATCTGTGACAATATTGTTAAGTACTGATGATCATGTCTCACTTACAGTAGTTTATAAGATTCCAATATTAATTAGAGGGTACTCTAAATAGGAATTAATGACATCACATTGAATATCAAAATAACGTTCATGTTCCATACGTGGGGTTCTTAATTTCTTTTCTTCAATTTAACGAAGAATCTTGTCCGACATTATTAGACAGAAATTATTTTTAAGTACAAACAATTCATGAAATATAGATTAGTGACCGAACTCCAAATAAAGTTAGATTGAGATAGTTCCAGTCACTCAAATAATATTGATCACTCACTTTTTTCTTTCCGTAAATGCAGATAAATGGGAGCCGTGTATTAATTTAATGAGTAATACTTCGTACAGTCGTGGAGTATGCAAGCGCCGTGCATTCGTTTTGAAAAAAAGTTTCATATGATTTCCGTATTTATTCACTTTTTTAAAATGATTGTGTAGTGCTTGTATACTCGCAACTATAACTATCATTTCTCTAATTTAATGATGCTAACTGTTGCTCAATATTTGGATCGATCGCGGACGTTGCTAGTAACAATCCAAATGAAAAAGTTCTTAAAAATTCAGAAAATCCGAACATGATGTTTCAAATTTTGGTGGATTGTGACGTAATTGGTATGTACGTAGAAGCCAAGAGATTAGAATTGTGACATGGAGATCGATCACAGCTTTACGGAGATCAGAGTTATGACTGTACGTGTGTGTGGATTAATATATATATAAAGTCCCCGTAAATTAAGAAAGACACTTACATACTGAGTACTTCCACTACCTTATAAGTGGCATATACTTGCTGTTAATCAATCAATATTTGACTTAATTTTGATGATCAGGATATTCGAAAATATTGACAATTGACATGCAGCTAGCATGGGTATTCTCCCGATCGTGAATTGTCTGCCACTTTGAGCTGTTTAATGCTCATCGCAATGATCTCCTTGAGGTTATTGCAAAGATCGGTGCTACTCTCCGCTTAAGTATCGCTCCATTTGATCTAGGCTATTTTGACTTTTTCTTTTTTAATTTTTTTAACATATTTAAATATTTTTAAAAAATAAAAAAATATATCAATACATTAAAAATTATTTTCTTAATCATTAAGTAAAAAAAAAATTAAATATAGAAATGATTAAAGTGAGTGGACAAAATAACAGATCAAACTAGCATTTTCCTATTACAAATGTTGTCTGTTGGGGGCTTGATCCCAAGATTGCAGGGCATGCAAAGTCAATCTCGGATCCTGGAACTTTAGCTGCATGCATGCATGCAGGAGCTTTCAACACCACATCCGATCGAGCACGCACTTAATTAATGTAAAAAATTAAGACACAATAATGATGATTGATAGATGATGAAGCGAGAGGGAAAAGAGTAGTACACTACTGACTGAAAGGACGAGGCCGAGGAATAAGGCAAGACAAAGCTAGCACTTGTTGCAGGAGGAGATATTACTGACTCTTCTCTCATTGTTTATTCTGGTCGAATTAATTTGATTCAAAACCTTGTAGTTTCTCTTGGAGATGAATATATTATATTATATATAGCGCTAGAGATAGAAGTAGAACGTCCAAGGAATATTGTTGTCCTCTTCGGGCTTGCCAAATTAACCTAGAAATTAGCCTTAGAAGTTTTCTTCTAGGTAGTAGGTACGTAGATCAATAGTTTAATTAACACTCTTATAACTCGCCATGCATCGGTTAATAAATCAATTAACAACTGTTTTCATGTCCTGATGATTATGTCGATGACAACCAAGACGGCATCTTATAATCAACATCTTCCGAATACGGTTTTCGTGAATCGTTACGGCCATTGATTTCATGCTCAGTGACTACGTATATACTAGCTAGCTAGCTAGCTAGAACATGCATGACATCATGAAATTTCTTTTCCGGATATATACGATCGAATCCCGATCGTTTGCTTATGTTTCAAATTAGCGTTTAACATGCTAGATCTAGAAGGATAGAGGTTGATTATGTCCGTCCATACGTACGAACGTGTATATATATATATATATATATATATATTTATATCATGATCAATTTCTGGCTAGCAGTCTGCAAATTATTTGGTAGAGGTTGGTAGTCATGTGTTGGAACAATATGATCCATTGGTTAATTGGTCGTAAAGTCTATGGGATGTCTTTTCTTAATTAATTTCCCACTCCTAGGGTTCTACTTTTCTCACTAGTCCAGCTTCTTACCGACACATCACTTGAATAATCCACATCAACTTAAACAAAAAAGAAAAAAAAAAAGGATTTCTTAAGTGATGCATGGTATGCATGTGTTACATGCTATGTTATTCATGAACTAGATGGTTTTAAAAAAATAATAATAAGCAAAATATATATTGCTTTCATTCAAAATAGGGGTGAAAAAAACTGATAAATCAGATCGAATTCATTGGTTAGATCTAATATTGGTTCAATTTTTTTTAATATTGGTCGAAATTGGTCAAATTCCGGTTTTTAGTATTGGACCGGACCAGACTGCTGGTTCATATATATATATATATATATATTAATTTTTTATATTATATATAATTTATATAACTTTTATATATAATATATATAATTATATATAAAATAATTTTATATTATATGCTAAATTGCTAATTAATATAACATTAAATTTTAAATCCTATTATTCATGTATAATGATAATCTAATAACATAAAATTTTAATCTTAAACATGACATTTGATCCTATGTTATTAATAAAAACTATACACACACACATATATATATAGTAAGGATAAATACATTTTACGGCTTGCATAATAAATTATAATATATATTCTTTTTGATAAATACATTTCTATACATTTGATCATATACACACTCATATAAGAAGTGTATGTAACCATCAGATTATCACTACCATATATGTAACCAAGCATATTATTACTAACATACAAAATCAAATACTATATCACAATATGATACTATTATATATATATATATATATATATATATATACACACACACAGTAATAAAACTGGACCAGAATGGTTAACATTGGAAGTATTAGTTTAAGAGTGTAACCGGTGTAATATCGGTTATTTAAATTTTAAAATTAGTGTATACCAGTTCAATTTTAAAATATGTCTAAATTTGAATCGAACTGGATCCGTTACCCCCTAATTTGAAGTCCAAACATACTGTATCATGCATGCATTACGATCAATTCAAGGTAGAGGTCAGATATTGCCGTGAGCACTACAAGAAAAATAGGCTTTTGCGACTAATTTATTGCAACCAACAGACTGAATTGATTGCAAACAGTCTATATTTTAGTTGCAAACAGTCTGTTAGTTGTAATAAATTAGTCGCAAAAGCCTGTTTTTCTTGTAGTGGAGAAACAATCTCCAATGACTTTCTTTCTAACTTTTTTTGGTGGACCAATTAGTTTGTAGCTTTGTCAATACACGTGGATCATTTAATTAGTGGTATCTTTTAGAGCATAATTAATTGTTGTGGATTAATTTAGTCAATACATGTAAACGCTTTAAAAGTCCATTGATAATTAAGTTAATTATCACATCAATCTCGTCAAATTTAGTAGTAATTATTAAGTATTATACTATGAGATTAATACCCCAATATAATATAATATCGTGGGTTCCGCCCATTAAAATTCAACAAGACCTAGTACTCTAATTTATCTACCTTCTAGTAGCCCAACCCCCTGCTGTAAAACACTTTTCATTTATGCTCCTGGTCCTAAAAAAACAAAAGCTTTCAGTGAAGAGAAATGGAAGGGTATTATCTAAAATTTAGGCTATTAAGATTCTAACCCTTGGTAGTCGGACATTATTAGGATTTGGGTTCTTGTTTATGTTTTTTATTTGGGTTCATTTTCAAAACATTTTTTATTTTTTGGTTGAGAAATAATCAATTTACTGGCCCTTCATTACACTAATTATATCCTCTAGTGACTATTAGTACTTCACAAGATCAATTTTGCTGAAGACATATGTCATCTAATTGGGTATATGTGATACTGTTATTCTTCATATTTTTTTCTAATAACAGAAAAAGTTGGTTGGTTTGAGAGCTTAGAAGTGTTATTGAGTTTTCCAAATATGTGTTTTTAAGATTGATATTGATATTATTTTGGAATATAGTTTTTCTATATATATAATTATTTATAATATATATAATTTATCCATATAACAACTATTCCAAAACGGTAGACTGAAATATTGTACCTACCGGTACCGAAATATTCTATTATAGTACCTCAACTAAAAAAAATTCAAAACTTTAATATGAACTGATCAATTAATTATAGGTTGAGGACGCCAGAGCCTGCGCGCTACTATCTCAATGCATATATAATGTAAATTAAAGACTCTGGTGAACTTGGATTTAATATGCGAAGGCAAACTCAATTTCTCCTCCACATGATGATGAGTTCAAATGTTCCACACTCCAAAATTTGTCAATCTTCTTTGCAATTCGAAGAAGAATCACAACATTTTTTCTTTTGACATGAAGAATGACAAGTTTGAAATAAAATTGAGAGAGAACAACTTGTATTTTTGTGTATCAAACTGTATAATGGATTGAAGACCCTATTTATAGGTGGATGAGGCCTAAGAAAGTAGGAAATGAAATTACAATAAATCAAATATACTAATTGATTTACATAATAAATAAATATAGTAAAGAATAAGTCATATTATCAAACATTTGCTAGAATATTATGAATATATTCTATCATAATTTTGGCAATATTCTAACATCTCCCATCAAACTCAAGAGAATGATGAAGATTCTATCTTGAGTTTGGATATAAGGTCACGTTGCTGGCTAGGTGGATGAGACGTAGTGAGTATTGGACAGCAAAAAGAACTTGTGAGTCTACTTTAAGCTAAGTAAATGGATTCAACGATTTAGTGGTAAACGGATCACACCATTTGATCTGGCTTTTTATTTTTATGCATTTGCAATGATTAAAAATCATTGGAAAAGGTAATTTTTCTTGACGAGTTTTGTCTATCGTTGAAATTGATTAAAAGTGAAGCCTTTATTTTGTTGAAAATGCAGCGATTTAAAAATCGTCGAAAATGATCAAATGCAGTGATTATTAAAGATATTTGCGACGATTTTGAACGTTGAAAAATACTCGATTTCTTGTAGTGATCATTTTATAAACGAATAAAGAGCTAAAAAATGAATCAGACCTTCTGATGGAGATTGTGGCTCATGATCACAAGCGGAAAGGGTATGAATGTTAGGTATAGGGGTGAGAATCGGTCGGTCCGGACTGAGAAAACTGGATCGGACCGGCCATTTTGGACCGGACCGGACCGGACCATTTTTATTTGGACCGAATACATTCGGTCCGGTCCACGGTCCGGGTGATTTTTGGACCGGACCGGACCGAATGTATTTCTATATTTTTTTTATATATTTTTTTATATATAATTAATTATATATATAATTATACTATATTATAATTAAGTATGGACTATTAATACTATTATATATTTATATTATTATATAGTTATATTAATAATAGTTATATTAGTTGTTATATTAGTTTAGTTATACTATATTATAGTGATTTATTATAAGTTATAACTATATTATAAATTAGTATAGTTATAACTATTAACTATAGACTATAGTTTATTAGTTATACTTATACAATTAATATTATACTTATACTAATATTACTAATATATAGCTATAGCCTATACTATAATACTATATTACTAATAGTCTAAATTCTAATACTTTATACTAATACTATTATATAGTTATACTAATAGTTATATTAGTTTAGTTATACTATATTATAGTGATTTATTATAATTATATTATATATTAGTATAAGTTAAAATGATTTAGTATAGTTATAACTATTAACTATAGACTATAGTTTATTAGTTATACTTATACAATTAATATTATACTTATACTAATATTACTAATATATAGCTATAGCCTATACTATAATACTATATTACTAATAGTCTAATACTTTATACTAATACTATTATATAGTTATACACTTATACTAATAATTATACCATATTATAGTGATTTATTATATATAATGATTTAGTATAGTTATAACTATTAACTATAGACTATAGTTATATTTATACAACTATACTTATACTAATATAATAATATTACTAATATATAGCTATAGGCTCCTATAGCCTATACTATATTACTAATAGTCTAGTACTTTATACTAATACTATTATATTGTTATACTAATAGACAATAGTTATATTAATTTAATTATACCATATTATAGTGATTTATTATAACTATATTATATATCAGTATAAGTTATAATGATTTAGTATAGTTATAACTATGAACTATAGACTATAGTTTATTAGTTATACTTATACAATTAATATTATACTTCTACTAATATTACTAATATATAGCTATAGCCTATACTATAATACTATATTAGTAATAGTCTGATACTTTATACTAATACTATTATATAGTTGTACACTTATACTAATAGTTATACCATATTATAGTGATTTATTATAACTATAGTATATATTAGTATAAGTTATAATGATTTAGTATAGTTATAACTATGAACTATAGACTATAGTTTATTAGTTATACTTATACAATTAATATTATACTTATACTAATATTATTAATATATAGCTATAGCCTATACTATAATACTATATTACTAATAGTCTAAATTCTAATACTTTATACTAATACTATTATATAGTTATACACTTATACTAATAGTTATATTAGTTTAGTTATACCATATTATATGATTATACTAATCATGATTCATAATAACTAATCACTATAAGTCTATCACTATATATATTTAGTATCAATGTATTAATATATTCTTTAATATATTACTAGTACTATTAAGTATTAAGAGTTATAGTGTAAATTATAATATATGTATAACTTATAAATTTATAATAGTATGTATAATTAAATATTTTATTCTTATTTATAATAGTATATTAAGTATGTATCTTTCTCAATTATGGATATAATATGTATGGATAATTAAATTATTCATGCTTATTGCTTCATAGTTCATATACAAAATGTTAAAAGTTGTATATGGCTCATTATGCATTAACATACTTTAAGTTAGTAATAAAGTAATAATTAATATCATCAATAATGTAATTTTTATCTAATTTATTATCATTGACCATATAAAATATTTTTTTATTGAGTTTGTTACATAATCCATATTAATAAGTCACTTAGTTTAATTTAGTAATGTAAATAAAATTTTTTATTAATTGATTTAAAAAAGAAAAAGAAAAAAAAAGAGGTCGGACCGAATGGACCGAACCGGACCGGACCGGACCGATAGCTACCGGTCCGGTCCGGTCTCCTTAGATGCTCGGTCCGGTCCAATCGATGGACCAAAAACTTTCGGTCCATCGCCGGACCGGACCGGACCGGACCGTGTGCAGCCCTAATTAGGTGTGCTTGCTTAATGACCAACTTAAAATTTTCTTGAGAAATCCCAAAGATATTTGCTGAAACTGCCTAGATCAGCTAGCTGAAGCATAGATATCATATTTGCTCATACAAGATACAAATTTATAATGTCTAAAAACAGCCAGTGCAGGGTATTCATGTCAATAATTACGGACAGAAACCGCGTGCTACAAGCTTATTAAATTTTTTTTCATGTATTAATTTATATATATATATATATACATATATATTTGAGTGGATGCATGATAATACTAATAATTTCAAGGTCGACAAAGGTTAGTGGAAAAATCATTAATTTTAGTGCAAAAAGCTTAGTGTCCTCGACAAGAAGCTGAAGCAGCTAGAATGAAAGAAAAAGCCCCAAAGATGCAACCAAAAACATACACCAATGTTTTTTTTTTAATTTAGTGGCACATTGATCTGTCAATACCACGAGGATAATATATAATTAAACACCAAATAAACCTTGATTCAAGCCTTCAGGCCGTCACCCAAGCCCCGACAAAAACCCCCCGACGACCTTCATGCAGCATGCAGCCTTTATATTTTTATATATATAGTACTGGAGCATAATAAATTGATAAAACTCCTTCCTAGCTAGCTATGAATTAATCAATCTTTATTTTTTCGAGTGATGTCGACACTCATGACTACCATGAATCAGGTACGGACTAGCTAGCTATCTACTACTACTATTTCCCTAACCCTATGTGTTTCTTGGAGCAATCTAATCATGTAAAATATGAGCACAAAGATTTTGTCGTATGTTTAGGGTTTGAATTAAGTTAACTGCTCTTCAATCATACATTATTATTAAAGTATAGCTAGCTAACTAGCTAGTACGTACGTACCATCACTTATCTCAACAAAATTACTTAAATTGATTAAAAAATGTGTGTCTAATCATTCAAATAGTATTCTAAATGATAAGCCCGAATTTCATTTGTTTAAAAGGAACTAGTTGTCGATACAAATTTTCATAGAATAATTTGGTACGTAGCAACTCATGTTTATTGGTTCTCTTGTGAAGCAGTTTCTAATTAACCATATTATCAATGAAATCTGGCCAGGCGGCCTCAGAGGTTAATGTTGAGGAGTTTGAGATTACATTCTTCTTCTTCTTCATTCATCCATCTTTGCGAGCTGTCTGCTTTAAAAAACTGGATTCATCATGTTGATCTGCTACCTACGTACCTGCAGCTTAGCATTGATCATGATTTTGTCAAACTTAATTAACTATTTCATAGTTGCTGACTAGTTTGCCAAAAGTTCCCAACTGTCTTGGTTATATACTAATTCGACGTGGGATAATCTATTGAGTTTCAAAACGCGTTTTGAAAATTACTCATGTTTATAATTAAGAGGAAACTTATTTGCATATGGCCTAGCAAGTTTTGAAGCAACTGGACATAATTACTATTTTCCACTTTATCTCAAGATCAATCATTCAAAAAATGTGGCCAAAAAATTAAATTGGAATTAAAATCAGTACCTACGAAAATTAAAAGGAAATACTTCTTAAAAAAGGTGAAACTTGTGTAAATTGAGGTGTTCTATAAAGGGTGAAAACAACTAATTTTGAGGCCAAAACATGGACCACTGGGCGAAGCGTGGTGACCACAACGTGCTTATTAAAAAAGCTTTTTGTATCAAGATTTTATGCACGATTTTGATATTCATAGTAAAAGTTATAACTAAAATACCATTAATGTGTACCCGATATTGTCCCAATTCAATGAAATCTCATTGTCTCATGTTATATTTTCAAGCGAGTCTAACGCTATCGACAGCATTAGAATATTTTCCTTTGGAAGTTGACCCCAAGTTTAAAAGGTACTCTATACTAAGAATGATGGTATATACAGTACTGTATATAATCATTTAAAAAAACATGGCAAAACTTAAAAGTTTACAGGTTAGATTGGCTGCAGGCATGGAGAATCTGCAGTACTAGGCTTAGCCCGGAACAATGACCAGCAACACACCTTATAAATTAGTTAGATTTACAGTACAGTTTCAGCCCGCAACAACAAAATATTGGGGCAACAACTTACACAACTTTTATATATCGCAGTACCATTAATTATTATCCAATAATGGTATAAGAGAACTTCGAACGTACCAACTACCATTATAATTGTTGTTTTTTTTATGCTCGAGCTGCGATTATTAACTTATGTAATTCTTTGGGCTTGCTGGGAATATGAGACCCAACCCATGATATATAATTCATTATGGCAGCTATAAGCTGTCTACATAATTGTGTTTTGCGAAGATTGAATATGGCCCAAGAATTTGTTTAGGTCCGATCCAGTCTTCCTACTCTAGCTACCAATCAAGCTCCCAAACTAAGGCCTTTATTTGTTGGGCTTGAAAGGGGTATCTGCTAATAGGCCCAGAAAAGAACATAGAAGAGCATCTTATTGAATTGAGTTAGATCAAAATTTCCTAAAAATTGTATGGAAAAAGAAATGAACTTTGCTACTCATCATTTTTATATATATACTATATATCATATTTATTTTTATTTTATTTATTTTATTCTTTTTAAATTAATTGAATTCTTTTATTTATTATCTATACACCATACATTTAGTAAGAGAAAAAAATTAAAAAAATAATGTATAACGTGTAGTTTGAGGATGATAACTAGAATTTTTCAAAAGAAATAGATATATGTATAAAGTGGACTCTAAAAAATTTATTATACATATTTAATATTGACTGCAAATCTAAATAGACAGCAATGAATGTAATAGCATCTATGCCTATTTATATCTCACTTGAAACATCAAATTCAGACAAAACTTTGAGGGGAATTTCAACTTTCCTATTGAGATTCAATCATAAAAATTAACCACTCATTTTTGGGACTTGACCGTTTGTACTTGCACTTGTCAACAAAACTTATAATTACATGAACCTAAATTAGATGATTTTGTCGTTTGAGTTCCTTTTATACGCGTCATTAGGAAAGGTAAAAAACAAAAGAAAGGAAAAAAAAAAACAGAAAAGAAAAGAAAGACAAACACGTTTCTATTCTTTTTCTCTTCTTCGTTTTGTTTAGAAATTTGTCTCCCTAAACTCAACTCTCAAAAGACATGGAGAGGACGACCATGCATGTGCTAATTGATCTATGACCAAGATATGTACATCGATCTTGTGGGAAATGCCCAAGAACTATAGTCTTTCATATTTAATTTGAGCTGATATATAGTTCTGATCACAGATTGAAAGAGAATATATAATTAGTTGCCAACGTTCCAACATGTGTACATTTTCAATACCTGTCGACAAGAAAGGAATTAAAATATTAATGCGAGTTTCGGAATAGAAAATGGGCCATATTGGTGATTGCCGATTTGCCATTGTGCATGGATAGCTTGGCTTTTATTTTCGAGTTAAGATAACTTGAGGATCAGCATTAATAGAGAACATGGAGACCATCGTACAGGACATGGATGGTCAACATGCAACAGGAAAATATTTTCTTCGACGACAGAAATATTCTTAGACATCTACTTTAGGCACTCCTTACTTTTTGGTCAGCTAAAGAGAAGGTATTGGGGGATTCTGTATTTTTTCATGAGATCTACCTAACGATTTGGAAAATGAAAGAGATACCTAAAGCACTCTGAGTTAGTCAGATCCCCCGGCCCACGGCAATGGAACGGGATATCTGGGATATCTCAGCTACTTTAGGAAGCAATAATTTATAGAAAAAAAGGGTCGAACCGAAACCCCAAGTATTCGAGATCATGTGTTTGTTGGAACCTTTCAAACACCTTTTGTCAGTCATAGTAATGAAGCTTCTTGGAAAGATCAGTGATCCGGCGGCCCCATGCATGCAGTTTCTAATTGGTTATTATCCTAATATAATATATATATTTCGAACGCAATTGATGAGGAAATATTTTTCAACTGCAAATTCTGCATGTTGTCTGCCAAAAATTAAAAAAGAAAAACTATCTTGCTTTATCATGGCTTACGTACCTTTAGCAGCGGCAGGAGTCTTAAAATATTTCTTAGAAAATCTTTAGTTCATTTCCGCCATGCATAATAATGCATTGGATTTGAAGTTGATGTTTTTGAAATAGGTAGCTAGAACTAAGAAAGTAAATTTTTTCCGTTTTACCTAGGCTGCGTTTGGATCCTCAACTCAACTTATCATTACAACTTTTTCAAATCTCAATACAAAATATAATAAACAATTCAACTTTTTCAAATCCTAAAACAACTTTAATATTAAAAAATAATATTTTAATAATATTTTATCATCTCAACTCAACTCAACTCAACATCCAAACTCACCCCTAATGTTAGACTAAACTACGGCTTGTTTGGTGCTTGCAAGGGGTGGGATCAGGCGGGTCAGTCGAACCTATCCCTCCTGCCTAATCTGTTCATCTCGCTCGGGGGCGGATGGGCTCAAGAGATTAATATATATATGGGGGCAGAGTGATACTGTAGGTGGCCCTATTATACACACACGCACACATATATATCTTTATACTTAAAAGAGTCTATAGAAATAAGAACAGTTATGAACAGTATTTCATGTTTGACACTTTTGTTTTTCATTAATGCCACTACTCAAAACTCCACTTTTTTTCAAGTAAAGTTGTTGCCTTCTTTATTTTTTTTTTCGCCAGCCTACTCTTCATTTTACTTTTATATTTTGTAATCCATGTGCTTCATTTAGTTGAGTCTCTCTTGAATTATATTATAGAATATTTTATTGGTAGGCATTTAGAAATGTTGAATGGGTAAAATGTGCACAATGGGATTGAAGGAGTTATTCATTTGTTTGTAAAGATGTTGCTTTTCTATTTTTGCTCTACTAATGTTGTGCATTTATTGGCCTAAAAAAATTGAAACTAGAAAAAAAATAAAAATGAAGAATAGAATATCAAAGATGTGTTGTGCATGTGAAGAAACATTACTCAATTAAATTACAAGTTATAAAATTAAACATAAATCATACTATTAACCAATTTAATTCACAACTCGGATTTATGTCCTTTAACCATTTTTTCGATCTAAAACTAATAATAATGTCATGAAATAATTGAAATATATTGATTCTAAATATATAAAATATGCAATGATTCAGCTCAATCAATACTTCATGAGATTGAAGGTTCTAGGTTTGAGTCATAGGTTTGTTAAACTTATTATTGTTTGAATTAGTAGTTTCTAAATGAAATGAGGTATATTATCCTCGTAAACCTTATCATTAAATTTTATTCTTCTACACTAAATGTTTATATTTTAGAGTAATTTATTTTATAATAATATAGGGCATATGTGTCTCGCATGTAATCCCACTGCTAGTATATATATATATATATTATTTATTTAGAAAAACCCTAATATCTAAAATCGGCTTACATGTATATATAAAAACAAAGTAACAAATCTGCCTCGCCCCTCTCTCGGGGCATGTTTGGGCGCTTGGAGTGTTGATCAGAAGTTTGTGAGTAGTAGTAAAATGACTTGAGTAAAGCTGTTTTATTAGATTTTGAGAAATGAGAGAGAAAAAATTGAATAAAAATATTATAAAATTAAAAAATTGCTTGAATATTATTTTTTAATATAATTTTTGTTTTTAAGTTTGTAAAAGTTGGATTAATTTTTGTGATTGAATAGTGATTAAGTAATTATTAGTTGACAAAGTCAAAAATTTGAAATTGAAAACTGTTTAGTATTTGAATGATATTTGGAAATGAAACTATGAAAAGTTTTGAGAATTCTCATAGTGTCAAAACATGGCCTTAGTCTCTCTTCTCCTCTCTCTTCATCTCTTTTCTTATTCACCTTTGCTTCTCTCTTTTCGTCATCTCCTCGAATGGTCAGAGCCCAAAAGTTTAGAATGACATTGTGTTGCCTCCAACGAAGGGACACATCGTCACAACTAGGTCATGTCACCACCAATGAGTGAGCCCACGACTGTGACTATGGGTATGTCGATCTTGACTTGCACAAACCCATGGCTGTGATCCATGGGTGTCTGTAAATCTTAACTCACAATTTTGTGTAGATCTTGAGCGGTTGGCGGTAGAATTGGATTTTTGACTTGGATAGTGTCTATGTTTTTTATTGGGTGGCAATAGCCCAAATGGCTAGGCTTGATAATCCCTGGTCCTTGCGTAGAAGGTGGTGTGGAGAGTGCAAGAGTGAGGCCAAAAATTTTCTCTCTGCCAAAGAAGCGATGCAGTACCGGGAGGGTGGGCAGGTATGTAGCACCCCTAGCTACCGGCTACCAGTTTTGCTTGGGACATGTTCCACACATTGTTCATCAATGCACTCTACATACAACAAAGAAACTTGATGACCAAAAGTGCTTGAAGCATCTCCGATGCCTAAATCAATTATACGTAAAATAGGTTATCACCAAAGCTCTGAGTGTCAAGTTACCTGAATTGTTACCTTTTATCACATATATAGGCATGGGGAATTTTTTATTAGTACCAATTAAAAGCTTGATCCTCTCATTGCTCTTATTGGCTTAACATTATAATCAATCCGAAAAGGGCGAGCTTATCCCAACCTACTAGTATAATCACCTTATCTAGCCTGCACGACAATTACCTTATGGATTCATATTGGTCTCTTGGATGACTAATCTTTTCTTGCATTGGACTTATATCCAATTGGCTTCCTTTCAGGGCTATGAGGGTTCCTCCAGTTACCCTGCTAATTCTTCTCGTGTGGGTGTGAGGGAAATTTAATGATCTATCAGTTTTACACCGCTTGTCGGTTTCTGTTCCCACATCTTTGGCAATGACATTGTTGTTAGTTTGCTCTACTCCCCACTTAGGCATGTAACTGTCAACATTCCATCACACAAATGTGGTGGTAACTAAATGGGTTAAAGGATTAGCGATTACCTTGGATGAGAATTCAATGAATACCCCGCTTGAAGATTCACTTCCCTAGGGCTTTGAGGACTCCAACGGCCGCTTGCTTTCGTGACACATGTCCCCAGACTTTGGAAGTGATGTAACAGCTCCATCTCCCCCTTTTTTGTTACATCACCAGATCGTGTAATGATGTCGTTGTCAGCCTCTTTGTTTTTCCATTCATGCACTTAACCAACGCTCCATTTCTTCTTTATAACTATTTCTTTACTTGCCTTTTCTTTACTTCCCTCTTTTTTTTACATTCTCGCGCTTCTCTCTTCGCCTTTTCCCTTGACTCCCAAATTTCTCTTTGTCTTCGCTGCAAGATTTCAACTTTTTTTGCTTTACAATGGCCCAATAGAGTTCTTCTCAATCTTCTGCTCATGGCACCCCCTCGTCGACTATAGAATCTTATATTTAAAGGGACGTTCCTCATTATGAAGGTGTAGACTGGTACTCCATTCTCACCCTAGGGACCTTACTAAGTTAATGAACTCTTGTGGGATTTCAGATTTTGTGATCCTTGAACTTCCTCATTGGGGTGTCGTCGACAAGGAAAGTTTCACCGAGAAGGTGGCCCTGCCATGCTGTGCTTTTGTTCATGGCTTAAGACTTCTCTTTTGTTGCCCGGAGCATGACGTTTTTCATTTATTAAAGTTGGCACCTGCCTGACTTCATTCTCATGCTTGGAGGGTCCTCTTGTGCAGTTGTATTGTGTGGTGATGGTTTTGGAATTTGCTCAGGAGCAATATCCAGATTCGACTGCCAGAGAATTCCTTACGGTTTACTCGATTAGAGACTCGGCGAGAACCATTTTTGGTTTTCGTACGCATTTTGGACACCTGGTGCAATTTGAAACTCGCCATTCTGATGCTAAACAATGACAGTGGAATTTCTTGTTTATTTCTGGTCAAGGTTAGCAGTTCCCTAGTCGTGAAGTCCTATAGGATGAATTTCCCGTTAACGCCAATTGACATAGAGTTCCTGATGACAAGGTGACAACAGTCGTCTTGTCAGGGCGGGAGCAGGCTTGCATTGATATGGTCCTCGCCTAGGTTCAAGAGAATGAAGACATCATCTAGACTGAGCCCTCTTAACCCCAACAAATATTTTTTTTGGTTATGTCCAATCGCTCTTGTGTGAGTGGATGTCTGTTTTTTATAAAGGTCGTGACTACTCCCAAGAAAAGGATCACCCCTACTCTACCTACGAAATCAAGTAAACTCTCTCTCTCGACATGCTCTGTTGGTCAAGAGGAAGAAGATCCCTTTCACCACAAGAAATTGGGATGCCCGAGCAACCCATGGCCTAAAGTGGCACCAAGATGAACATAGAGGCTTCTGTTTGTGTCAACAACAATCCTTCATCAACCTTGCCTTCCACCATTGCACAGTCGCCAACGCGTGGAGCTACTCCTGGCCTTGATGACTTGATGGGCCAAGTGCTTACTGAATTGGCCATCGCCTTCAATTTTGACATTCCTTCCTAGGAGTTTGGCTTAGCTCACTTGCATTCTTTCATGCTCCCCACAATCCCTCCAACTGACTTGGCGGAGGGCGAAGAAGAGGGAGACACATAGCCCCTGAAAGGATCAAGCGGAGAGAAAAGTCATTTTGATGGACCCTAGCCCCTGAAAGGACCAAGCGGAGAGAAAAGTCATTTTGAGCTCTCTTCCCAATACTGTCTTCTAGGGTTAGACCTCGCGCACTGATTTGGAGTGAGTTTCTATCTTTTCTCCATTCCACTCGTCCTTTGGGGGTGATGGGGGATCTTTTCCTCTCGAGGAGGGCGTTCCTTCCACTGGAGGTGGGGGTAAAGAGGGTTCTATTTTGCTCAATTCTGTCAAGGTGGAACTTGTTCGCTCTACAGAGGAACCTGGTCTTGCCCATGGAGGCGAGATTTCTTCTGAATTCATCATGTTAGGCCTTTACTTTCACGGGCCTCGATGCGACTTAGTTCTAAGGACTCAAGGGGAGAGGCACCTAGGCCCTTCCCGACGCCCAAGAGCGAGTCTGTTAGCTATAGGTTGGTAGGCTTAGGGGGCTTCCTTTCTTTAGTATGACTTATTCTCTTCTTTCCTTCGTGCGGTTTCTCTATCTTATTTTTTTACTGATTGTTGTGTTCGAGTATCTAATTTTCTTAGGGTGTGGATGACTTAGCCACCTGGATTGTCGTCGATCGGGCTGATTTGGAAGAAAATGTTCGACTGAGGCGTATGTTTGCTTTTTGGGTGAAGAGGGAGTTCGAAAATTTGAAATCCGAGAAAGCCAAGTTGGAGCCTCTCCTTGAGCAATCAGATGACTGTTGCCACTCACTGGAGGGTGATCTGGACATCCTTTGAGAAAAGGCATCTAACCTCCAAAGCAAGCTCATGCAGGTAAGGGAGGCCCGTGCTCAGGACAACTTTGAGCTAACCTTGTTGAGGGCGGAGCGGGATTTCGCTCGGGTGTAGCTATTTGGTTATAGGAGGGACCTAGAGTCCTCCCATAAGGAACTAGCCAGTGCCAACTGGTGCTGCTTTGAACTTTCTAAAACAGTGGTCGAAGACGATGAACTCTGATAAGTATCCAAGACGTGACTTCCAGTGCTAAATGCCAACTCAGAGATAACCATAGTGATATGAATGGCGAGTACATCTCTGGCTATTCGGGAAATGTCTGAAAACTTGCCAAAACTCATCTTCCACCAAGTTAATATCTGGAATGTATCATTAGGTACATCGACATCTTCCATAAAGTAATGCTCAACTTCATACTTACATTGCATAATATTTCTCAATACACGATTCTAATGAAAAAGTCATAGCATCAAAACATTTGAACTCTGTGCATGTATGTCATCCCAAGAAGATGTCGAGCGGTCGGGCGTGAGGAGTTACCACCTTTGGATGAAGACTGACCACACTTGTTGTAATGTCTATATAAATTATCAATATCACATTTAAGCAATCTAATAAACTGATTAGCATCCTCATCACCGAGGACACCTTGAATCCAAAATTATACAATCGTCAACATATATTGAGGGATCAAAGATCGCAGCCACAAATAATATTTTATTTATCTTCTCCACATTCCCTCAATATTTATTGTATTTGTATTTCATCCTCATAGCCATTGCATTCAACAAACTCACATTGTCAGCACAACTTCGTTGTAAGTATTCCACACACTATTCCCCAACGCACTCTACCTGCATCAAAGAAAGCTGAAGGCCCAAAGTGCCTGAAGCACCTCTAATGCCTAAGTCAATGATACGTAAAAGAGGATATCACCAAAGCTCTGAGTGTCAAGTTACCTAAATTGTTACCTTCTTATCACATACATAGGCCTAGGGAATTGTTGATAAGTACTAGTTACAAGCTTGACCTCTCATTGCTGTTATCGGCTTAACATTATAATCAATTCGGAAAGGGCGAGCTCATCCCAACCTATTAGCCTAATCACCTTATCTAGCTTGCACGGTGGTTACCTTATGGATTCATATTGGTCTCTTGGGTGACTAATCTTTTCTTGCTTTGGGCTTTATATCCAATGGGCTTCTTGATCGGGCCCATTCCTTTTAGGGCTATGAAGGTCCCCCCAAGTTCGAATGCTCATGCTATATACCCCATAACTATCTTGTTGTGATCATTTGATTATCCTACAGTCCGATCATGAATATATCAAGTTAAGATGATTGCCATTATTGGGAATCTGAAGCTTACTATTCTATCTCTACTTTGTAAAAATTATTAAAACCTTGAAGTAAGAGCTGAAAAAGGATGGATACCATTTCTTGGAACAAAGTTCTTAATCCCAAAGGAAACATCCTGGCCCTATAGCCGAGTAAAAGGTCTCCAAGCTTTAGGGTTTGTTTGGGAATACAACTGTTATTATATGTTCTCAAATTAAATTATTTTACTACTATTTACAAAGTATATTCATTATTATTTTATTACTATTTATAAAATATTCATTATTATTTTACTATTATTCACAAACTATTTTATAACTATTCAAAAATTTTATGAGATATTCTTAATATCCAAACGAGCCCTTAATTAGCTTCGTTCGTTATTAAAGAGATATGCCATGGAAGCTGTCAACTCCTATCAGACCTTTTTTATATTGGTGTCCTAATTTCGAATTTGAGGTGATGATATCAAGTTTCTTTCTAGAAGAGCCAGATCATTTGATTTTTGCTATGCAGGCACGAATGATATTTAAAAGCACGGCTCTCCTAGCTTCAACGACACACCCCTCTTGCATCCTCCGACTTTTAAACGAGAGTATGATGCGTGTCCTAAATAGAGTTCAACTCGAAAATATACAATGTTTGCTAAAGGTGAATTATGTGGCAAGTTCAGTATTTATTTAAGATTTTTGTTATTCATCATCCACATATACCACAGATTACATATTCTTTTAAAATTTTTTTTTTTTATTTTTTTATTCTTCTTAAATTAATTGATTTCTTCTACTCATTATCCATACACCACACATTTAGTAAGAGAAAGAAATAAAAAATTAATCTTTTTTTGTGTCATGTGGTCTGTGGGGATCATGATAAATAGATTTTTTCTTTATTTAAACGAGGACCTAATCGTTGCTAACTCGAAGCAGGCAAAGGGATCAGTTTGTTCTCCTTAACTCTTTCCGAGCAGCAATGAGTTCAGACAGAGTTCTCGTAGGTCCTCGTTTCCGACGAACTTTAAGCTGTGAGAATAGAAGATTATCATCTTCGTACAACTCGTCATGTGCTGTCTGCCCGACTCAGCTATGATAACCCTAGCGAATAGTCTCCTTGTTCTTTGTTAAGGGTCATGCACCAATTCAATCAACCACTAGAAAAAAAAAATGGAAGTAAAAATCTGGATCATCAGTATATATGCATGCACGATAGAAAAAAACATATCTTCTCATTAAAAAATAATAATAGAAGGTACTACATTTTTCCAATTGATAAGCATGGCCATTAAATGAAGACAAACCTCTTATATATTAATCATTCAATCATTCACATAGAAATTCCAAATGAAACACCAATCTATATGCATGCGTAGCAACAGGGGGCCCCAACTAATCAGCATATATACAAACAATTCTGGGTAGAGGGGCATGAGGGAGAGTCGTCGGTAGTGGCATTACTAGTGTCAGAATCAGTGAGCTGCCATCCTCGCATGGCCCCCTGTGTCCCCGTAAGAGTGAGCATCACCAAAGGGAGCACATACCAGGTTGGTACTTCAATGAGCTAGCTAGCTAGGCAACAGAAGAAATTAAACCCTAATATATTTATATACCCTACGCCCATTAATTACCTGTGTTCAAAATATTGTGCAGGTGTTCTCTGTTCCCTAGCATGTGCTTGCTCACCATGTGAAACCCACATGTCAGCCATACCCACGTAATCAATTTGGTCACGTCCTGCATGCATGCCTTGAAGAATAGATCAATACAAATTAAATGTTACGTACGTACTTGGTAGCTAGTTATAAATTTATTCAATAAATTTGGTTCTAATTGATTAGTTAAAGCCGTAGTAAACGTACCGATAGGGGGTTGGTTAATCTTAAGTGCTTATCAAACTAAAAATATTTTAGGGTTTGTCATTATTGCCATTAATGAGCTAATTGTCACTGTCCCCCGTAAGGTTTGGGATTACAAGACATTGATTGTAGGTGATTATGGTCTCATTTGTGATGTTTGATGTTTCGAGTATATTATGTCGACAAAAAGCTTATTTATTAATCTAAAAGTAAAGTTATCATGTCTCGTTGTTTTTTATATTCTGTGTCTGTCTGCTCGAAGAGCCAATAAACTTTGTAAATTTGCTGACTTGATCAACACGTAGTACTGAACTTTGTCGCTTTTCCCGTATTCTTTTACTTTTTAGTCTAAAAGACGCAAAGAATTAGTCCAAGTAGTCGTTTAATTAATTAATTAATTAATATTAATATTATCGCAGGGAAATTTCCTTTCATCAGTACATGATCGATCGTGCGTGTTCTGTCGATCGAACCATGCATGATAATATATATGATATATTTATTGGCGGGAATACTTAAGGGAAAAAGAAGTCTGCAAGCTTCTTTACATGATGCATGCATGCATTTTTTTTTTCCTTGAGTAATTATTAATTAAAGAAACAAACCTTGATAGTTTATTTAACTTCAATTCCAGCTTCTTAATTAACATCCTTTCATCCCCACCACTAATGACAGCTACCTACCAAGCTCATGATCATATTTCTTAGGTTAGGGACTATATATATATATATATATATATATATGTCCGTGTGTATGGTGATCTTAATTAGGACCTTACATAATGGGAAATACATTTAAATAAAAAAGAGAGCACTGTTAAATATAAGCATGTTATGAGTGAAATTGATTAATCTCGCACAAATCTTTTGAAAAAGAATTAGAAGCGTTATTACAAAGTGAGTTTTTTAATATAGATTCCAGTTTTTTTTTTTTTTTTTCTAATTTTCAAATTGCTTGCATGCCTTATGCAGCTAGCACAAATCATTTTCTTTCTATTTATATTATATATTTATGAAAGTTTTTAACCTTTCCAATTAGCTCGTACGTACATTAATCGCGCTTCAAGTGTACTGTAGCAAATTAGTCATATACACATTCCACAATGGGGTACTTAAAATGGATGAGAATTTTTTTTTTAAAGAAGTTATTTATCAGATCGGTCTGATGCATGCTTGAATTTCAGTCATGTTGACGAATGAAAATCATCGATGCTGAAAAACCTGCATATATATATATATATATATATATATGTTTTTTTTATTTTTTTAAAATAATTAACCTGAATATTCAATAAATAATGTTTGCAAAACAGGTAAAATTTCATTATTGAACTAATTTAATTTTATGTTATGTTCAATTTTTCTTGTTAATTTCTGACCGCGTTGGCATAACCAAGTTACCAACAAGCGATTTTCAAATCCTTCAATTACCCGAGTTTATTCGGTAAAATTTATAATCACTTGATGATCATGATCAGTGCACATTACATTTTTGGGCTTTCGCCTGAAGATAAATTTTCAATTTTATTTTGTTTTTTCCGTCACATAGAAATTAAAAGCAGATCAAGATAACTAACTTTTCCAGAAAATCTCTAATACTCCACTGAAAATGTTTTCATACTGAAAAAGAAAATTGTTTTACCTATAAACGTCAAAATTTACAGCATATGCAGCCATGAAGTAAACAAATTTTCATCCTATAGTCTACCGGCCTTTTTAATATGGACAATGCTAGAGCCACCGCTTGGGGCTCTTGTTGGGAGCTACCGCTGGTTTTAGACGTATGTGTTTTTTCATGTGCTTTTTTTTTTCTTTAGTTATTTTTTACATAGATTTTTTTAACACTTTTAAATATTTTTAAAAAAGAAAATAAATTTAGAATATCATTAAAAAAAACTATCTTAATCATAAAGTAAAAAAAGAATCATTAAAAAATACTTCCTTAATCATGAAGTAAAATAAAAAAAATTATTTTTTATTTTACTTAGTGGTTAAGAAAGTATTTTTTAATAATATTGTGAATTTTTTTACTTTTTAAAAATATTTAAAATTGTTAAAAAAATCTATATAAACAAAGAACTAAAAAAAAAACACATAAAAAAATACATGCTAGAGCCCAACAGAGCGGTGGGTCTAGCATTATTCTTTTAATATTGGAAAATGAAATTAGTTATTCTGTTGTCATGTGATCCGCTTGTCGATCGTGTCAAGGGCACAAAGAGTATGATTTATACACGAGTTTCAAATAATTTTTTTTTTTTCCTCTGTTGAAGGCAGGCCAGAAAAATATGCATCAGATATGAGCACGTGATCACCTCATGAACGTATTATTAGCATGCATTGTATTTTTTTTAGCTACTACTTAAGCTATATATACATAATACATATATATCTCTTCTAACTAAGCGATATATATATATATATATATATATATATATATATATATATATGTATATATATATATATATATATATATATATATATATATATATATCCAAACTCCACACTGTGATCGAGTAACATAATATTGATGATCGAGTCATCTTTTATTGATTTGAACCATTTCACATGCATACGATGCGTTAATAAATTAACATGTAAAAGGGTTTGATGTGATTTAAAGAACATTGACATGATCAGATTTTCATGATATCCCTGCCAAGATGCTTGATAGCCGAATATCATCTGAGATATGCTTTGTTTCCTGTGAAGTAACTCACATTAATTCAAGAACAGAGATCAGAAAGACTCGTTATACGTAAATTATGGCCATGCATGATATACAGCCAGAAACCGCGTAACCTGTGCAAGCTAGAGAATATATATATAAAGCTAGCATTGATTACACCCCTAAAAAGTTTAAAAGGCAATTTGACTTTTGTGATTTCTTGCAAGTTACTCTTTCTCGCCCTGCATGCGTAGTTGGTGACGACTTTGAATATCCCAAAGGAAACAGCCTCACTAGGACATGTCAACTTTACTTGCATATTAATTAATTTCTCTTCCAGTGGAAGATCAGGTAAGAGATATTGGATAAGTACTGCAGGAATTCCAACGACGTCCTGCTCAAGACGGAATGTACGTAGTTTGAAACCCTAATATTTACCAAGTCACAAATGCATGACTTCTGCTTCTTAATTGGCCTAAGACCCAAGAAAGCAAAAGCACGGCCTATTTTTATTTTTTGTTTATTTTCTCATTTCCAGGGTATTAATTAATAAAGTAGTGATCCCATACGTACGACGTACTCACTACAAAAAGTGTGAATTATAAGCTTGGTCGATCGAGATACGCAATATAAGAAAATTGTTTATTTACTATTAATTATTTCTATCAAATGACTACTTTCACTTAAAATGAATTTATTTTCGTTGTAAATAATCTCGTTGTGAAAAAATGTCACAAATATCCATTTTCTTTATAAACCGCCCACCGTCGGCAGGAGGGCAGCACAAGTTAAGTTACTACTGCGCGTCTTTGGCCCCTTATCTCGCGGGCGCCATTACGTACGTACGTATTTCATTGCAAGCGGAAATATCTGTTCACACGTAAGCTGTCAAGTCATAACCACAAAGGAAACGTGCACTTGTAAATAAATTACACCGTAATTGAATTTTCGAGATAACTAATTAGTAGATAATGATCACATATATCACGGTGAAGTTATCATGAAGACATCACCAAGAATTCATGCAAGGTGCAATATGACACGAAGTACTTGTACAAACGAAGCTAGAGACACTTCTAATCCAATACAAGGACCGAGTGCATGACTTCTACAATCTTCGCACAAAAAAAAAAAAAAAAAACAAGAATAATATTTAGACTTGACCGAAAAATAAAAGTAAAGAAAACTTTTCGAATGATCATCATGAGTAATGCCCTTCAGACCAGACTATCGTTCATCGGACGACTCGCGTTCACGGTCACGAGATAATAGCCGGAAAGCCCACTTAGTGATCAGTGACTTTTTTTTCGAATTCTTGGCAGAATAATAATGGTGCAATGATCTTTTGTTGCCATTGTTGGTGGAGGAGTCCACAAAGAAGTTCTTCAGCCGTTGTATCGCGACGTTCAAAGTCGCTTCGGACATGTTAGCAAAGCAAACACGAAACCATCCCGGTTCGGCGCAGTGGCAGGACGATCCCGGAGAGATGTTTAACCGGACGTCGTAAACAATTTTCTTCCAAAGTTCCATTTCCGATTCGAAAGTGTTAGAGTGCAAGAGGTGCCGCATGTCTACCCAGCAAAATAAAGCTGCATTGCTCTTAAGGCAGCTAATGCCGGATTTCTGCAGGCCCATGACGAGCATTTTCTGTCTTTGTTTAAGCCTCTCCTGGTTCTCGAAGAGGTATTTCTTCGTGAATTTTTTGTCAGAAAGTAATGCAGAAAGAAGGTATTGGGTTTGGGAAGAAACTAAGCCAAAGCTTGACATTTTGGTTGCCGCGGCCACGACCATCTCATCGTTGGAATAGATTGCCCCGATGCGAAAACCAGGAAGACCCAGGTCCTTCGAAAGACTATACACAATATGAACTCTGTTCCAGACTTCGGTGTTTTCATAGCCGTTTAGAACTTCCATGACGCTTACGAAGTCTAGAGAGCTAAAAACGGTGCCGGAATAAATCTCATCGCTTATGAGATGGATATCTTTAGCATTAATGAAGTCGACGAGGAGATTCAGTTCACTTAGACTCAATGTGGTTCCCAATGGATTTGACGGGTTCGTCACCAACACACCTTTGACTCTTAGATTACGTTTATGTGCTTCTTGGTAGGCTTCTTCAAGAGCGGATGCAGTAATCCGGAAGCCATTGGAGCTAGTGCAGTGTATCGGTACAATCTCAACCCCGGTTCGCCACTTGAGATCCCTATCAAAGCTGCAAATTAACCAAGGAATGCAAGCAAAATCAGGGGAATGCATTTTATCGTCTAAATAATGAACCACTTGTTAGTTAATTATGTATTAAAAGGAGTAATAGATATATCTTAGCTTTGCCCGGGGAAAGTAAACAGGAAGATATTTTTATATGTATGTAAGTACGTACCCAGGATAGTATGGAGTTGGAAGGAGAAAGGCTTCGCCAGCTTCAGCTAGGCAAAACATGAGAGTCTCGTTAGCAGAAGTTGA
The DNA here is from genome assembly GCA_029856935.1 of Cyclocarya paliurus. Taxonomy (NCBI): domain Eukaryota; kingdom Viridiplantae; phylum Streptophyta; class Magnoliopsida; order Fagales; family Juglandaceae; genus Cyclocarya; species Cyclocarya paliurus. The sequence goes on from CM056953.1 coordinate 28,044,491, forward strand.
GCCGGCAGTGAGAACGAGGCGGCTGGGATCAAAGGTCACTTTGTTTCCTCTGATTTCTGCCATGAATTCTGCCAATGCCTGAAAGAGATTTTGAACGCCAGAAATTTGAAGTTTGAGACAAACGTTAATACTAGAGGAAAAATATTCATTTCTCTGAGGAGAAAAATAATAATTTGCTATATATATATATATAGATATGATATAAATATACCTTTTTGAAAGCGGGGAGGCCATGATAATCTTGGAAGAGAGCCAGCTCTCTGAATATGGAGTTTCCATCTCTTTTGAACCCTGCTGCGTCCGGGTTCATAGCAAGCCACGATTCAAGAATATCAAAGGAGAGCTGTTCAAAATATTGCATTAAAACGACGTAAGCCACCGCACTTTGTAAGCATATTCAAGCTGGAATTAAACAATATTGTTTCACTTTGGAGTACGTTTATATATATAATATGTATATATCTAACCTGATTCTCCGCGAGACCCATCTGAATGATCCCATTTGGATTCCGAACCTCGTCGAAGGGGTTATTCTCGTATTCCTGCCACCCTAGGAAGTATGATGAATCTTGCCCGTGAGTGTTGCACGTGGCCTTTCTAGACAAGAGCTTCATTTCTGGTACTGTCTCTCTGCGACTAATTAAGCTATGAAGAAGAAGCTCTTTCACAGAAAGGTGCAGAAAACAGAGAAGGATAGCAAGAACCAAACAATTTCGGAGATCAGAAAGAGAGAAAATAAAGCTTTGAAACGTCTTTGTATTGGAATCTTGAAGACCCCAGCTAGCTAGGTTAATTGGTGCAGTGGAGAGCTCTATGCAAATGTTGTGTGTATATTAGATAATCGGAGTACTTATAGTCAAGTCTATTTAAGATGGAATGCCACGTCGGATGGAAAAAAATACATTTGACCACAAGAAGATCAGAGACAGGCCGGACTTCTTGTTTCAACATGAATCTAATTTTATAATAATATATTTGTACTGTACGCGGTACGCGCTTTCCACCGCCCAGGCAAAAAAATTTCCTAAGACTTTTGAATTTGAGTTTTTACTCTTTCTTTTCCCCCTCCTCACTTCTTATTATGCCCATTTAGATAGCGGAGCATTTCCTTTCCTCTCATATTATTTTATTATTATAATTTTTTTTAAATATCATATAAAATATAATAAATAATTTAATTTTTAAAATTTTAAAATAATAATAATATTAAAAATTAATATTTTATTCAATTTTTATATAAAATCATCTCATCTCACTATCCAAATCATACATAATTATGTGATCAATCATATTAAGCTTATGTAATATCACATATATATGTATACAGTTCGATCGGGAGAGATATGTAGAGACATTTGTTTATTTTCACAATTTCTCACAATTTTTCTCAACTCATCTCATCTAATCAGTACAACTTTCTCAATTTTTTATACAAAATAAAATAAATAATTTAAAATTTTCTAATCTTAAAACAAAAATAATATTAAAAAAATATATTCTAATAATATTTTATTCAATTTTTAATTTTAATATCAATTTATCTCATATTATATATATATGTATGTATGTATGTATGTATTTCAATGAAACTAAGACAATTTTATTTGCATCTCATTATTAATTAGAACAAATTATCAATGCAGAAAAGTCTGAACCCTTTACTCTCTAGAAGTAATTCTTGACTCGCAATCTTCAATATTTAGGCTACGTTTGGTCTCCAAACTCAGTTGAGTTCAGTCTAATTTTAAATTGAGTTTAACATTCAAACATCTAACTCTCAAATTACTAACTTTATCCCAATTCAAAATTAACCTTCTTAATCGTGGGACCACAACCCTTTTCAACTTAAAATATCTTTATACATGAGACTTACAACTTTTTTTAATTTTTCATAAAAAATACTAAACTCATTTTAAAATCTAAACAATCTTTAAATTTAGTTTAGATAGACTCCACATAATTTTCTACATTGCTCAACTCATTACTATTAATAAAAAATTTAACACAATTAAATTTAGTTCAACATCTAAACACAGCCTTAAAACAATTCAAGGGGAATTTGAACAATATAATGTTCGGAATAAGGACAGAATATATATCTTCCACAGAGACTTTCTCAAAAGCTTTGCATCTTTACACAAGTTTTTCTAATCACGTTGCTAGCTAGCTAGCTGCTAGGAGAATACAAAGGACAATCCCTAGCAATTTCACCGGCAATTATAAATTTACTCATTCCTTCTAGCTAGCTAGCTATCTATCTCTAATCCCGCAAGATGAAAAACTTAGGGAAATATATACTACTTGACATGACCTTCAACTACGACCAAATGTTTAAGTTTTAGTTTTCAAAAAATCATAGGATTGAGGTTTGGTTCGTGAGTTGAAATGAAATAAAAGTTGAATAAAATATTATTTTTATTTAAAATTTGAACAAATTGAATTATTTCTTGTATTTTGTGTAGAAGTTTGAGAAAATTATAATGATTAGATGAGATAAGTTAAGAGACTTCTTGTATCCAAACAAACCTGATTGACAATGTGGCTATCAAGAAAATTACAATCATGTGCATCTTTGGTTAAGATCACCAACCTTTAAGATTGTGTCATATATATATATATATATATAATTTATTTTTGATTGATCTTGACCGTTAGAATTAGATCAAGATCAGTGTATTATACATAAGTTTTTTAGTAGTTAGAATGTGTAATGTCTTACTTTTAGTGGTTTGTAATTAAACGACTGCACGACAACAAAATTACTTTTTAGGGAAGAAAAAAAATTCATCCTCAAATTATTTCTTCCCTACAAATCCAATTTATTGTTCATAGTTTTGAGAGTGAAAATTAATTAAGTACAATTTTTCAAAAAGAAAAAGAAATAGTACTACTACCATTAATTGACTTCAAAGATTTCAGTTAATTCTGCATGCATGTATGTTTTAACCAAGCTAGAGGGAAATAATTGGCAAAAAAAAAAAAAAAAAAAAAGACAAGCTAGGGATCGAAAAGTGTTGTAATGTTGAGCAGAAAGCCATACCGACAGCAATAAAAGGCAAGAGTGACCCACAAGCTGGTCCGCGCGAGCTACGACCCGGCCACGAGTACTGTGCCTCCATGGCCCATATGTTCCCTTGCTGGACTTGCCGCATCAAATACTTGTCGGCCATATCCTTCACCTTTAAGCCTCTCCATTACTTCCTGTTCAAGAACTTCCAAACCAAATGACTTGATTATTTCAGGTCAAACTTGTCGATCAGTAGTACTACTACTATCTGATCTAGTAGTGCGCGCGTCCAAAACGATAATATTATTATGATCTTTAGAGATTTAAACCCAACATTTTGTATTTTGCAGAAAGATCATGTTTTGCTGAAAATCTTTGCATTTGGTTAAATATGATGCTGACGATGATGGGGTTTGAATTTGAGCAGGAACCGTGTGAGGTGATCATGTGTATTATTAATTAGCTAGACCTTTTTTCCATCGCAATGTGCCTCTCTATACCCGTTCTGAGTGCAGGAGACGTGTGCAAATTTAACAAGATAGAGTTGGTGCCTGCCTGCCTGCCCATTGAATATTAGTGTTGGTGGTAATGTTTTAGTCATGAAAACATGACACCACCAATTAGACGGTAAAGACTGGACTACCGTGCGCCCTTAGTTTTAGCTACCTGATTTGTTAGGTTTACTAAGTGTAAATCTCAGGATCAGTTTCACTGAAAGAATTCATTAAAGAAAGTGCCTTTTCACGTAAAAGAAGTGATTAAAAGGTGAGCAAGCTGCGAGGGGTTATTTTTGTTAGCTGGGTCTAGGTAATTAGGTAGGTGAGGTGTGGCTACCAGATTCCGAGGTCCTAATTATAATTTTCTCTCTAATTCGTCGTTGCCATCGACATTTTTGAGGGATTTGAGAAAAGTGATCAGAGACAGCTCATCATGAAGATCGATCGTGTTTGTACTTTGTAATATAATATATATGTCAAGTATATAGTTTACTTGATCCTTGTTTCGTTTTGAGGTTTGATACGGGGTACTTAATTATATATAGAAAACCACCTCCAAGCAACCCGAGTATATAAAGGTCTGAGCTGCTAAATTAAAGAAGTAGCTGCTGAACAACTAACGAGGAACGAAATGAGTGCATGAGGTCATCACTTGAGGAAAATACAGTGAAGCAACCTTATTGCAGACTATATATGTGTAGCAGTGGTTGATGTCAGCAATGAGGGCACCATATAATATATTTTGATTATGTGAATGCTTGAAAATGCCTAGCTAGGTCTAATTTTTCTCTCGTGTTCTTCTTCAACCTCTTGTACGTACAAGTTTATGATCTTTTGACGGTTAGATTAATGCACATTAATCTTTAGTTCTTGTTTGTTTTTGTAAATGAGATAAAGATTAAATGAAATAAAAGTTAAAAATTGAGTAAAATATTATTTATTTTATTTTATGCAAACTTTGCAAAGGTTATAATGATCATTAAATGAGATGTGTTGTAAAAACGAACTAGGCTCGTTACATTCAATTCAAACTTGGTAGTTTATATATATGGTAGTTGTACTGATATTAGTAATTATGAGGGGACCAATGTGTCTTGATTCGTTGAATGGAAATTTTGCCTGGATCTTTGTCTGATCTCCTGGTCTCTCGATCGGTCTTTTCCTCCGCAACGGCCTCTTATACAATTAAGTTCATATTTGCATGGACCTTTTAACAATCTATATACAGTATCCACTAATTCCAACTCAAAAATTGGTACAATAAAAGATTTTGGGTTCTCCTAGTTATCTCATTCTTTCATATCTCCCTCTGATCATCTCGTGCACCCCCAATTTTAATTGCATGTTGTTCATGCTTTAATAAATAAATGAATCAAACGAGTCGGGTCAACCTATGAACAGGTCATGACCCGATATGATTGATACAACCATACATACATATAATATACGCATATACCAATTAATTAAAAACAAAAGAGACCATTTAACCGTCTGATCAGAAACTAAATCAAAATGTATACATGATATATATTGCCACAATGGCTAAAGACACGAGCTAAAATCAATATATTGTGCCTGTAATATATAGTTGGCCCAAATGGATTTTTCTTCCATATATGGATAATTTATATATACCTATATATACATGTATATATATAAATTATACTTGCTTAAAATCAAATATTAGAAAATTAAAAAAATAAAAAAAAAACAAAAGGAAAGAAAGAAAATGGTACGTACGTATAGTAGTAGTCATGATGAATTAATATGAAAACGCGGCTTCAATTAAAATCATAAGATTTGGCCCGCAGGACTTGGCCATGGGAGAGATCGAGATGGGGGATCATGATCAAATGAGCTGATCAGAGCAATTATAAAATGAAACATAATGAGAACTTGGAGGTGACCTAGCTAGGTTAGTGATGCAGAAGATTAGACTAGGTTTGATCACTATTAACAACAAATATAGGATGCTAATTCCAGTTGTAGAATCGATGCCCACCCCACATAATATTATATCACACAAATTACTTGGCTAATCATCTATATTCCTAATAAATGGACAATTCTGCTGATCATTGCAGTTTCTCATTTGACTGGAATGATCTGATTGATGCAATTCATGACATTCTTGTAGGGCACACACTTGACATGCAAAGACATGATGCAAAAACCCAAAAACGTAGTGTTATATGCATTCTAACAAACCCGAATCATAGTTGGTAAGTTACATGGACTCTCATTTCCAGCAATCATGAACCAGCTGTTTCCCGGGCAGGAGTAGTTTTGGTTTGTCAATGGCCACAACCTGCTGGGTATGTTGGTATCCCTTCATAGGAGCACAACTTGATGTGAATTAGACATATTTTAGGGTTAAAATTAATGCTTATAACTCATGCACTATCCGGCTAAGTGATTTAACTCGGAGTTAAATGGATGCTTGGGACCAATACGCAACCCCACTTGCGTCACATGGTTTGTGGTCGAAGAATGGTTATTAGGGCATGTGAAACACTTGTCTAAGTGCCCCCACTTCACACACTATATATACACAAATAGATTCGGGACCATTTGAGGGTTATATATAGTACGGCATGGTGACAGCTAACATGATGCTCACGTTAATTAGTCCATTTCACACTCTTTTCCTAGGAGACATTGGGGACCATTTGCTTCCGGTCTTCAATAACGTAGGCCCTAGCGTCTCCAGCCGTCCATGATCAGTTCTCTCTCCCCTTCTCTCACAGAGTCTCTGTCGATCGATGACATTGATGCTTGACGTATGTATATATGCACTTATAATGTACTGGAAGGTCAACGAAAACTATTGATACCAACTTAACTAAATTAGTAGAAACAAAACGACAGAAACTCCAAACAACATGCAAGAGAGAATACGTACAGTACCCCCAAAGTCTTTTCTAAAGATATCTATGAGGATTTTTAGTTTTTTTTTTCAACCACTGACTTGAAAGAAGGCCGTGATATTGATTCCCCGGGCTATTAATTCGAAGTTCAAAATTGAGGTAATATATATGTTTGCTAATCGCGTTAGAGATCTTGCAAGTACTTATCTATGGTTCTAGCTCGTTCCTGTGAAGGAAGGAATTCATCATGTAGGGAGTACGTGGGAAAATTTTGCTCAAAAACTTGATGCGTGTTGTACATAGTTGAGTGCACTATATTAATAATATGATATTGTCGGAATATTGTCTTAATTCTTTACTTAGTTGTTGTGATCTAAGGTGATCCTAGCTAGTTAATTCTTATCCAAATGACCAGGTATTCAAAACTTAATATGAAAGGAACATATATGTCAATTGAGTTATAGGCTATATATATATATATATATATATATATATATAAGTACCATAATGTTGCATGATGTCAATTGTTTGTAATGAAGTTGATAATTAACTTTGAGGAAATTAAAGAAGGAAAACATTGAGCCTTGACCGAACGATCACTTCTGCTTTCTTGTTAGGAAATACCTGCGCGTATGTGACAGAAAATGATAGAGAAATTCCCACTTTAGTAAAAATCTTCGATAGATCATAGAAATTCCCTCCCCATGCGATTATTTTGATCAAATCATGTTGCGTTCCTGAATTCTCTTTCTAAGGCAATGAAAACGGGGCGAATGCCTATATGCCAGCTTTGAGTCTTGGCACTTTTCCTTTTTTATTGCATTTTTAACAACGAAGACGCGGTCGTGATCTAAGGTCATCCTAGCTAGTTAATTCTTATCCAAATGACCAGGTATTCAAAACTTAATATGAAAGGAATATATATTTATATATATATATATATATATATATATATATATATATATATATATATCATGTGTCAATTAAGTTATAGACTATATATATATATAACACCATAATATCATGCAACTTGATTATATACACTACAACAAATATGGATTTTTCCTATGAGTGATTGATATGGGAAAAAATATATCATTAATGGGAAAAAAAAAATTTCCCACCAATTTGTTCCATGGGAGACTTGTGCCATATAATTGATGAAAAAAAAGTCTTTTTTCACCAAACCACAAGTTTATGAGAAAAACTTTCTTTTTTTCATGAACTACCGTGGTGGTTAAAACTTTTTTTTTTTCGTGGCAAATAAGGTTTCATCTGGTATGATGTGGTGGGAAATAACATTATTCTCCATGACAAGAGGTTGTGGCAAAAAGTGTTTACTCTTGACATCTCTTCATGAAAATGTCTTTGGTATTTCCGATAAAATACTTTCTTGAGAATATATATTCTCCGCAAAATACCTATAAAATATATATATATATATTCTCTGCAAAATATTTCTGTCAGAAATACTTATTTGGGAAGAAATCTTATCGCGGGAAATAGTTACTTCCAGCCACAAAAAAAAAAAAAAAAGTATTTGTCACAAGTTGCAATTGCAGCAAATGCTAAGAGATTTAAAAAAAAATCGTAAAATAAAAAAATGATTCATAGCAAAAGGTAATCATAACAAATATTCTAATATAGGCTAAAATTGTGTCATCATGCTATTTGCCACGATCATATTTCTTGAAAAAAGAATTTGTAGAAAAAACCCATATTTGTTGTAGTTGATCAATTGTTTGTAATGAAGTTGATAATTAAGTTTAGGCTGTGCTTGGACAACGAGAAGTGTTGAGAAGTGTTGAGAAGTGTTGTAAAAAAGTAATAATAAAATATTGAATAGTAGTAAAAAGTAGGTAAAAAGTAATGAATAGTAGTAAAAGTAGGTGAAAAGTAATAATAAAGTAGAGAATAGTAGTGAGAGTACCTCAGAGTACCTCAGAGTAGTCCGTTTACCAAACATAGCCTAAGGAAATTAAAGAAGGAAAACATTGAGCCGACCGAACGATCACTTTTGCTTTCTTGTTAGGAAATACGGCCTGCACGTATGTGACAGAAAATGATAGAGAGAAATTCCCACTTTTGTAAACATCTTCGATAGATCATAGATATTCCCTCGCCATGCGATAATTATTTTGATCAAATCATGTTGCGTTCCTGAATTCTCCTTCTAAGGCAATGAAAACAGGGCGAATGCCTATATAGTCTTGGCACTTTTCCTTTTTTATTGCATTTTTAACAACAAAGACCCTTGAATTTTGTTGGCGCATGCATGCTGCAGTAGAAGATTAATGGGATCACAGAAACCTAAATTTCTTTTTCCAGATTTGTTCTTTCTTTTCCACGTTATATACTGTCCTCTAATATTAATCTTGAAAAATTTTACACGATCATCCTCTCACCACATGACACCACACATAATTAAAATTTTTTTTTTCTCTTACCAAATATGTGGTCATGTATGGAGGATGAGTAGAAGAATTGATCAATTAGTTTATGAAGAATAAAATAAAATAAGTGTGCATGCATGGCATGTGGTGTGTGAGGATGATGAGTAGTAAAGCTCAATAATATTAATTTATGTATCCTAGAAGCATTTTTTTACAGAAAGAAAGGGAAAGGGGGCAAATGCTCCAATAATTTTAGCTATATATCTACGTATCTATTGACTTATTTCAACGATTCCTCTTGATCTTTCACATTCTGGCCTTTTCTGTATATTACAATAACGCTATATTACAGCTCCAATAATTTGATTAATAAGACAAAAGAAAATCAAGTTCTCCAAAGTCACACGCTATATATATATCTACCTGCATATATACAAGATATCAACTGATGATCTGGAGTGAGGACCATTTAAAGTCAGTCCAGTCCTACATGCATGGGATGTTTTGTTGTACTGTACAAGTGGGTAATTAATTATGGGTAACAGCCAAGCATGGAGTGTGCCTCACTCACACATCAAAGGGTCGACTTAATTAGTAGTTCCAAATTAAAATGCTAGTATATATGTAGTTCAGCACATTCAGCACATTTTTCTAATTATTTGCTGCAATTAAGCTATCTCAATCAAACAACGCCAACCATGCTGTACAGTTTGCATGCCTTGTTGTTATTTAGATGGCGACTCAATAACGGCCCAGCTTAAGACTCAGAGTACTGCTGCTAGCTAGCTTGTGGTGGCCTACTTCATAAATGTTGTGCTTGAGCTGTAAAGTGGGTCGTATTTTGCATGCATGTATTTAATCTTGGGTATATGCTAACATGAATTGTGACTTATTTTGTTAAGGTTTAATTTGGATCTGAGATTATGCCAGTTTAATTAGGAGGAAACATCGTTTCTAACAGCGACAGCCAGGTTTTGGGTGCACTCTTGCTAATAAAAGAAAAAGGGAAAACAGTTTTGGGCCACTTCAAATCAAAACATGACGAAATGTTGCCATTTGCATTTAACATGGGTTCCTGACCAGGGAACACCAAACTATTGATGGGCCAGACCCACCAAGAACTAGACACTCTGTACATTGCTTGAGTGTTGAATGGTGAAACAAGTTTGCTTCCCAAATGGTGCATCAGCCTTTAGGGATCCAAATCTCAAAGGGGGTTGTTAATTGAAAGTAGCCTTGTTGGTGTGCTTAGAATGTGAGAGAGAGAGTGAGAGAGACAGCCATCTTTTGGATACGCAATCCAAAAATACTTCTATCCTAGTTTGATCACAACATAATGGGTACGTAGGAGTATCGTTTTATTAGTGTAAGAAAAAATCTTTTATTAGTGTAAGAGAAAATCTTTACCAAACAAACTTAGCGTATGCTCCACGATCCTAACTCCCTCGCTGCTCAGATCATCAAGCGGAAATATGTTCCTAGTGCGAATCTTTTGGAAGCCTTGGACTATCGACCTTCCTATCTTTGGAGATGTATCTTGGCTAGTATGCAATTACTGAAAGAATGACTCATGTGGAGGATTGGTAGTGGGAAGCTTGTCAGCATTTGGGGCGACAAGTGGATCCCTAACCCTCATTCTTTTATGATCCAATCTAAAAGGCCTAAGTCTAAGGAGTTTAGGTGGATTGCTAATTTTATTGATCCTGGTTTGAGGAAGTGGAATGATCATGTACTAGGAAACCTGTTCACAACTCAGGAGATCAATCTCATCAAGTCCATTCCATTTACTATTGGAGGAAGAGAAGACCAGCCGGTGTGGAGGTGTACAAACAATGGACCATTTTCAGCCAGGAGTGCATATCATCTTCACAGAGAAGTTTTATCCAGATCTAAGGATGGCCACTCTCATGAGATTGAAGGTCAAGATTTGGAAATCAATTTGGAACTTGCAGGTTCCTAGTGCTATTTGGGGAGATTGTAACGAAGCATTGCCAACAATGGCCAATCTGAACAAAAAGGAAAAAACAAACTTGTGGAAAATGACAAATGTCCCATCTGTCAGCTTGAGATTGAAACCTCAGGCCATGTTTTATGGACTTGTGGAGCAGCTAAGGATGTTTGGGTCTAAGGGTGTAGGAAAATTCAAAAGATGAGTATGGAGTGCCCTGTTTTCCAAGATATTTGGAGTTCTTTTTTATTGATACTCTGGAGCAGGCAGAGCTCATGGAGGTTGCCATGATCACTCGACAACTTTGGTCTAGAAGGAATGACTTTGTTCATGGTAAAGGATTTATGCATCCTAACTTTCTTATCAACAATGCAAGAAGAGATTTGGAACATTTTAGTTGCCTACAGAAAATAAATCCACAAAGTTCGAGTTGCAAAAGTGATTCACATCCTAGTTTCTAGTTAAAGTCTACTGAAAGGATCTACAAACCAAATTGGGATGCAACTATTAATGGGTAGATGGCTTAATTGGAGTGAGCAATTATGAGGGACTGTTCAGGCCAAGTTATTGGCACTCTCCGAGCTAGAAGACATCTGAGAGTTAGCCCTTTCAGTGGAGAAGTGTATGCTTTGCTTTTGAGAGTCCTCTTCTGCAAGGAAGTAGGCATAAACAAGTTTATGCTTGAAGGTGATGCATTGTAGGTGGTTAACATGTTGAAGGAACCTAAGCATGACTGGAGCTATGGAGGTTTATTGGTTGAAGATGCAAGGAAGTTGCTGAATTCATTTGCAGAGTGGTCTGTCACCCACACCAGAAGAGAGACCAATAAAGCAGCTCATTTTTTAGCTAAGAATGCTCTAAATTGTGTTGATGATCTATATGAATCGGAAGAAATTCCAAGTTACATTTTTCAGATTGTTATTGATGAAATGTTGTAATTCTTTATAAGCAATAAAAAGATATATTGTATTAAAAATAACACATCAATGATTCATTTATACTAATTATTTTGCATTTAAAATTTGCAAAAAAATATAATTTGACGCTTATAAAAATAATTTTGATGTGATAAAAGAAATAAAACAAAAATTTCTAATTTCTAATATAGAGTGCTCCAAAATCAAACCCATAGTCATCAATGCCACTTCATCCTTAAGATTTTATCGAGCTTGTTGAATGAAATCACTCTTTGTTGCTCAACCACTCAGAAACAAAAAAGAAAAAAAAAAGGTGCTAAATTTACAACAACAAAAAAACTCATAAAAGTAAAATTTACAAACTAACATGACTTCTTATAATAAATAAGATTATAAAACTTTTTTAGTTTTTATTGATATAGAAATCTGACTATTAGTACACCAAACATTTCTTGAAAAAACAATAATTTATGAACTCCAAACAAACATATAAAACCCAAAAAAAATCATAGGCTTGTTGGAGGGTTTTTTTTTTTTTTTTAAAAAAACATATGGAAATTTGAAAATTTGGATGAAAACCCAAATTCAAGATAGTGGAATTGCGGTTACTTGTATTTAAACATGACCGTTCCTTTGCCTTAGGTAAAGACAGTTGTTGGTAAGGCATTAGATGAACCAATTCTCATGGTCATGGTCCCTCCAAACCTTTTGTCACCTTTTGAAAACATGCATTGCCCAGAAAGACCTCTTCACTGGCAAGTCCCTCCACACCCTCTATGTCAAGTCCCTCATCCCTCCCTCCACCTACCTCTCTAACCACTTCATCCTTCTCTACTCCAAATCCGGCTGCCTCTCTGCCACTCGACACGCCTTCGACTGCACCCAGACCCTCAATGTTTTCTCCTTCAATGCCATCATCATAGCCTATGCTAAAGTATCTAAGACTGATGTTGCCCACCAGTTGTTCGATCAAATCCCTCAACCGGACCTTGTCTCTTATAACACTCTCATTTCTACCTATGCTGATCATGACGATTGTAAATCCGAGTTAGATGTATTCATGGAGATGAGAGAGACGGGCCTTCACATGGATGGTTTCACTTTGTCTTGGGTGATCACGGCCTATTGTGATGACATTGGAATGATTAGGCAATTGCAATCTTTGGCGGTGTCCAATGGATTTGATTCTTATGTTTCGGTTAACAATGCGCTCGTAATGTTTTATAGTAAAAATGGGTTTCTAGAGGAGGCGAAGTAGTTTTATGGGATGGGGGATATTAGAGATGAGGTGTCTTGGAATTCAATGATCATGGTTTGTGGCCAGCATAGGGAAGGATCAAAAGCGCTGGGATTGTTTCAGGAAATGGAACGAAGGGGATTTATATGTTCACTTTGGCGAGTGTTTTGACTACATTTATGTGTGTAGAGGATTTGTTGGGTGGGCTTCAGTTTCATGCTAAGTTGATAAAAACTTGGTTTCACCAGAATTTTCAAGTGGGTAACAGTTTGATTGATCTATATTCCAAGTGTAGGGGTGGTATATCACATTGTGGCAAAGTATTTGAATAGATTTCTAGCCCAGATTTGGTTCTATGGAACACAATGATTTTGGGATTTTCATAGAACTAGTGCTCCATATGTCATGCTTGCTAATATTTATGCTAGTGCTAGACAATGGGAAGATGTAGCAACAATTCTAAAGCTTATGTGAGATAGAGGTGTGAAGAAGAAACCAAGTTGTAGTTCAACAGAGGTGAATAAGAGGATACATGTGTTTGTGGCTGAAGATAGTTCGCAGCCAATGATTAAGGAAATTCATGAATACTTGGAGTGGATGTCGTGGAAGATGAAGTGAGCAGGGTATGTGCCAGATGTGAGATGGTCTTTGGTAAAAAATGATGAAATGGTGTAGGGAGAGAAGGAGATTAGGTTAGGGCATCAAAGTGAGAAGCTAGCAATTGCATTTGGGCTAATCTCTACTAAAGATGGGGAGCCAATAGTTGTGGTGAAGAACCTAAGGATTTGTGGGGATTACCACAATGCAATTAAAGTAATCTCCGCCATTTCTGGTAGGGAAATTACTGTTAGAGATTCCCACAGGTTTCACTGCTTGAAGGAAGGATGATGCTCTTGTGAGGATTATTGGTAGTAATAGATTTTATCGTTTAGAATGTGGGAACCGAACTTTGCTTGTACAACAGAAGAATAGGCACCCCATGCTATATCGGCCCCCATAGAAGGCATAATATCATTGACTTGTGAATCAAGGTTATTGACTAACCTTAGTTCATCGACCGAAATACCAAAACTCACCAAAATTGTTAAGCAGTCTCTTGATATTTTGCATTAATTCACATTATTTTCACTCTTGAACAAGCAAAAATGTAGAATTTCCATTCTTGTATTATGTGCACGCTTTTATACCATATTCCCTAAAAATAAGGGCTAAATAAATGGCTGGTGTTATGCTGTGGGAATGAAGTACAGATTCTTAGAAATAATTGTGCACAAGTAATATCAACAGCCAAGACGATGGCCTGGAGATACACTTGCAACAGTGCAAAGCACTAGGAAAACCAAAAGTATTTAATAAAAATTATAGAGAAAAAAAAATTATAATACTAGTTTCCATCACTCAAATTAGCAGATATTGACAGCCAGAATTGAGCCGAATTGAATGACCCACAGTCTGTACATTTTATAAGCATCCCCCATTTCTTTTGTAGGATTTTTGCAGGAGAATTCACCAAAAATGGTAAATGAAACAGAGCTTAGAAATAGAAACATTATAGGGTGGTTAAAGCAATAAAAGGATAGTAGACAAGTTGTTTAAAAGAATGCCTCAATGGGCAGAATATATTGATACTAAGGATAGAGCCTTTTTTCCTCACTACACCTTCTGACATTTACACACCTATATATATTCACAATCCATAACAAACTCTTTTCTTATACTATTGACATGTGTATCTACAAGGAATATTTTTCTGTTACAAGAATATGCTAGGATTAATCTTTATTTGTTGCAGGTGCCTTGAGGATATTTCTAGAATGTTGTCGTGAGCTGTGTCATGCAATGTTGTCATGAGCTGTGTCCTATAACTGCATGAATTTCTTCTTCAGCCTTGGGGTTGCTTTGTTGTCCAGGTGTCACTTGTTCCTTAACAGTCCCCCTCGAATCAAGCAACACTTGAGTGATGGTGAGGCTTGATCGCAATAAGTTGAATCGTACGGAAGAGAGTGCTTTTGTTAAGATATCAGCCACTTGATCTTTGTTAGAGAAATGAGACAATGAGAGATTTGGATGCAACTCGATCCCTTACAAAGTGATAATCCAAGGCCACGTGTTTGGTACAAGAATCTAACACAGGATTAACCGAGAGATAGGTGGCCCCCAAGTTGTCACACCACAAAGTTGGGAGTTTTTGCAAAAAAATTCCAAGTTCCTGTAAAAGAGATTGAATCCAAATAATTTCACAGGTCGTGTTGGCCACTGCTTTGTACTCAACCTTAGTTGATGACCAAGCTACAATGGGCTGTTTCTTGGAGCCCCATGAAACAAAATGCAAACAAAAAAAGATACAAAATCCACCTGTGGACTTTCTATCATCAGGACAACCAGCCTAGTCAACATCAGAGTAGGTTGAGATGGCATGTGAAAACTATTTTGAGAAATGAAGACCAAGATGAGGAGTAAGATGCAGATCATGTAAAATATGCTTGATAGCTTGCCAATCAAAATTTTTTGGACAGTGCATAAATTGGCAAACTTTGTTAACTAAAAAGGAAATATTAGGACGAGTAAATGCTAGGTATTGTAAACTACCAATGACACTCCTATAGAGATGCGGATCCTCAAATGAGGCTTCATCAAATGCAATGAGTTTTGTTAAAGTAGACATTGGTGTTGAAACATACTTAGCATTATGCATGTTTGTACACCTTAGGAGATCTGAAACATATTGGTTTTGACTAAAAATCAGACCCTTTTCATTTTGGTGGACTTCAATCCCTAGGAAAAAATGCAATTGTCCTAAATCTTTGTCTGTAAACTATGAACCAAGGACAGTAATAAATTCATAAATAAGTTGAGAATTGGAGCCAGTGACAATTATGTCATCTAAGCATACTGGAACAAAAACAACATGAGATAAAATTTTGAATATAAACGGGGAAGAATCTGACCGAGACTCTTGAAAGCCAAGGGAGATGAGCTGAGTACTTAGCTTGTAGAACCAGACCCATGGTGCTTACTTGAGTCCATAGATAGCCTTTTTGAGCTTATACACATGCTTCGGATAGTTGGGATTAACAAAACCAGGAGGTTGGTTCATGTAAATAGCCTCCTCGAGGTCACCATGCAGGAAAGTATTTTGGACATCCAGTTGATGAAGGGGCCAATTGGGAGAGAGCCAAAAAGATGAGAATAAGGATGGTTACTGGTTTTACAACTGGTGAGAAAATTTCTGTGTAATCCACCCCAGGTTGTTGATGATAACCCTTAGCAACAAGACGCGCCTTGCACCTTTCAAGAGTACCATTAGCTTTTCATTTGGTTTTAAGTATCCATTTGGGACCCAAAATGTTGAATGAGGGAGACACTAGAACTAGCTCTCAAGTGGAGTTCTGCAATAAAGCTTAAAATTCAAGTTTCATAGTATCTCTCCACTCAGGGTATTTGGCAGCCTCAGTATATGAGTTAAGTTCCTCAAGAATAGTGGTAGAAATGGACTTTGCAAGTGAGAGAGAGGATGAGGAAGAAGGCCATAAAACAGTACCATCAATTCTGATTTTAGGACAATGAATATTGGCTTGTAACCAAGTCACCATGGGATGTGCAGAAGAAGGAAGACGATTTGGTGAGGAATCTGTAGGGGACGTGTGAGAGTTCTGTATGTCAGCAGATTCACTAGGGTTCCATGTTAAGGAAGATGATGTTGTTTGGTCTGTTGAGTGACAAAGTGGGCTGGCCAATGAGTTAGATGTGTACAATGGGCTGAGATTCAGTGAGCCAGGCTGATTTAGTGAAGGATTTGTCAAGGCATTAGTTTGGTGCGATGGACTAGGATGGACAGAGGGGCTGGGCTGAGGAATAACCAAAGGAGCTAATTATGTAAGGGGAAATATTTATAAGAAATAGAAGAAACGAACCATGTAGGGGCAGAGTCGGAATGCTATACCCTTTGTGGTCTGGGTTGTAACCCATAAAAGCACACAGTTTTGATCTGAAATCCATTTTGTGTTTATTAAAGGGACAAAGATTTGGCCAACATGCAGTCCCAAAAATTTGAAGAAATTTATAATCCGATGTATGACCAAATAATTTTTGAAATGGTGACTAATTTTGTAAAATGTAGGTTGGCATTCGACTAATCAAATATACTGCAGTTTGGAAAGCAAACACCCAATATTTTGAGGGTAAGGAAGCGTGAGCTAGTAATGTAAGACCCATCTTGGCAATATGCCAATGACTTCTCTCAATGCTCCCATTTTAGGCATGAGAATAAGGACAAGTGAGTCTATGTCTAATGTCACACTCTCGTAAAATTTTTCGAAGGGTTCAAAATTCTCCCCCGCCATCCGTTTGAATGGTTTGAATATTACTAAAAAATTGATTTTTTATGTAACAAAGAAAAGAAAAAAAACATAGATGAGACATCAGACTTGCATTGAAGTGGAAACAACCAACAATATTTTATAAAATCATCCACTATAGCAAGATAGAAACGGCAACCAGTTGTAGAAAGGGTCTATGCCGGACTCAAAACATCTAAAAATAACAATTGAAAAGGTGTTTGAGAGATGAAGGGATAGGGAGGATGGGGAAGAACATGGGATTTAGCTTGAAAACAAGCTGTACAAGTGGTGAAATTAGACTTAGCATCTACTAGAAGTTGAAACTTATTGATAACAAAAGTAGTAACTCTAGATTGCCTAACAGACAAGAGCTTTTTAGATATAGATGGAACATGTAATAACCGAGTGAGCAGAAAATTTCCATTAGGAGTATGGAAATGAGTCGAACCAGAGTGTTGGATTGGTATGGTGGAGCCATCTCCAATACTGACCTGCTCCGAGCCTTGGTATGATATGGAGTCCAAGTTGAGATTGTTGTAGTCTCCTGTAAAATGGTTTGATGCAGCACTATCTGGAAACCACTGATTAAAATATGGTGAGGCAGAAGGAGGGTTTGTGGTAGTAAGGTTGGCATTAAACTAAGGTGGAGTGGTGAGTGAGGGAGGAGATGGAGCTTGATAAGAATGCATAAATCTATAGTATCAGGTTAAAGTAGTATGTCTAGGTTTATGGCAAACCTGGCAAGTGGGTCGAGAGTCAGTCCGATTAGTGAAGGAGTTCAGGGGACCTCGCCTACCCCCACGTCCCCGCCTAGCAAATCTGCCACCTCTTCCACGATAGTTGGGTGATGTGTTAGGAGATGAGTGGTTCTGTTTGGTGACTGTGACATTGGTGGACAAAGGATTGCTAGACAAAAGAGAATGGGACTGATGAGCTAGACGAGACTCATGGTTCAAAAGGAAGCTGTAAATCTGATGCGGGGATAGTGGTTCTGCTTGAGTGGTGAGAGAGGTAACAAGTGATTCATAATTGTAGCCTAAACCAGCAAGTAAATAAACTATGAACTCAAAGGGCGAAAGGGGTTGACCTGCCGCACTTAATGACGCGAAAAGGGATTTGGCCTTATTATAGTACTTGGTAATGCTTTCGAAGCCTTTCTTGAGTGTTGTAAGCTGAAAATGAGTCTATATTGTGTGAGTTGAAGATTGAGCCGTGAAAAGTCCCTACAATATGGTCCAAATCTCATGAGAGTTTTCACAATCCATCACCTAAGCAAGCACATGTTCAGAGAGAGAAGAGTTAAGAGTTGAAATTATAAGTTGATCCATTAAGCACCACTCAGTGTATTATGGATTTGGGTTGTCATCAATCATGGGGTCTAGTATGGCAGAGGCACCATCCACATGATTATACAACTGGTGTCCTTTAAGTAAAGGAACCATTTGTGCCTTTCACAATAAATAATTATCAATATTAAGTTTAATATTGACAAAATGACTAGCTGAGTTGAGTATGGAGGTGTTGATTGTTGGAGGTGTGTTTTGGGAGGGTGGGTTTGAAGAAATAGATGAGTCCATAATGCCAGGATGACGACGATGAGTCTGTTATTGGGCCCGTGATACCATGTTAAAAGCAATAAAAGGATAGTAGGCAAGTTGTTTGAAAGAATGCCTCGATGGGTAGAATATATTGATATTAAGGACAAAGCCTTTTTCCTCACTACACCTTCTAACATTTACACGCCTATATATATTCACAATCCATAACAAACTCTTTTCTTATACTATTGACACGTGTATCTACAAGGAATATTTTTCTGTTACAAGAATATATTGTGATTCATCTTTATTTGCTGCAGGTGCCTTGAGGATGTTTCTGGAATGTTGTCGTGAGTTGTGTCCTGCAGCATTGTCATGAGCTGTGTCCTGCAGCTGCGTGAATTTCTTCTTCAGCCTTTGGGTTACTTTGCTGTCCAGGTGTCACTTTTTCCTTAATATAGGGTATACTTTTTTTCAATTAAATGAATAAATATTGATTGTACAATGTTTGGAACAAAGTTACAGATAATCAAGTAATGTCGTTAACATTTGTTGTACAAAAGCTAATCACCCATCGCAGACCACAGAAATGTTTTATATGAGAACCAGACAATTTTACTTTTGTGGCTTTGTTGCACGAGAGAATCCCAAAAATAAAAGAATGAACATGAATAATATGTTATCACAAATATGAAAATATCAACGGCATGAGTTGAGATGGAAAACTTAGCAGGTTGGCTTGTATGAATGAATTTTAGAATGCAGTTTGCCCAAACTTCTTAATGGCAGCTTCATTTTCTTCTAGGTTGGTTTGGACAAAGAAACGTGGCCACCAAGAAGTACTCCGCATTTCAGCCTTCATAGAGCGTAATCGGTAGTCAAAATGCATATAGATAAGAGAAGTACAAAAAATGTTACATATATATATATGATCATAACAAAACCAAGCATATGATTGCATAGCTCTAAAAGATTTAATGCCAAATTACCAATCATTGAATCATAAAAGAAAGTTTTTAGAGGTTTTGACAACCACAAGGAATTGTACTTGGTATTCTTATAAATGACTCCTTCAATTACAAACTAAAGCACACTACAATCATAAATATATTTGCATTAACCAAATTGCTTTTCAATTTAATAGTGCAGTATAAAATACCTCACAAAGGACATGATTGCTAAGAGAAACTTCAATCAAAACCAACCCAAGAGCAGAGAGACACCATACAAGGATTGTGCTATAAACTTATCGGCCATCCAAATTTGGATAACTCATAAACTTTAGCTCTCTATTGACCAGGTTCACCTAGGCGTAAAATTGAAAAGCAATGAAAAATCAAGAAATCATTTTCAACACCAAGATCAAGTTTATATACGCAAAAACATTAGGAATGATAGGATCAAGCATGACTGCCAACAATAGATTTTCATGAAATTATCTAGAAGGAATAGCATAACCAAGAAAATTACATCTAGAAACCTTTCAGAGGTGTACATATGTCCAATAGGAAAGTGTAATCCTAATGCTACGGGGTCCTCTCATAGATGGTGTTTGCAAGGATGCAAATTCAAGGGAAGTAAAAAGATAGGAGATTGTCATTACTAAACATCTCCTTATGTAGCTGGAATGCAATTACTTCAAAGAAATATTCTTCTCATCAACCACTATTTCCTTCTTACACCCCACACCTTATGTGGACTTCCATTTTTTTTTCTCTATCTCTTCTTTCATTAACAAAAATGAGAGAGAGGGGTACAATGAGATGAGAGAAAGCTTGACGAGAGAGAGCTTTATGAGAGAGAGAAGTTCGATGAGATGAGAGAGAGTGAAATGATGGGTGAAAATGATGAGAGAGAGGGGTGCTTGATGAGGAGAACAGAAAAAATTGAAAAGAATTTGAAGAGAGGGAGAGGGGTCTGATGAGATGAGAGAGAGTTTGAGGGGAGAGAGCTTGATGAGAGAGAGAGAGGAGTTTGATGAGATGAGAGAATGAAATGATGGGTGAAAAATGATGAGAGAGAGAGGGGGTCTGATGAGGAGAAAAGAAGAAATTAAAAAGAATTTGAAGAGAGAGAGAGAGTGAGGGGCTGATGAGATGAGAGAGAGTTTGAGAAAAGAGAGCTTGATGAGAGAGGGGAGTCCGATGAGATGGGAGAGAGTGAAATGAAAATGATGGCAAAGAGAGAGTGAAATGATGAGAGAGAGAGGGGTTTGATGAGGAGAAAAGAAAAAATTGAAAAAAATTTGAAGAGAGAGAGAGGGGTCCAATGAGATGAGAGAGAGTTTGAGGAGAGAGAGCTTGATGAGAGAGATGGGTCCGATGAGATGAGAAAAAGTGAAATGATGGGTTGTTTTGTACAAGGTGCGGGGTGTCTACAGTGGCTAATCTGTAGAATTACTCATTGTTAAAAGACTTGATGGTTTTAGCAGAAGAAAACACATGGAGAGAACACTTATCACTACAAAAGCCACCAATTGTTGCCTATACGTACACCATTGATGTAAGTGCATACAACTTTAAAAAGTCCAGCTGTGATCTACTGGTTTGGAGTACACAACTTCTCAAGGCAAAGAATCTTTAGCCTCATCATTTGCTGCTACTACCTCTAAGGGTATTATCTTTGTTAAAGGAAGCCAAGTTGTGAATTCTCCAAATGAAGCTGTGTCAAAGTCAAATCATTCTAAAAAATTTCATGAAGGATCAACCTCAAAGAAGTTGAACTGATGTAAGTTTGAATGTAAGTTTGTTCCTATTTGTCATTATTGTGGTAATTCTAGTCATATAAGACCATATTGCTTTCATTTGAGTAAAGTGCAAAAAAAATAGAGGTGAAAGAAAATCAAGGAAAAATGTAAAGCCACTTGGCAACCAAGTTCAAGAGTTAATCCAACAAATAAACACCATAAGTGCTAAGGTATGTGAGTTGTCTGAAATTTGTCTTGGAAACAAGGAAAGATCATAAAAAGTGATGATGATGAAAAGAATTGCTCAAAACTTAAAGTAAAATGGGTGTTTAAAGAAGATAGTGAGTGGACCTTGCCAAGAAAGAAAGTCATTGGTGTGTGTGACATCAAGTAAGAGGCACACTACACACTTACATTAGTCTAGGACATGCATTTTTTTTTATCTTTTTATTTTCTTTTTTATTTTCTTTCTATTTTTTTCAGTCTAAATCATATTATATCTTGTTTTTGTTTTGTGTCTCAGCTAATTTTTTTTTATTGAGGAAAGTTCATACTTGGTGTGCCAAGTCTTGAGCACTTGGGTTCTCACATAGTCCATTCCTTGAGCTGAAGCATCTCTCTAGTTTGTGCAATCAACTTTGTATATGTTAACCTTATGGTTTATCTTGACAAAGTCAAATTATAATGCACTTTGAAAAACTTACTTTTACATTCTTCAGTGCTATGTTTCATAATTTTTTAAGAGTTGCTCACCTAAGGGGGAGTTTATGCCTTAAATTGACTAATACTGGTTGAACCTAGTACTAAAAGTAAGAGATCTCTCCTTATTGGACATAAATGTCTAATCTATTCAGAAAAAGTCTTCATTTATTAATTACGGGAAAAGAAAAATACCTTACACAGATTTGCCCCTTAAGTCTTTATAGGAAAAATCATTGCTCTAATCATTACGGAAAAAGATGAACAATAAAAATGGACATATTAAGGGTCGTGCAAACTAGTGTTTGGAGGAGATACTCTTTTAAGTATTTAGGCCCTAGCATAAAGTTTGACTTTTAAGGTGAGAGACAATCTCTTGAAAGTATCTTTGGAAAGAAAAGAAGAAGAAGAAGAAGTCGGGTGGGGGGGGGGGGGGAGAATGAAAAATTAATATATAGTCGTTGGAGTAAGTAGTCTCACTCAAACACTCATATGAACTTTCATATTGATGAACTTATGAGGTGTGAACAATCATTGTGATTGTTGTAAATAAGAGAGTGTATTTTATTTTTGGCTATGTGAGTGATACTATGCTTGGACTTGTGATGCACTCAGACATGTACATTGACTCAATTTTTTATTTAAAAAAAAAAGGAAAAGGATTTTTGAAAATTTTTTTGGTCGATCAGTTTGAATCTTTTATTTTTATGTTCTTTGTTTTGTTGGGTTGTTTGGTCTATTTTATTTTTTTCTGGTGCACAAGTTTGAAAGGTGTGTTTTAGTAGGTCTGAGAGTGAGAGTTTAAGTTCCAATGGGACTTTGAGATAGAGGCTCGTGTGCATCACGTTAGGTCTTTAGGCGACTTAAGTCACTTAGTTCCTGCGATAGGCACCCACCCCCCGATATTCACTCTCACGGCAGGTAACACATTTCATGCCCTAGCCAATCACGATTTCACTCACCTCTCACAATTTGGATTTGATTGGGAGTTAAGACTTGATGAGAACTTATTCTTTACAAGTTTGCTAATCAAGGTAAGTGTTCTATCTGATCATCTTCTTTCATTTCCTATTTCTAGGACTCGACAAACACCCATTTGGGACTTTAATATTTGTTTTATTTTGTGATTTGGGGCTTGGAGTTTAATGTCTGGGATGTGAAGAAGTGTACTCTCTAAAGTGGGTATGTTGTTGTTCATATACTGAGGGTGGATTTTTTATGGTTGATGCTTTATACACCTTAGTTTTCATGATATGCCTACCAAGTGTTTGATTTTTTGGCCATGTCAAATCAATTCTATCTAAATGCATGGTTGAGTTGAGATCATATGGTGTTTTGGCCATGTCAAATCAAGAATTATCATATTGCCTTTTATACAGCACACATAGGTTTGGATCTCATTAATTTTGATTGTGCCAGTATCACTGACCATTCACAGATGAGATTCACAGATGCATAAGGTGTTGGAGAATGTCATGGACTCCGATATGGATAAATAGTGATCCTTGTCAGATTAGTGACAAAAAGGGGGAGTGAAGAGAATGGTCAGTGATGTATTTGTGAATCTCATTTGTGAATGGTCAATGATACTGTGACACCCCAACTCTCACGTACAAAAAATTTCGAGAATCATGATGTCAGGATGATGACAACAAGGGTCACGCATCCCAACGACAAGTGCCAAGTGTGTGCAACAAACAAACAGTGCACAAAAAAATACGTAGCAGATAATATAAATAAGTCACTAAGTACCAGAATTTTGTTTAATACAAATATCTAAATATAAAGCATTTTAAAACAAAAGCCAAAGTCCCAAAAAGTAATACAAGGCTAAAAATACAAGCATGAGTGATCCCAGATCACTCCTTCGGCGGAGCCAAATCCTCAGGCTTCGTATCTGCATCAACAACATCAAAATCTGCGATATCATTAAATGGTACCGCAGGAAAGTTATAATCCAACCAATCCTGAGATAAAAATACATTAATGCAACCAACCATGCATGCATATGATGAAATATGCACTAGATCCAAAAATATCATTTTTTCCGAAAATGAATATTTTTCCAACACACGCCAAAATCCCATTTGGCCCAAAAATCATGATCCATCATTTTTCGAGAAAATGACTCACACGAAAACCATTATCCAACACACACCTCCCAGAAAATAGCCATTTTTTCATTTTATCTGTATCCATATGCACCATGGTCTCCCCTAGAGACCATCCTTATGTCCTGGCTGCATAATGAGCTATGCCCAGTTCTGCACCCAGTGCGTTCATGGCCAAGCATCCTCTAGCCCCGCCAGCAGAAGGGTCACGGAGTCGATTACCCAGGAGACATCACTCAATATATTCTGCTCCTGAGTGACCAGAGAAGCTCCACCGAGACAATATCCCATCTCGACTTGGGGTCGTGATACACACGCACCCAAAATCCTTTCCACACATGAAAACCCAGTTTTCAAATATCCACATGAATATGAATGCAATTACTCGAAAACTCAGTTTTTAATTTACAAACATGAACATGCGTGCACATGCAATGTATCAAACCAACATCAGCATCCAACAACCAACCAAATCACAATATAACCAACACAATCAACTCCATCCTCAAATCCATCTAACCTTCGGACTCAGTCCGGAATAACCAACCAGAACACAGTGAAAATGAGTTAGTGCAAAAATATATTTAAATCTCAAAAGATGTTTGGAAAAATACTTACAGCGCTATATAATAATTTTTAGAGGATCAATGATGAACTAGAAACGCCAAAACAGCAACTCCATAGTGTAAAAATACACTGGCCGTGGGTCTCAAAAACTCACTTTTGAACGGGATCAAACCAAGACTTGAAATTGATAGGGTAGGGCTTAGGAAAGTCGGTGAAACTAGTGGTGGTGGCCTTTGAACGTGGGTGGCGGCGAAATGGGTGGTTTATGGCCAAAAATACACAAATCGGAGATGTGTTTAGTGTGGCTTCACTGGTGGCGAATCGGGGTTGGGGTTGGGTCCATTGGGTTGCTGGGAGGTAGAGGAAGAAGTGGTGAAGAGATGGTGACCGGACGGCTGCGCAGCGACGCAAGGAATGCCGCGGCTTCAAGCCGTGCGTGTGGGATGACGGTGGCGCGGGAGGGGCTCAAATTTATGGTGGGTGATTGCCGGCCGGCAGGGAAAAGTTTGGGCTGAGCAGTGACGGTGACGGTTGGTGCACGACGGCGCTAAGGGAGGTTGACGTTTGGATAGGAAGAGAGAAAGGGAAGGCTCACGCAGGAAGAAACCGAGAGGAGAAAAAAAGAGAAAAAGAAAAGAGGGAAAAAAAATGGATGGAAAAGAAATGAGGTCCAACCCTCACAACTGGGTTATAAAAATGATTCAACGAAAAAAATTTTAAAACTGCAAGCTAAAGAAAATAATTCAAATGCAATGAAAGACTTAATTAAAACAATAATAATTTTAAAATCCAAAAACAAACCAATTTAAATTAAAAATCACTTTAAATGTAAAATAATAAATAATAATAAGAAAGCACATTATAAAAAATAATTTTGACAACTTAAAATATTATAAAATAATATAATAAAACCCTCATAATATTAAAACAAGAGAATCAATATTCAAATTAATTAAAATAATCCTTTAATAAAAATACACTAAAATACGAGGTGTTACAGATACTGTCACAATCAAAATTAAGTGTGTTGCTGAGGGGGCGTTGGAGTAAGTGTGTTGCTAAGGGGGAGTTCAATTAGATCTGTTTAAGATAGTTTAATATTGAGGGGGATAACTAAATTCTGGACATAACTTTGATGTTGGACTAGAACATGCTTAGACTTTGAATTAGATTTTAAATCTTGTAAATTTTGATAGTACTAATCTTAGTCACTGTTCTATATTAGTATTTTTTATTCTTGATTATTTTCTTGGAATTTCTACTATGTTTCTTAGTCTGTTGTTTCTGCTTATGACAGATTTATATTACATTCGTCAAGTTGGTTTTGTCTCTAATCCACCAATATGAGGAGATTGTAGATGCAAGACATTTATCAAGTTGGCTTTGTTACCAATCGGCCAAATGGAGAGATTGTAGATGTAAAAGTTTGGTTATGTAATGTCCCAACCCCAGAGGTCCAGGGAGTTAACTCCTGTCACCTGATAATCAACTCCATAAATGCTAATATATTTCCAAAATCCAAATATATATACTTCCAAATGCTCCTAATCAAACATAAATACTGCAAATTTAATTAACCACAGATACTCATATACTCATGGTTGAGCCGAAACCACCATTATACCCATGCCTGGGCCATATACTATGTTTAACCCTCATGGTTGGGTTATAAACCACCATTATACTTGTGGCTGGACCGTATACCACTAGAATAGAAAATCATCGGAACGAGATCATATTCAAATACAGAATCAGAAATTCATGCCAAGGTTTTTAGATGACAAATCATATTAAAACATAATACTTAATAGTTTTAGATAATTTCTCATATTCAAGAATAACAAAAACAAAACTTCTTATTTAATCAAAGCAAAGCTTTTTGAATTTCATATTCGCTCTTTTACATAATTCAGAAATAGAATGCTAAAATCAGCTCATATCTATACCAGTCATGACAAAAAGTACTTCATTCTTATAAAAATTTCATGAGTAAATGCAAAACAAATAACTGAGGTTGTTTTACATTTATTTTCAAAACAAACATGCATATTTTAAAAATCAACCTCGTTTCATTTTCTTTTTATGCAAAGACTAGTATAAGAATATTGCTTACATGATTCTTGCAGAGAGTTACTCAAGCTTTTGACCCGAGCTCTATTAATGTCATAACCTAAATAGAAAATTATTCACTATCATGTTAATAACTCGTATCCGCTCATCAACTTAATTAACAAAATTCCACCATTCAAAAATGGACTAAGGCAAGCCTACAAGTAGAAGCATTTAGAAATAGCCCAACACTAATACAGTCCTCATAACCAACAACAAATATATCTTCAAAACAAACAATGGCAACTCCTGAGTCTAAAACATAACTTAAACAACCATGTCAACTCTAACCTTCAATATAAAACTTCAACACAGCCACCATATATTTTTAATCATTTAACACTTCAATCTCGGACATCTACGCCACTCATAACACATCTAACACAACCAGCTCAAACACACATTGCACACATAGTGAGTAAACCACCCTGAACAACCACGTAATATCATTCATTGACAATCCTAGCAACGAAAATTCATTGATATAGTCTACGTAACAAAAGTCAACCATAAATCTAAATTCTGAAAATCTTACCTAAGTTCATGCGCGTGGCTAGTGAAACTTAAGAGTGAAGACAATACTGTTTGGGCGTTAGCGCTAATGTTGGTGAGGGAAAGTGCAGTTCCAAACAACGGTGATTTCACTGCGGTGGAAGAGGAAATTAATCTGTGTAATGACAAAACAACAACGATAAAAATTCTCAAAAATTTTAGTGGTGTCGCTAGGTTTTACGATAGGTAAGGTGGAATTAATTTAAACTAAATAAATCAAATAACTAAACTAAAAATCTCATAAAATCCCATTTTTACTAAACAATGAACAAATAGAGAGAAAAGAGAGTAATGTAGCCTTACCGGCATTGGATTCTTTGACAAAAACAAACAAACACAAGGGGTCACTGCTCTATGAAGGGGAAACACTGTGAAAATAAAATGAGTGTGTGGTTAAAGTGTGTGTGCGATTCGGTAGAAATAGAGAGAGAGGAAGAGAGAGAGAGATGCTAACCTTGGTTCACTCTAGTGGCCGAAAGCTAGGTACACCACCTCACTGAAATTCGCAAGAGAGGGAGATTAATGGAGGTCTGCACTTAGAGAGAAAGTGAGAGGTTGTGGTCGGTTGAGAGATTTGAAATTGAGGCAGGAAGGTAATTGCACCACATGGGGGAAAAGTGAAACATACATAGAGCATCTATCGAAAAGAAGAAACTGACTGAAAGGGGGAAAAAGACTTACCAAAACAGCACCGTTTCTGGGGTCTAGAGGGCTGGATTTTTTTTTTTTTTTATGGGCTTGGGCCTTGGGCCCAAGTGTTATAGGCTAGAACTAGGTGACTAAGTTGATAAGTTTGGATAGAACTAGGTGATTAAAATGATAAACTTCATCTTAATTTTGGTTTTATAATTTGGATGAATGTAAAATACTTTGACTTTACTTATAATTATTTTGAGTTTATCTAGAATTAATTAGGAAGTGTTTTAGATAAGTCAAGATTATGAAAATCGAGTTCCAATGGTTTTGTAATTATCTAAAGAAGAGCTTAAATAGGAAACTACTATTGCTGAGAAGATTTAGTGCCAGGTGTCAGCAACCTGTCAGAAGAGTCTCTTGCGACAGAGTCGCTCTGTCAGCAGAATCCTACTGCAATTCAAACTGCTTTCAGATTATTTATTTAAGAGATCCTATTGTTAAGATCTACAGAGATTCAGTTATGGATATTTTTTAGAGCACTTAACAGTGCATATTTTGGTGAGAAAATTTCTTGGAGAATTTTCATATTATTTCTCTCAAAGAATGTGATTGTTGATCCAAGATTGAGAAAATGTGGTCGTGATTTAGCCACTAGAGTTTCAAGAGAAAAGCCAATATTTGAATATCGTCAGAGGTTTTAGCTGCTACTGCGGTAAAGACAAACTGGTCGTTTGTCTAGTCAAATAAGAGTGTCAATTGACAAAGGTTTTATAATTGAAACTTGCTTGTAACTGATTTTCAAATAATAAAATTAACTTTTCTGAGTTTGGTTTCCCTAAAGGGTTTTACCTTTAAAGAGTTCTTTAAAGGGTTTTTCTTCATACCAATGTTGGTGTTATGCAATTTATTTACTCTATGTTATTGCTTTATTATTAAATAATTATATGGTTGACGACTAACCAGTTTGTTGAGTAAATTTGTAGATCTTTGTGTTACGTTACAGGGGTACTTGAGTAATTTCAATTGACATCAGAGAGTGGTTCACTCATTTAAGTGCGATTCGTGTCCCTTTGTAGATCATGTCATCGTTATATGTCCCGCCACACTTCGATGAGAAAAACTATACTTATTGAAAAGTTTGTATGAGGGATTTCTTCAAGTCTTTGGATGAATGTGTGTGGTATATAGTTGAATGAGGATGAACTAATCCCGAGACATCTCTTGATGCTTGGACTAGAGATGATATCAACAACTGCAACTCGAATAGCAAAGGACTTAACACTATTTTCATGGCTGTATCTCTCGGTGAATTTGAAAGAATTTCTATGTGTGAGATTGTCAAAAAAGTATGAGATATTTTGGGGGTTACACATGAAGGCACAAGAATTATAAAAAATTCAAAATCGCAAATAATAACCTCAAAATTTGAAGAGACTAAAATGCTGGAATATGAGAGTTTTACTGATTTTTTATGCTAAACTTAATGATATTGTGAATTATAAGTTTAATCTTAGTGAGAAGGTGGAGGATTCAAGGGTCTTGAGAAAGATTTTAAGGTCATTGCCTAAAAGATTTCACCCAAAAGTTACACCCACTGAGAAAAGCAAGGATTTGGATGCTATTGAGGTTGAAGAACTGGTAAGGTCCTTACAAACATATGATTCATCTCTATTACAAACAAGAAAAGATAAGTCAGTTGCTTTAAAAATTGTGGAAGAAGATCGAAAGGATTTTTCTGATGAAGAAAATCTGAACGATAAGGATATAGATCTCATTGCAAGGAAATTCAGAAAATTCTTGTTTAACAAGAAAGCTAGTGGAAAGCAAAAACAAGGTAAATAATTTCCTGCAAAGAAAAGCTATAAAGAAAAATGATAAAATAAAGTGTCATGAGTGCTCCTGCTATGGTCACATTAGAATGGATTGCCCAAACTTTAAGAAAAATAAGGGAAAAGCATTGAATGTCACACTTAGTGACAGTTCAGAATCTAAAAATTCTGGTTCATCGTCTGATGATGAAAATTCCTTTATGGCTTTTCCTATTATTGTTGATGATTTTCCTGAAATTGTGTTAACAAAATCTGAAAGTGAACATGATGGCGATGACTCAGATGTAGCTTTTGTTAATGCTAACCAAGAGCTCAGTATACAAAAAGCTTATAATGATTTCTGTGAAGAAGTGGTCAAGTTGAAAAAATTAAACAAGAAGCTATACAACAAACTCACAGCTATGGAGAATGAAAAGAACAATCTTTTGGAAGTACTGAAAATTTCTGAAGTTGAAATATCAAGGTTGAAGACTCAAAAGAATGAACTGGAAAAGGAACCGAAAAATTCTCAAGGGCCAACAAAAATTTGCAACTCAAAAATTGGATGAGATGTTAAGCTTTCAAAAGTTCAGCTGTGATCGTACTGGTTTGGGGTACACTACTTCCCAAGGCAAAAAATCTCTAGCCTCATCATCTGCTGCCACTACCTCCAAGAGTATTATCTTTGTCAAAGAAAGTCAAGTTGTGGATGCTACAAATGAAGCCATGTCAAAGTCAAATCATTCTAAAAATTCTCATAAATGATCAACGTCAAAGAAGCTAAACCGAATTAAGTTTGAAGGTAAGTTTGTTTCATATTTGTCATTAGTAAGCCCCATAACATAGTTATCCAGATTCTCTGGCAAAAATTGCTTTTTTCTTTCAAGGAGTTTCTTAAGATTTTCTATAAGTTAAACAGCAAATGCATAATTTTGAGTTCTAACAGAATGATTTTGTTCATATAGTTACTGCAGTTTATAGCGGTCACAATGTATAAACAATTATGCCATGCCCTCTAGTGGAAGTATCAAGATACATTAAATTCCATCAATTCCCCCTACCCACCCCCTTTTGTTTGTATACATATATTTGCTTCTGATGACTTTCTGCTTTTACTCGACTGCAACAAAGCCTCAGCTACTTGATCTCTGCCATATCCTTTTGGATGTCATGCTTGATAGGAGGAGCTCTATAGTATGCTGAAACGGTTGCGGCGAAGAACATCTGTCTGACTCCTTCTGCCTTGATAATGGGAAATATTATACTGGATGCACTCTGAAAAGTACAAAAATTGTTCAATAGGCGTTGTATTTATTTATAAAGATGACGTTATTAATTCAAGCTTATAGATGTAAAAAAAAAAAAGAAAAAAGGATAGAATAAGTATTTGGACTTGGCATTCTACAAAAAAAAAAAAGGCAAAAATTGATGTGGAATGCTCACCGAAATCAACCTAGCTCCAACCCACATGCCTTTGGGTGAAGGAAATGGTAGTAGCAGACGGCCAACACCATATATTGCAACCGCAAAGAAATGGAGAACTAAATTCAATGGACGTGGGTTTAGACCAGAGAGTAAAGCTACCGGTCCTGTTGAAAATATGCCTCCAAGGCTTAAATAGTCAAAACATGCCTGGCGCATCTCCTTCCTTGCCTGATCAGGCGAAGAAGAAAACACCTTGTAGAGGGCACCAGCCAGAGTATTTATTGTAGACGCCACCGGCTATAATAACAAACCATATCATTCAACAATGTTAGTGTGAATTAACAGCCCTTGGACATTAAAAGGTTCCTTGACTTTTACCCAAAAAAAAAAGGTTCCTTGACTTTTCAAACATCATCATATAACAAAGCAATTCAGAAACAACGGAAAGAACACTTTGCCATCCAATTCTACTAGCACCACATGAATAAGCAATACACTTTTTGTCCTAGAGAGTTACCTTTCGCAAGGTGTAAAAGGATTCAAGATACTTGGACAATGAAGGTGCATCACTCAGGTCATGCAGTGGCTTAAGAAGATCTCGGAGTACAACAATATCGGAAAGTGCCACAGTCATCCCCCCACCAGTTAGAGGATGCCGCATGTTGAAAGCATCACCCATTAGAATGGCTCCGGGAGTAGGAAGTGGATCCGCTGGCATGCTTCTATTTGGCATGGTTCTAATATTTCCTTTATCAACTGCAGATATGAAGGCCTCCGTAAGCTCAGCTGGAATCTGTAATTGAAATTCTCTAGATTAATCCAAGGTGCAGGAACAGAAGATCTCGTTGAAGCCAACGCAAAACAAGGATGAAAAATACCAAATACAGTACTAGCAGTACTGCCATTGGAATTGAGTCGTGGACTTCAAAATCAAAGCTCATTTACAAAAAAAAATAAAAAAATAGATACCTGTGGAGCCACCACCGTTTTCAAATAGTTGGCCATTTCACCATTAGCAACAGAAGGTAATTTCTGACCAGGTACATCAACCAAACAGCGAACCTCAGTACTACTGATTGGATAAAACAAGATGGGTGAAGGGTCGGCTAAAATGACATGTCCGTGATTTGCAAATGGAAGTTCACAGTTCTCCAAGACTAAACCCACAAAACAAGATGGCACGTCTACCTGTTGAAAAATATTAGTTTTCCACAGAGTCAGTAATATAGAATGGAGCAAGAATGCATATGCCCAACCGCAAAAAAGTAGATGTTTATGCAAAAAAACAAATTAATTTCTCTAGTTCCTCGATTATGGTAATATATATTATAACTATCCAAATATGATCTGTGAACAATTCCCAACTCAACTCTAACTGCACCAGGCAAACTGTAACTATTAGATAGTTCCAAGATGGTAACTTCACCTTAGGGTTACAAAGAGAGCGGCGCAGATTTGAGAAGCAACCATCACACACAATTGTAAGAGGAGCATAAGCTTTATGTTCTTGGCCATCCTTCGTTTTGTACTGAACCCCCTTAATGGTCCCATTTCCTTCAAGCAGGGATGTAACTGTACCTTGTTCCAATTGCACACTGAACATGGACATAACTATGTGCTTAGTACAGTGCAAACCTTGAAGACCAAATTCAAGAAAAGTGGAATATGCACCAGGAGTCCAGAACAAAGCAATATTTTAACAAGCTACAGTGTAGGAGATTCATGGAGGAAGGATAGCATAAAACTTTACTACGCTAAGTTGAAAGCAACCAGCAAGAAATAATACTTGGGAAGAGTGGCAACTTTTTCTCGCATCCTTTGTATAAAACGCCCATTGTGGAAGCTCCTTCCAGCCACATCTGAATGAAACTTTTCCAAAGGATAAGACAGTCTAGCATTTTTCCCATCCTTGAAGAGAGCGTATCCAACCACTCGCTGAGCATCAATTTCCTCGACGCAATCTGATATCCAAGCACAATTGTGTCACCAATACACAACCAAAACCAATACTAAGTAATCATTACACCAACGCCAACAAATTCTCCTTGGAACAAGAGTCGGTTCACAACCATGTTTGCAATCATCCTTAAAAAAGTTTTATTGCACTTGAAGGATACAAGAAATTACAATAACGAAGTGAACTTCCAAGCATACCTTCAAGGCCCAATTCAATTAGTTTTAGGTATCCCCCAGGCTGCAGAAGTTCACCGACAATTCGGTCTGGCTCTGTCAAGTCTCTTTCAATCACATGAACCCGTCTTCCGTCCTGCAATTAGTGGCAAAAAAATTTAGATTCTACTTGTAAAAGGAAATAAATCAACAATTTCAAGGTAACTGGTTGTTGAGGGGTGATATTGCAGGTAATTTAGGCAACTTTAAACACAAGAACTTCGTAACACGGTTTCAATCTATTATGTCTAGTAAATCACGGGAAACCATTAATAATTAGACGCCGCTACATGCGATAAAACTCGAATACTGGTAAATCTTAAATCACTTGTGAGGTGGCTGTCACCTCCCTTGAAACACTATGCATTCAGTCAAGCTTCCAAGTCCTATTGATTAAACTATCTATTACAATTTTCTATTATCATTGCACTTGCGTAATTTACTTCCACACATATTCACCGATCCAGATTCCCTAATAAAATAAAAGTATGCGAAAATTAATGAAAAAAAAAATATTTTCAACCCTTGATGCCAGATTCCTGAATTTGATCAGTGCCTATATATGCTATCCAGAATTCTCTGGTTTCATAATACCGGAAATTTCAAAAGACCCACCAATTTTCATACCCATGCAAAAAGAATTCAAGTCGAGAATTTTCAAATTTTAGAAGTTCTTTATTGTCTTGAGAAAAAAAAACAATTACCTTGCCGAGGGTGTAAGCGAGGGCGGCACCCGCTACACCGGCACCGACGATGATAACTTCAGTGCTGGAGACCTCCAATGGGCGAGATTCTCCATTGCTAAAGCTCTGTTTCGCGCATTCTTCCGGAAAACTCTTCTTCTTGAGCTGTTTCTTGTTGGCATTGCTACAATTCCTACGACGGAGAGAGTAGAGAAGAACGAAGCCGAACAGGGAGGCAAAGAAGGCCCAGAGCACGTGCTGGTCGACAGCCATCATTGTCTTCAGCGAGATGAAACAATGAGACCCAGATGAAGAAAAAGAGGAAGAACAAATGGGTTGGGTCGAATCCTCCGTTTCACCCTCTACCCTACTCGCAATACCGGCTGTTGTTCTGGTTCTTCTAAGCAATATGGATGTGGGTGGTGAGAATTTATGATGTAGAACAAGAGAGAATTTAGGAGGCAAGGAGGCTTTATAGAGAGAGATTACAACGCAGCGGTGGTGAAGAAGATTTGGTTGCGACTGTGAATATAAATGTGCATGTGAATGGGTGGATTTATAGGAGCAAGTGTTAACTTGGGATTGTGGTGCCATTGTGGTGGGTAAGAAATGGCTGACTGCCTCATAAGGACCCTCGGAATTATTATTTTTTTTTTTTGAAGTAAAGGACCCTTGGAATTGGTTATTGTCTTTTTGCCCTTTCTCTCGAGTTTCCTTCTTCAAATCATTAAATAATGTTTAAAGTAGGAGGAATTCAAGGTTGTCTTTGAGGTAAATTACCTCTAATTCAGGTCTTTAATATTGACCCCAAAAAGTATGTATTTATAAGACGTGGACCGACTCTATATTACTTGGGAACATTATAGGCTAGTTTGGTTTACTAAAATCAACTTATTTTTGTTTCTAATTTAGATTCAAAGATTAGTTAAGATGGTTTATAAATAGTAAAATAAAATATTATTATAATATTATTTTTTAATATTATTATTTTGAAATTTTTAAAAATTTAAATTATTTATTATATTTTATATGAAAATTTAAAAAAATTAAGATCTTGCTTTTTAATGGATTGTTAGATTTTTATTATTGGCTGCACTAGTAAGCAACTTAATTCTTTTTCAAATAAATTAATGTCTCTATTATGTGCAATGCAAAGCAAAGCTTAATTGATAGAACTTCCTTCTCCAAAATAAATTAATGTCATAAAAAAAATAATGAATAGTACACGTAGCAAAGCGACTTCCTTCTCCAAAAGTGTGGCTATCATGTAAGTAGCAAAGCTTTAAGCAGTGATTAATACCATATAATTAATTTATATTTATATCTAAAAAAGTTGATGTCCTAAAATCTTAAAAACAACAATTTTAAACAATATTAGTAATCCAGCATTAATGCATGATTGTTGTTGCCATAAACTATATATCTTAAGAGTAATATTATATATAATCGTAAAGCGTGTTAGCGTTAGGCAATCTTTTCAAAAGAAAAATAAAATTTATTATTAAAAAATTAATTTTTTTTATACAAATTATATATTTACTCACTTAAAAAAAAAAAAGATTATACAACACTACTTACACAACTCACGATAAAATTATAAATATCGTTTCTCACGTCTCAAACAACTTGCAAAGTTTGGGTAGCTGACCGGCCAATGATCATTAAATGCGAGTGAGTTAAATTATTCCGGCACGTTGGCAACAGATTATTAGCCGCGGGCAGCCTAGTTTGTATATTCTAGTGACTTGTTTTTTTTTTTCGGCTAATTAATTTGTATTGCCTAATTAATTTATTTGCAATTTCTTTAATTTATAGACGCGTCCAATTATAAATTAATTATGTAAAAAAATTTCATTAATTAATGTTAAAAATTTTAATACATATATTTTTATTTTTTTTAACAATTATAATAAATCCTACACAATTTATGAAGCAGTTATAAATAACCAAATTTATACCTAAAATATCTCAAATAAGTAAGGTTCGATACAGTCGGCTTAGAGTGTGCAAATCACTCGCACTACTCTCTTTAAAAAAAAAAAAATATCATTAAAAAAATAATTTTTAATATAAATCTCAAATAATTTCTCATGTCAAATATATAATTTAAGAGTAATAGTAGATACAGTCTTAGGGTGTGTAAACACAATACATTCTCTTTCAAAAGAAGTGAGATTTACTATTAAAAAAATATTTTTTTCTTCATAAAAGTTTCCGATTTATCTACTTTTTTTAAAAATAAACACGCAAGGTTTACATACTTTAAGATTACAAATATTATTTCTTATGTATAATATATATAAATATATTTTTGTCTAACGAGATTTATATTGATCAAGTGAACCACCTTAATACTGATCAAGGTACTAATCCTGAGGGTGCTGCTCTAACCATTTAACCCTAAGTCGTGGCTAAGGGTTGCCACAGAACCTTGAGCCATGATAAACATGCATGTGCCATAAGGTACGTAACCTGGCCAGAGAGGGCAATTCTTGGTGAAGCTATGCCCACGTCAAAAACATGTTGCATAAGCATGCATGCCTGTCGTGAGATGACATTCATAAAGGGCTGGAGGGACTGTGGTTGAAAGATGAGGACTAGAAGTGGGGACATTGCGTGCCTTGTTTTAATGCTTTTTAAGATCTGTTGTTGTTTTCTTGTACGTGTAGTTGCCTGCTTTGTGTCGTTCTATGAATGATTGAGGACCTGAACTTCCTTTTTTAGGTTTTTTTGGGTGTCGTAATCACAACAAACAAAAAAACAACACCGATTCCTTCTTACAATTAGCCTCAGATCTCGAAACTACTACTACGATATAACTAACTGGTTAGCGCTATTATGTCCTCTTTGTTCACTTGGTGTGCCCGCAAGTTGTACTTTTTTTTTTTTAATATTTTTTAAATATGTTTAAATATTTTTAAAAAATAAAAAAATACTAATATATTAATGGGTGGCTTTACCGCCACCGCTGAGAGCTCCCACTGCAAGCTCCCACTAGTATATTTTGTTTTTATTTTTTTTTACATGTATTTTTTAACACTTTTAAATATTTTTTTAAAAAATAAGAAATTCACAATATTATTAAAAAATACTTTTTTAATCACTAAGTAAAAAAAAAAATAATAAAATAAAAAATTCCAAGAGGAGTGTAACAGTATTGCTACTACCTACTGAAATCAAAACAAGAAATACCCATAAAAGAATTGGAATTGAACTTAAAAGAATGATCAAGAAATGAAGACATTAACCAATAAACCACTTTAGTTTTATACTACATTTACAAGTAAAATGCAACGTTTAATACAATTGGAAAATGACACCGTTCTTGCTCCTGCTTGCTGGCTGTTGCATTACTTCTCTAAACGCGCTGTTTCACTAATTCTACAACACACCGTTTCGATACAAGACAATTAATTTTGTTACACTTCTTCAATCCATTCCTTCATCACATTTCACTTCTCAGCCAACTCTCTTTCCACCACAGATCCATTACATCTCCTCCCCTTTAAAGCTCTTGTCCTCAAGGCCTTGACAATTCTTGTAACATTCCGGATTTTAGTGTATTTTTAATGGAGGTTTTATTTAATTTATTTTGTGATTATTTGTCTTGTTTTAAATTTTGGGAGTTTTAAAATATTATTTCTTAATATTTTATGTGGTGAAAATTATTTTTATGTGATTTTTTAGATTTTATTTACTGTTTTAGCTTTTAAAATGAATTTTAATTTTAATTGATTTATTTTTGGGTTTTTAATTTTTATTGTTGCATTTAAATTATTTCACTGTGTTTGAAATATTTTAATTAGCTTTTAGTTTTAATTTCATCTCCGTTGAATCTTTTCGGGACCTAGCTGGAAAGACTGGATCTTCATTTTTCTCCTCTTCTTTTTCTTTTCTTTCTTTTTTCTTCTTTCTTTTTTCTTTCTTTTCCCGGTCTTTTTCCCCCCGAGCCGACCCTCTCTCTTCTCTCCACCGTCGCTCACGGACTTACCCTCGCCGCGCCGCCTCCCGGCCGCCGTGTGCTACACCGCCGGCACCATTCCTTTCCCCATGAGCCGGCGATCTCACCCCTAGAATTTCAGACCGCCCCGAGCCGCCGTGAGCCATTCGAACCCGCGGTGGGTTTTTTTTCGTTCCGCCGCCGTCCGGCCATTTCCGGCCACCATCTCCTAGCCACATCTTCACCGGCCCAATACCAATCATTTCCACCCATTCCCGGCCCCGATCCGTCGCCGGAACCGGTCGTACGAAACCAAAATCCGATTCGACTATTCCGGCCATAAATTGTCCTTTTCTGCTACTATTCTCGGCCAACTACCACCACCATTAGATTCACCACCTTCCATAGGCCCTACCCTATCAATTTTGAGTTTCCGTTTGATACTGTGAAAAATTCCCATTTCACTGCATTTCGGCCAATGTTTTTACACTGTGTGAATTTGCTGTTTTGGCGATTTCCAGTACCTCGAAACCTTCGTAAAATTGTTTTAAAGCGCTGTAAGTATTTCCTAAACAATTCTTTTGAGATTTAATTATATTTGTGCAATTAACTGCTATATTTATATATATGTATCCTGGTTGGTTCCGGACTGAGTCCGAGAAGTTTGGGGGTGGTTGGATTGATCGGAGTAATTGTTGTGTGTGATTATTGTGATCTGGTTGTGAATTGAAGATTGGATTATTTGTGAATTTATTAATTGTTGGAAATTGAATTATTTGTGGATTGATCAATTGTTGGATATTTTGGATTTGGTTGTATTGTGATTTTGGGAGTTGATCATTGATTATGTTGTTTCATTTCATGTTGCACACATGGCATGTTTGTAAATTGAAAACTGGGTTTTCGTGTATTGCATTCATGTTCATGTGATTATTTTGAAAACTGGGTTTTCATGAGAATTGGATTTATGGGTGCGTGTGTATCACGACCCCAAGCCGAGATGGGGCATTATCTCGGTGGAGCTCCTCTGGTCACTCGGGAGTGTAAGATACTGAGTGACGTCCCCTAGGTTGTCACCGGGCGACAACAGGATCGGACGTTGGACGTGCCGACTCCGTGGCCCTTCTGCTGGCGGGGGCTAGAGGATGACCTGGCCACGAACGCATCGGGTGCGAAACTGGGCATCTCTCGTAAATTAGCCAGGACGTGCGGATGGTCCATAGGGGAGGCCATGGTGCATATGGTTAATTGGATAAATGGAAAAAGAGCCGTTTTCTGGAAAAATAGCGTGAGTTGTTTTTGTGTATCATTTTCTAGGAAAATGATGGATAATGATTTTTGTGTGCCATTTTCTGGAAAAATGGTGGAAATTGTTTTATTGGAAATGATTTTTGAGCCAATGAGATTTTTGGCGTGCGCTGCACTATTTCATTTGCATCATGGGCGTGCATGGTTAGTTGTTTAGATATGGTTATATCTCTGGACTTGGTTAGGTTATAACTTACCTGCGGTACCATTTCATGGTACTGCAGACTTTGTTGATGATGCAGATGCCGAGCCTGAGGATCTGGCTCCGCCGGAGGAGTGATCTGGGATCACTCGAGTTGTAGCTTTTAATTTCAGACTTGTATTTTATTTTCTGGGACTTGGCTTTGTTTTTAAGGTATTTGGTATTTTGGATTTCTGTATTAATTAAAATTCTGGTACTAGTAAACTTTATTACCTTTCGCTGTGTTTTTATTTGTGCACTGTTTATTTGTTGCACACACTGACACTTATCGTTGGGATGCGTGACCAGTTTTCATCATCCCGGGTGTCTCGATTTCCGTGCTGGTCCGTACATGAAAGGGGGGGCGCCACAATTCTCCCCTCTAAAGAACCTTGCCTACAAGGTGTGGGTAAAGGTCCCTCAACTTCCACAAGGATTTTCATGAGCTATCCTCAACTGGTGCTCCAACCCATTTGATAAGTACTTCAGTTAAGGCATGATTGCCATGCTTATTCATTCTCCTTTCTAAAATCAACTCTGGTTCAAGCTGAATTTGTCCTTAGGCATCAGCTGGAGGCAGTGTTAGCAACGGGGCTATACTCTGACCAAGTTTCTTCTTCAAACAAGACGCATGAAAAACAGGATGCATTGAAGAAGAGGGTGGTAACTGCAACTTGTAAGCTATTGACCCAATCCGCTCCACCACTTGAAAAGGCCCACAAAATCTTAGTGATAGCTTCATGTTATGCCTCATAAAAATAGTCTTCTGTCTATTGGGCTGCAATCTTAGAAAAACCCAATCCCCAATTGGAAAGCTCCTCTTAGTCCTCCTCTTATTAGCATAGAATGTCATCCTATTCCGAGTCTTGTATATGTTCTCCTTGAACAAGGATGGTAGTTGATCTCTAGACTTCAGTTGATGATCAACAACATTATTAGTAGCAGTACCAGGAACATACGACAACAAGCTTGGTGGAGAATAATCATAAAGTGTCTCAAAATGAGTAAGGTTTGTAGGAGAGTGTGTTGTAGTATTATAACACCACTCAGCCATAGTCGACCATAAGTTCCACTCCTTTGGTTTTTGACCAGTGTAGCATCTCAAATAAGTCTACAAGCATTTGTTTAAAGCTTGTATTCGACCATCAAACTGAAGATGGTACTAAAATCCAATGAGGTCCCTTAAAACAAAAACAATTGCTTCCAAAAATAATTGGTAAACACCATATCCCTAT
This sequence comes from Cyclocarya paliurus, assembly GCA_029856935.1. NCBI lineage: Eukaryota > Viridiplantae > Streptophyta > Magnoliopsida > Fagales > Juglandaceae > Cyclocarya > Cyclocarya paliurus. The sequence continues at coordinate 28,085,344 of CM056953.1, forward strand.
TTGAGACAATGGACTTAGGGAATCCATAGAGCTTAAAAACTCCAGGAAAAAAAAAAAAATTGTGCAGCTTTAGTAGCTATGTAAGGATGTGAGAGGGGGGAAATGTGCAAATTTAGTTCATCTATCAATTATAGCAAAGACAACAAAATACCCATTGGATAGTGAAAATCCATCCACAAAATCCATAGAAATATACAACCATGGAGAATCAGGAACAGGTAATGGTTGTAGCAGCCCAGGATACTGCACATTTTCATGTTTGTTAATCTGACAAATCTGACATTCCTTAACCAGGCTTTTCATATCTCCTCTCATTCCTTCCCAATAAAAATTCATCTTGACCTTTTGCAAGGTTTTATGATAACCCACATGTCCTGCCTGTGGATTGTGATGAATAAACTGCAAAATTTTGGCTTGAAAGGATGAGGAAGGAATCACCACCAATCTTCCTTTCCTTAGCAATAATCCCTACTGCAAAGAGTAATGCTTAGGACCCTTATGTCCTTTTTGCAACTTAGAAACAATTTTAGATACTCTAGGGCACAAAGAGTAGCTATTTTTAAGTTCATCTATCCAGAGAGGTGGGAAAAGAAATCAAAGCAACAATTGCTGTGTCTTCTTCATGTTTCCTTGAAAATGCATCAACCACCACATTTTCTTTGCCCTTTTTATAGTCAGTGGTAAAGTCATACCCAATCAACTTGGATATCCATCTGTGTTGAGCTTTAGTCCCAATCTTTTGTTCAAGCAAATACTTAAAGGCCTATTGGTCAGTCTTGACCTTAAAGTATGTCCCAAAAGGTAAGGTCTCCATCAAGCTAGTAGCTCTTTTTCATAAGTAGACAATAATAAAGTCTTTCTCTTCAAGGCATTGCTGTAAAAGGCAATAGGCTAGCCCTCTTGTATAAGAACTGCCCCCAAGCTAATGCTTGAAGCATCACATTCAATTATGAATGCTTTGAAAAAATCTGGCAGTTTTAAAACTGGAGGATGACTCACAGCTTTCTTCAACTACTCGAATGCCAATGCAGCTGCTTCATTCCAATGAAATGAATTTTTCTTCAATAAAATAGTCAATGGAGCTACAATAAAACCATAATTCCTTATAAACTTCCTGTAATAGTCTGTAAGGCCCAAAAATCCCCTCAATGACTTCAAAGTTTTGGGAATAGGCCACTCTATCATAGCCACTGTTTTAGAAAGATCTGCCTACACCCCCTTGCCTGAAATGATGTGGATCAAGTACTCCATCTCAGTAGCCCCAAACTTACACTTTGACATCTTAGCATACAAAGTGTGCTGCCTCAAAATTTCCAATACAGACTACAAATGTAAAACACGATCATCAACATTTTTACCATACACTTATGTCATCAAAGAACAATAAAACAAATTTTCTCAAAAAGAGTTTGAATATATCATTCATTAATCCTTGGAAAGTGGTTGGTGCCTTTGTAAGGCCAAAAGGCATGACCAAGAACTTATAATGGCCCTCATGAGTTCTAAAAGCTATCTTTGGTATGTCTTTTTCTTTAACATGAATCTGATGATAACCATTCCTTAGATCCAACTTAGAAAACAATTGTGCTCCAAAAAGCTCATCAAGCAGCTCATCAATGATAGGTATGGGAGACTTGTCTTTGATGATCTCTTGATAAGTGCACAATAATCAATGCACAACCTCCAAGTACCATCAGCTTTCTTGACCAACAAAATAGGAGATGAAAAAGGACTTTGGCTAGTTCTCACCACCCCATAAGCCAACAAGTCATGAAAAATCTTCTCAGTCTCTAAATTTTGATAATGAGGATACCTGTATGATCTCATTGATATAGGATTTGATCCATCCTTTAAATTAATAGGATGATCAAAGGCCCTTCTTAATGGCAAACCAATAGGTTCTGCAAAACCCTCCTAATAATTTTCCAGTAATTGAGTAATAACCCCCTCAGGAGTTTCCATCTTTTGTTCTTAATCCACAGTTGTAACACCCCGCCTTAAAAAGGCATCTTAGTAGCCTTAATCCTAGTTAATTAGGAGTTGAGCTATTTGAGAATAAGAACGTTTTGGATATTTGATTTGGCAAAAAGGAGGTATACTTTAGGTTTAGAAGAATTATTAGGAGATTCTAGTGCAATATTGATTTTTGAGAAAAATGAAATTCTTAGAAGTTGATTAGAGAAATTTTAGTGATTTATTAATTTTGAGGACAAGAAGCCAAGAGGCCCATAAGGGAATAACACATGGCACATTGGATGGTTGCCACAATAATGGGTTAAGCAATTTGGGTAAAATTCTTGATGGACTTAGGAAGGCCCAAGAGATTGGTTTATTAAAAACCTATGCTTTTTGGGTATAAAGGCTTAGAGAGACACTAAGGCATTGGCCCAACTTGATGGACACTAGGCCTAACTTGATGGACACAAGACTTTAGACCGCTAATGTACTAAGGATACGATGGGCAAAGGTTAAGATGTTAAAAAGACCATAGGCTCAATTTGGGAGATATAAAGTTCTAAGCCTTTCTTGGAGGACTCTAAAAAATAGGCTCAATAAAAAGGATATAAGGCTAATTGGCCTAACTTAGTAAGAGTGGAGGTATTAAACTCTTAATTATGGATTAATTACTTACGTTAAGGTTGATAGTAGGATTAACGTTAATAATGCTACTTAGTGTTAATGAGCTAAGGATTAGAGAGGCAAGCCTATTAGTAATTTTGGTGAGGCTTTTTAGGACTTTAGAGCATTCATGGTCCAAGCCTAAGAAAACTTTGAACCAAGCCTTAAGGAATTCAAGACTAGTTATGGCCCAACTATAAGGAAGGCATAAGGCCTTTAGGCCAAACTTGGTATAGAATGGACCCATGGTCCAAGTAGGCCAAGTCAAATCTTTTCAAGCCCAACTTAGTGGATCTTGAGATTTCTTTTTAACTCTACAAATCTGTAAAATGAGGCTTTCTCATTCAAGTCCAAGAGCCCTTAAACCATGAGCCCATACATTTGGCCCTTTCAAGCCCACATGACCCAAAGCCATGTTTGAGCTCATTTCATTATTCGAGACCAAAGACCCAATACACTATACCGTTGGTTTTCTTAAGCCCAAATCACACTCAAAATATCCAAATTAAGTTTTGAAAATTGGCTAAGGCCATTAACCATCATACTTGAGGTTAGTGCACTTTAAGCCATGTTTTGAAACTTAATCATGTTTAATTTTTTCTTAAACTTTTTAATCCAAATTTTCATGAATTAATACTCCCTTAAACCTTGATTAATACCCTACTAATGACCTAGCTAAACCAACCCACATGTCATTATGAAAAATTTCATAACATGCCCAAACTATGCTTCAATCGGTTTTGTGCATTGCCCTATGTAATGCTTTGACTCTTTCGCCCTTGGGCCCAACATTTTTGTGATTTTTACTAAAGGTTAATATGGTCCTTAAACACCTCATGAGACCCTCCCAAATTTAGTTTGAGCTTTGGACGAAATTACTTGCACAAATCAATTCCTTGAACCAAACCGGGTGCACCTTGGTCTAGTTTGTGTTGTAACCGATTGAGTCAAGTTTGAACCAGCCTCCTATCATGGTTTGCACCACCACCCCATGCAACATCCTTCTCTACCCAATAACAAAGAAGTCCCATGGCCATCATGAAGGATTTTGACTTATTTTTGTTGCCCAAAACATCCAAAACCGAACTGATTTTCTGCCACCACAAAACCACCTCCATCCACCTGTTTTCAAGGATTGTTTGATGGTTTTTCTGCCACCTAAATGATGCCCCACTACCATACCTGCCTTCTAGGATCAATGTAGCAACTTTAGAGAGGAAATTATGGTGGTTTTAGGCCACTATTCCCCCTGCACAAGCTGACCTAAGCTCATGCAAGCAAATCTGGAAATTTTCCAGATTTGAGCACCTCCCACTTCACCCAATCACCAAGCACCCAAGCCAACGCCCCTTACCCTTTGGCCTCCTATAAATAATTCCCTCCCATTCTCATTTCACCCACACCATAGCTCCAAGTATCCTCTTAAGCATTGAGAGCATTTCCCCCTCTTAGAGATCAAAAGAGTGCAAACCAAGGGAGTTTTGGTGAGTTCTTGAGTATTCTTGTGTAAGGCAATCTAGAGTGCTTGGAAGGCCACGAAATTTGTAAGTTTTCTTCCTTTTGATCTTATCTAGCATTTAAAGCTTTTTTATCCAAGTTTTGATACGAAATTTGGTTGAGTTTTGAGAAGGTTATGATGCTTAATGCAAAACTAGGTCAATTAAGGGAAGGTTTGAATGATTGAATGTTTTAAATAGAAATTTAGCTATGGCATGTACTAAACATGATTTTATATGATATATCATTATCCTAAGATGATTATGGAAGGTTAAATTTGTGGTTAGAAGCATGCCATGATAGGTTTTAAATCTATCTTGTTTTGATCTTCAAGCATGGATCGGTTTTAAGCATATTGGTGATTAAGGATTTCTTAGCTTTGATTAAGTGTTGGGTGAACTTTATTACTCAAGGATTAGGCTTAATAATGTCCCTAAAGATGTTAGTGATCATTAGTGACTAAATAAAATCTCATATGCATGCATTCATAGGGATCAATAGTTGAAAATACACATAGGCATCAACTAAGATGCATGCCACGGGTTGGGACTAATTAGACAAGTTCCACTTTGAATTTTGAAAATATAATGGCATAGATGGTTTTAGAATGCCAAAAATATGTAGTCCATGAAATTTGGTTAAATTTGGGATTTGTTTGCAATTAGTGAAAATTTAGGACTTCAATAACAATTTTTAAAAGTCTAGGGATATTCTTGTGAATACCCAATTTTTGAAACCTTTGATTTTGAACCTATTAATAAGAGTATTAAACCTAACTTAGTATACACATAATTTACGCAGCTATGACGCTAATTTCAAATTTCCCCGAAAGTTTGTAAATTGGCCTCTAACTTACACCTTGATAGATTATTTATGAATTATTGATAAATGCTCATTTCATACTTCAATTGTCATTTTTAGAATAAATTATCATGTTATATGATACATTGAATGCATACCTACATGACATGTGAAATTTTTAGCATTTTTGCACATTATATTTAAAAATGTCAATTTTGCATGAAATTTACTACATACACACATGTCATGAGAAACATTTTCCAAAGTATAGCATGAAAATCATTTTATCACTACCCCAAAGGCCAAGATGGGGAATTATCCTGGTGAAAATCCTCTGTCCACTCTAGAGTGTTTAATAATGGAGTGGTAAACCCTGCGTTGACGAAGAATAGTCAACAGGCTTCGAATGGGTGTATACGCTGGAGCGAAGCCAACATGTTTTGACACCTAACGCTGATGGGTGTATACATTATAAATTTTATGATGTTATGTTATATTTACCAATGCATTGAGAACAAGTCTATAGATAACATAGTTTCAACGTGAGTTGTACTACGGTCACCAGCAAGTACTCACAATGCATATGGGGAACTGTGATGTTACCACACGTTATGTTATTAATTAAGATAATAATGCAAGTCTATTATGATGGAAATTTATGATAAAAGTTTTTTTATGAAGAAGTTATGTTTTCTAAAAAAATGATGACGAAATTATTTAATGAGTAAAAACCCATGTCTCCATATTTTTTTTTTAAAAGATGTTAAGAAATCTGGTTGGGAGACATGCATACTGATTTTTTATATCTCATGCATTGCATATTTATCATTTTTCATAATTGATTTATCTTTGTGCCAGTTAGCTGTTTAACTTACTGAGATTTCGAGTCAATCTCACCCTTTTATAGGACCACTATCATTCCACTCAAAATGATAGAAGTTGTATCAGGAATAGATCAGAATGGGATTAATGGAGTACTGGATCCACATGTTTGAGGAGGAGCCAGATTTTGTGAAAAAGCTAGATTTAATGTTTATATTTATAGCCCAAGTCCTTCATGCTTTAGATCGCATGAAGAGGATGATATAACTTTGTATATAAGTCTATACTACATTGGTATTTTGAACATAATGATTTTCTAATGAAGTTGGAATGTTTTTAGTTATTCTGGCATATCTTACATTTTAACCTTTTATTTCTACTGCGATTATTGCATACTGCTAGTTGCATGCTAGGCTGCATTGCATATTAATTGTTATGAACGGGGGTATGTAACCTTGTGTTGCATGTTCCGACGCTCTAAGTCTCCGTTCCATCCTAAGCGGGGATTGGCGGCGTCACAACAGTAATCAACTGCAATAACCACCCTTGTCTTCTAACAAAATCAGATTTCAACACTTTGTCTTCAATAAGAACATCAATAGTGCCAAATTTAATCCCTTCTAACACAAAAATATCTTTATCCAACCTGAAACTCATAGAAATCCTTGTGAAATCCCACTGACTTGAACCCAAGGTCTTGAGCCACTGCAATCCAAGGACAATGTCTCAACCTCCCAAAGTAAGCACATGGACGGGTATCGAAAACTTAGAGCCTTGTATTTTGATCACTTCCTCACCTCTACCCGGACTCAAAACTTTAGTTCCATCTGTCACTCTGACCTACAAGTTGAAATTTTCTTCAATCTCTAGTTTAGCTTCACTAGTGGATTCGGGAAGTTATGAGTACTTCCTAAGTCTGCTAAAATTTCCACAGCACACCCTCCAATTTTACCATATAATCTCATTGCATTGTTGGTAGAACATCCTGAAATAGCATTAATTGAAACTTTGAGATTCCCTTCTTCCTCTTCCTACACTTCTTCCACTTTAACACACACACTTCACTGGTATCCAGTACTTCTTGATCGATGACTTCTTGCTCTACTCGTAACAAATAAACCTTAGGATTCTTACAAACATGGGCTAGATTCCACTTATCCTCGCAGTGATAGCAAAGCCCTTTTCTCTCTTTTTTTTCATCCATTTGAGATGAAAAATCTTCTTAACTGGAATAGTATTCTTCAGCATTCTACCATTATCCACAGCCCCTTCATGTTGTGTTTTATCCCAACCTGACACACTACTTCTCCAAGACTTTATAGAACCCTACAAATACTCCTCTTGTATCTTTGCAAGAGCAAAAGCTACATTTAAATTGATAAAATTGAGCATTCTAACTGGAAGTCAAATCTCATCCTTCAATCCACTCAAAAAACAACTTAACTTGTGCCTCTCAGATAAGCCCTTAAGCCTATTTGATAATGACTCAAACTGTGCTTTGTAGACAACCTCAGTAGAAGTCTGTTCAAATGAGTTAAAGCCTCTATAGGATCATCATAAGCAGTGAGACCAAACCTCACTTGAATTGCTTTCATAATTAAATCCCAACTTGAAAAAATTATGCACGAGAGCCTCGCCCTTTATGTGATAAGAGGCCATCAAAAGCCTTTGATTAAGTGAGATTTAATGGAACTCAAAATACTGAGTTGCCTTGAAAACCCACCCCACAGAATTGGTTCCATCAAAATGGGAAAAGTCAAGTCTCACCCCTCTCGGAACAGAACCCCTTTCCTCAAAATTCACTCTCCTCCCATATGTCACTTTTTCATGATTAGCACCTCTACCCTCAAAAGAACTTGGAGGGACAGAAACACATTGTTGGCATTCAACTAAAGATTTCAACATATCAAATAACTGATCTAACCTGCCTGTAATTCCAATGATTGTATGGTTGTGCTCCTTCGACTATTTAAAAATTCCTTCCAACTGCCTTAAAAGAATCTTCCTAATGTGCTTTCAAGGCCGCTACTGCTCTCGTATTGTCTGCCATGAGAGGATCAGCCTCTGGTACCAACTGTAACAGTATTTCTACTGCCTACTGAAATCAGAAAAAGAAATACCCAAAAAGAATTGGAATTGAACTTCAAGAATGATCAAGAAATGAAGACATGAACCAAGAAACCGCTTTTACTCCTTGGAAGAGATTTTTGAGCAATCTCTAAACTCCTCAACACTAGCTGAAACAATTAGTTTCAGAATTCAGGATGAGGAATACAATTCCTACCTTCCATCAGTTTTATACTACATTTACAAGTAAAACACAACATTTAATACAATTGGAAAACGACACCATTCTTGCTCCTGCCTGCTGGCTGCTGCATTACTTCTCTAAGCGTGATGTTTCACTAATTCTGCAACACACTATTTCGATATAAGATAGTTAATTCTGCTACACTTCTTCAATTCATTCCTTCATCACATTTCACTTCTCAAGCCAACTCCCTTTCCACCATAGATCCATTACAGGGAGCCACCAGTAGTAGCCCCCAATGAGAAGAGTAGTTTTTTCCTATACAAATAGTTACTTCTTTAATCAATAAGTAAAAAAAAAATTTAAAAATAAATAAATGTATGAACCGTCAAAATGAGAGAGCATACTACCATTATTCTAATTAAAAAATAACCCTTTCTTGAGTTTGATTCTTTAGATCTTTTTTTATGTTTGGTTCTCTATTTGTGGTGGTCAAAGGCATTGAAATCCTCTCAATTAAAGACATTGTGGGTGAAGTGGAGATGAGATTTTACCTGAATTTCATAACAAATAAAACAATTATGTGATTCTTCTAGGTTTTGAAATCATTTTAATAAAAGAAGGGTGTTAAGAATTATCTTTTTAATCATAATCTTTTTTATTATTTTTAACCTGATATTAAATAATTAGAAAATTATTTATTCTCTTCTACTTATTTACATATCATTTAATGTTATATTTGAAATGATGAATATTATTTTTCTTAATAAAAATAGGTAAAAACAAAAACAACTTGAAGGTGGCTTGATGGGAGAACTTTCAACTGATTCTGCCTGCCTTGAATGTGAAAGTTCATAATTTTAAAGGTCTACTATAATTTGTCAAGGTCCTTCTATGATAAATATTTTAGTTATAAAAGACTAAAAGTAAACTCACAAACGGATGTGCCTTGTTGTGGTACATCAAATTATAAAATTACTTTTATTATAAAATAAATTTAACAAATTATATGAAATCATGTCAATTTGTGAGTTTACTTTTATGTAATCTCTTTGTAACTATAATACTTCTCTACTTATATATCTAAATAACTTGGTCTTTCTCTCATGCAAAAATGCTTGATAATCAAGTGGCTCATCACTTGGCAAAATGAGCTTTTTGTTCACTTTTTTTTTTTTTTGATAAAACATCTTGCATTAATTAATAACGGACATTACAAAATTGACCTGAAGCAAACATTACAAGCCAACTACATCTTTAATAGCTCCCCAGTACACACCCGTGACTGACATGGTCTAGTCCAAGTTGCAACCCTCTACATACCTAAAGTTTGAGAGACAACACTACTTTGTCCAAGATAGAGTTAACCAAATCTCATACTCTGTTTAAGATGAAATAAGGTTAATCAAACCCCACACTCAGTCTAAGATGAAGTTGAGGACACACACTATGGACGAAAGTCCTAGAGATTATGTGTTTTTTTATTTTTTATTTTTCTTAAAACAAAAGACATTACAGAAATTGAAAATACATGAGAAAATAACAGATTAAATCTTTGAAAGATATAAATCTACATTTTCAACCTTGAAGGAAAAAAAAAACACAAACAGTGGTTGTGATGGCACGTGAGAGCCACGAGCCACCCTGGTGGTATGGCAGATGGTCATGTCTGAAATAGCCGGTCGTCTTGGACCCAAAGAAGCTGTGCATGGTAGTAGAAGGGCATCCTGAGTAGTGGTGCATGGAATGCACGTGCTCCCTTTGGGCCGCGCATGTGGCTCACACGCCCCTCCATTCAGCAAATGTCTTCACCTATCTAAAGGATCAACACCTTGGGAAACATGCGGTAGGGCGTGTGGTGGTCGCCGAAGAGCAGCAGATTGGCCTTCCTCCATTCTTAGCCTTGAAAAACATCAAAAAATGAAAAAGAAAAGGAGAAAACTAGAGATGAGAGAAACAAGAGATGAGGGAGGGAGGAGGGTGGGAGGAGTCAAAACTCCTTTCCCCTGCACCGTTTTTTATCTAGGTGGTTTCTAGAGAGAAGGGGGAGACTCTATCTCTAAAAAACTAGGGCCAGCTCTTAAAGACGATTTTGTGTTTGCTTGATGATGTAGTGTAGGTCGGACTAGTTTTCTTTCATTTTTGTACAACAAACTTTACCCTCAACCATATACCAGATTCAAGAGCAACCCCAAAAATAACTAGGGTGGTAAAAACCTTTTTTCCCCCCATTAACTTAGATGTCAAACCTATTAAGTAGTGTTATTTTTCTCCAAATGTTTAATTTTTCAGTCGGTGTTTTGAGTTTTGTTTTGTTTTTTTTTTCTAGTCAAAGCATGGAGAAGCAGTGTTTGATGTTTTTTGGTGGCCAACGACCACCACGCCCCCACCGTGAGGTTCCTAAACTGCCGATCTTTTAGACTGTTGAAGGTTTTTCGCCAAAAGGAGTGGTGTGTGATCTACACGCATGGGTCAAAGTGCGCTATTGGCCTCCACGCCACCACACAGAGGGCTGTGCTGGCGCCATGTGCGGGGTTTCTGGGGTCAACAATCTTGGTAACTTCAGGATCAACGTTCCAACACACTGCTAGCATTGCGCGTATCCTTCACACGCTATTACAACCATTGTCTTCAATGTTTTTTCAGTCTTCAGTGTTTTTCAAGTTTCTGTTTTGTTGTATTTCTATTTTTTTGGTATTTCCTATGCTTTTCTGTTCTGTTGTTTGTATTAGGTAAAAATAAAAATAAAATAGGCTATTGGACTTGTTGTCCATAGCAGGATAACCCTCTCCTTCTTTGGAGGATGTGGGATGGTTTTCCCGCTCCTCATTTGGAGGATGATGGTGGTTTTTTTTCCTTTTCCTTCTTTGGAGGATGGGGATTGATTATCTTATTTTTATAGAGTGTTATATTCTCAGACAAACTGGGATTGAATATCAATTCTTACGATCATGGCAATAGAGTTTTATGCTAACGTGGCAAGGGTCTAATTTTGTCCCTAATTTTAAGGCGCGATTAGGGTTTCTTGCACGGAGTTGTCCACCAGGTCTTCATCAAGGATGGTAGGGCATGGCGCTGTTGAGGAGGAGCTGGGTTGGATTGATGTGCAGAAGAAGATTTTAACGTCGGGAGGTGTTGTTGGTTCTTTGTCTAGGCGTGCTTTCGCTGATGTTATTGTTGCTAGGCCACAATTGCTTCCAGAGGTGGATATTTCATTTCAGGATCCACTCTTCAATGATGGGGAGATGTTCTTTCTATTTTTGAAGACTGAGATTAAGCAATTGGCGGAGCCATTTTGGTTTTCTATGGTTATGAAATTTTTATGTCGAAGACCCTTGCTTGATCATGTTCGTGGCTTTATTAAAAATTGGTGGGGGTTACGATCTGTTCCTATGGCTGGTCAATTGCGAAATCCTCAGAATGTTCTTGTTCGAATATCGAATGAGGATGATTTCATCAGTGTTATGGCTTGAGGAAATTCGGATATTTATGGGGTGCCAAATAGGGTGTTTCATTTGACGCCGGATTTTATTGAAGAGGAAGATTCTCCTTGGGTTCCTATCTAGATTACTTTACCGGGCTTGCCTTCAAATTTTTTCCATAAATCAATTTTGAGGATTATTGGAGGGGCTTTGGTCAATTCTTGAAGAGGGATAATGCGACCGCATGTGTAACTCGTCCGGAGGCAGCGCGCATTTGTGTTGAAATGGATGTGTCAAAACCTTTACAACATTCTTTTTGGTTGGGCACAATGGGGCTGGAAACTAGCCATTATCAGGAGGTAGTTTTTTATTCAATTCCAACATTTTGTTTACATTATAGGAAACAAGGGCATAAGGAGAGCCAATGCAATCGGCGTGAACGGTTGCAAAAAAAAGGGGATTCTGATAAAAATGTAGAGGGGAATAAAGAGAGGCCTAAACAGGTGTGGAAGGTAGTGGGGTCTCATGAAAAGGAAAATTCGTTAGTGAAGCCGGATGTGGATGTAGTGGCTTCGACTGTATCGCACAAAAAGAAAATTTGGATGTTATAGGTAAGTGGAAGGAGAAGGTGGAAGGAGGGTTGAAGGATGTTTATTTGTATCTTTGAATGGTCAAGTTCATAATAAAAGTCAATTGGCTAACCAAGTTGATTTTCGGCTATGCAGATGGATGAAGTTCATTCCATTGATGATGCCTCTAGAGGGGATTCTGTTCAGAAAAATAATGTTCCAGATAGAAGAGAGAGCTGGTTTGAGTTAACGGAAGAAAATCCTGATGAGGATGTGGACTTTGGGTTGGATGTTTGTAGGTCTCCTAGAAGTTCTTTGAAGCTTGTAAATGAGGCTTTAGAGTTTGAGCTTGGGTGTTTGGTAGATAGGAGATCTCTGGGAGATGAAGGGCTCAAGGTGGGTGGGTTGTTTATGCACTCTAGCATCATTTCTGATGTGGAACCTGAGAAGGAATTAAATGAGTTGGCTGCAAAATATTTTGATTTGGATCCGAATATGAACGTGCCTTTGAAGAAGCTAAGGGGTGTATGGAAAGAAAAATCTATTGTTGCTTTGGAGCAGCGTACTCACTCTAAAAAGTTTCTTTAATTGATTATGAACATTCCTATGTGGAATATTAGGAGAATTTTTTCGTCGAAGAGTACAGATGATGTACATAATGGTGCTATTAATTTTTTCCAAGAATTGCTTACAATGACCACTGTGAATTTTGATGAAGATGCATTATCATTGTTGCTACCGTCGGTTTTAGCTCAGGAGAATGATGCTTTATGTGTTGCGTCGTCAATGGATGAGGTTAAAGCTGCTCTATGGTCCATTCCATTGGATAGCAGCCTGAGTCCGGATGGGTTCTTTGCTAGTTTCTTTATACTTGCATGGGATATTGTTAAATATGATATTATGGAGATGGAAAAAGAATTTTTTGAGGGGAAGCCTTTGTCTACGTTCTCTGGGGCTACGGTGCTCATTCCAAAAGTTGATGAACCTGTGGGATTTGGGTAGTTTCGACCGATTAGTCTTTGTTCAGTGGTATATAAAATAATGGCTAAGATGATGGTTTTTAGATTGGCACCATTGTTACTTTATTTCTCCCAAGCAAGCCGCTTTTATTTGGGGAAGAAGTATTTTTGATAATATGGCCCTTGCATAGGAGTTGGTTCATGGCTTTAATAGGAAGGTAAGGGGAGGAAATATTATGTTGAAAATTGATATGGCCAAGGTTTATGATCTGGTGAATTGAATTTTTTAACGGAGGTCTTGAGCATATTGGGATTTTCGGAAAAATTGAGAAATTTGATTTTTAAATGTATTTCTTCTCTATTTTATTCGATAATGCTGAATGGATGTACTCGGGAATTCTTTAAGGCTTCGTGAGAACTTCATCAAGATGATCCTCTATACCTTATTTGTTCATTTTATTAGAGGAAGTGCTTTCACAGATGTTGCACAAGGAGTTTTAGTTGGGAAGAATAAAGCCTTTCAGTCCTTGTGGGGGAATAATGATTAGCCATTTGTTGTATGCGGATGATCTTCTAATTTTTTCTAATGGTGGGAAGGCATTAATCGTAAGCTTATGTAGGTAATTCATTCGTATGAGGCCATGTCGGGTCAGTTGGTTAGTATTCATAAATCTTCTTTATTTTTCTCTTCTAATATTTCGTGTGGAAGGAAAATTGAATTGAAAAGTCCCTTTGGCATTGAGGAAGGAGCATGGCCTTGCACTTACTTAGGAATTCCATTACATGTGGGGAGAATGCGATTATGGATGTTTGATTCTTTGTTAGCAAAAATTCAAAAAATATTAGCAGATAGGAAAAGTAAGTTATTATCCTATGGTGGTAAAATTATTCTCATTAAGCATCTTTTGATTAGTTTGCTGACTCATATGCTTTCAATATAGAATTTGCCAAAAGGAGTTTTGCCAGCTCATAAAGGTATTTTTTTCAAATTTTTTATGGGGTTCCACCATGGAAAATAAGAAGAGGAATTGAATTTCTTGGAGGAAGATTTGTTTGCTGGTAGAGGAAGGTGGACTTGGAATACGGGATTTGTCTGTGGTCGAATTTTTTCTCCTCCAAATATGTGGGTAATGCCCACATTACGTCGGTTATGAACTAGCGAAGAGGATCCCGATTCTCGAAAGGGATCATGCGATTAATGCCTACGGTGTTCGGTAATTCGAGATGGTTAATTCACAATGGAAAGATCAATTTTTGGTATGATAACTGGTTGGGCGATAGGCCTTTGGCGGAGGATGTTTCGATGGTAGGTGACACTAGGTTGCAAGTGAGTTCCATGTTGACTGGGTCAGGGTGGAATATTGAGTTTTCAAGATCTCTTGTGTCTAAAAATGTGGAGAAAATTGTGCAAGCAGGTTTACGTTTGCGGAATGGAGAGGATATATGTGTTTGGGTACCTTTGGTGGATGGAGAATTCACCACTAAATCGGCTTGGCATATTTTGCAGAAAAAAGGAATTTTTTTGTCCATGGCACATATGATTGTGGCAAGATTGTGTGCGGAAAAAAATGTCCTTCTTGTGCTGGAGGGCTAGACAGCATGCATTGCTTCTGGATGATGTTATTCGACAGCTTGGTATCCCTATTGTTTCAAAATGTTGTTGCTATTCAGAGTCTCATATTGAGACTTTAAATCATGTCTTTTGAGAGGGGGAGGGGGCAAGAAGAATTTGGAGTTATTTTGTTGATATTTGTGGGGTTCGGTTGCCACGAATTCAAAACTGGGATGGAATGATGAATTTTTGGTGGGGATGTACGGCGGTCTCATCTCAAGTTGGCTAGATTTGTGGAGTCATTCTCATTATTATTTCTTGGGTTCTTTGGAGGTTTCAATGTTCCGCTCAGACGGAGGGCACAAATTATGATTGGAGAGCAATTATTCGAGTTGTGAATGTGACACTAAGAGACATCACAAGTGGCCTGCGGCATTTCAAAAAAACGGGGGCTAATGATTTATTAGTTTTGCAGGAATTAAATTGTCTGATTATGCCAGTTCGTGAGAAATTACCAAGGTCGATTGCATGGAAGCTGTCGGAGGTTGGGATGTTTAAACTAAATGTGGATGGTGGCTCTTGTGGGAATCCAGGTAGGTCTGGCGGTGGAGGTATTATTCGCAACTCACGGGGCAAAGTGATAACAGGTTTTGCACATTTTTGTGATCATGCGACAAATACTATTGCGGAGTGTCGTGCTTTATTTGATGGATTACGTTTGTGTCATTTGCTTGGTTTAAGAGATTTATTGGTGGACTCCGATTCAAGTGTAGTGATGGGTTGGTTAGCTTCGGGTGTATGCAAGTATTGATTCCTATGGGATTTTTGGGAGGAAGTGAAAGACTTTGTTCGATTGCTTAATATTTGTTTTTTGTCATATTTTTAGAGAAGCCAATATGGTGGTTTATTTTTTGGCTAGGTAAGGTACTAAAGAAAGAGTTTCAGATTTTATTGGCAATGAGTTTGTGCAAGGAAAGCTTCAGGGCATTGTGCGTTTGGATAATTTGGGAACTCCTTATATTCAACATTGATGTATTGTACTCATGGTTGTTCCTCCGCCTCAGTGAGGGTATTTTTATAATAAGAGGCTTGACCTTGTTTTTTCTTTAAAAAAAAAATCATTGTTCTTACAGAGTCTCATATCTCGAAGTTTTTGTCATTAGAGAGCTTATAGAAGTTAAGACAATATCCGTCACAAAGAAATTTGTGTGTGACGAAGCTCCAAACAAATGAAAAGTTTGACTTGTAATCTGGATTTTTTCCTATATTTATCAATCACAACAATAATTTCAGATTCATTAAATGAAATGAAGTCTATTTTCAAAAAACAAAAAAAGTTATGCACTATATTATATGTATTGAGTGACACTTCTATTTTATTATTGTTTTCTTTTTTAATTTGGATTTGAATTTTAAAATATTTACTATTTTTAATAATTGACGCATCAATACGTATGGTTATATAAGTGAAATTGTAAGTATGGTAGCGTTTTCCAACCCCATTTGTGTTTACCATGAATGCAACACTGTTTAGAGCTCGAGAACAGAGTAAAACTAAACTCCATCTTATACCCCAGATCTGGATTCGATTTATTTAGCTCTACGTAAAAAAGAGTACCATTGTTTATGAGCAAAAGCAAAGCCTAGAATCATGCATGATCCCATTTATACGAGATTTGGGTATTGAAGAGTAAAAGCATCAGTAGACACCATTTAAATTGCTAAGAGCCAGAACCCCCAAGCAACTCTTTGATTGCAGGTGATCATGTGAATGAAGCTTCCCACGAAATTTCCTACAAAACTGTTTGTGGGGCTTGATTGCCAAATATAAAACTCAAGTAGATTTTTTCTTCTTGCGTTTATGGCGGTCATCACCACCTTTGTCCTCTCTCTTTGCCCCCCCATTGCGAGATCTCTTTGGTGCCTAAGACCAAATGAATTGAAATTCCATTAGCTGGTTAATCCTGATTAGTTGCCATACCTAATCCTTGACTTCTTAGAAAGCACTCCGACATCACTCGTGTGAAAATTGGCATAAACTTGGTATCATCTTTGGAATTAAGTAAAAAAATTAAACAGTACCTCAGCAGAGAATGTCTTCAAGAATATGAATTTAAAACAGACCTCAAGAATATGAAGATGAGAATTCTGTGGCAGCTCAGAATTTAAAACAGGAGACTTAACTCCAAAATGCCGCAAAAAGAATAATTGCAGCCAGTTACACAAGGAAGGACACGAGACACAAAAATATATAAAACTATGATGTTTGATACAATGTTAACCAACACAAATCTTGTATAATTAGTAGTTCTACTTGAAGGACAAGAAATATAAGTTTCTTCTAATATACATACATATATACCTTTTTCATGCAGAAAAAATGAAGAGAACAATATTCTTCTAGACAGACAAGATGTAACGCTCTAATAGAAGGCCTAAACCACATTTGGGACTATTCTCTAAAAGGACTAATCAATGATACAATTGGAGCCCTATTAGAATCATTATAAAGATCAAGAACTTCTCCCTCCCAAAGAATGTAGGATCCCAAACACCACCTATATTCATCACTCAATATGGGTATCACATTCAAAATAGTCTAAAACCATCATTGATCGAGGGTCCAAGACTTTATTTTATGCAGTATAAGTGAGATGCTCCACTCTTAAAGACCATATTTAGTTTCGGAAAGATAAACAGTTGCTGAAGAGAAAGAAAGCAAGTATTTCGTAGAGTATTACAGAAAGGGAGAACATGTATACCTAAATGAGGTTGCATACCTTTTCCCGAAATAGTTTTGACCTATATCCCATGTCTATGGTATCAGTAAAAATCAGAACTTTCTTTTGAACCAACTCCAACTTCAAGAGGGCATGGATGTGAAGTAATTTATCACGACCACCACATGAAATCTGAAAACAAAAGAAACAAGACATTAAGCTCATTACAAAAATGATCCTCATTGTCCAAACAGATTAAAAGACAAGTGTGAATGTATGGGGGATTAATGAACATAAAACAAATCCATACATGTCAATGAACCCAAAATTACTTTAGAAAATTAGACAGACAATTCACCTTGTCTTTGCAAGAAAGTGGAGAGAAATCATGAAATATGAAGACAATGGCGAGAAAAAAGTGGAGATGATTTCAACATGCATCTATGCCAATATTACCAACAGTGCAATAAAAAGTAACAATCTTTTTTTTTATTGGTACCATGGTGTCTGGGAACAAAATCCCGACTAATCCTGAGATTGCACAGGCCCTTGGCAAGGATTTTTTCCAAATGCACCTTAGGTAGTTTAAGGGAGAATTTCCCTAGTCTGATTGCCCTAAGAAATTATTTGCATCCAAGGGTTCGAATCTTGAACTTCTGGAGGGAGCATGCCTCCAAAACTAAGGCCTTTACCACTTGAGTCGACCCCAAGGGGTTTGGCCCTTACCAGGCCCTCATGATTATCTTAGGAGTGCCCATTACTCATACAAAATAATATGATTCCCATGCAGAAGTACTTAGGTACATGGCCAAAGAAAAATTAGTCGAAAGGCAAGATAGTTTTCCTAATTACCAAAATGAGCATATCAATCTTACCCAAAATTGCTGAACATTCTTGGGGATAACCTCATCTTAAATATTTCCCACTTCTGGCAAAGTCGAGATGAAGGGATTGTGTAAAACCAGCTTCTTCAGTTTCTCAACATCAACACTGCGAATAAATGAATACCAAAAGAGATGACATTAAGAACAAAGGAACTAAACATCAACGCCACAAAGATTTTCTGCAATGTCAATAGCTAGTAGAAGGGATTTTGAAGCCTATTCTTGTATCTTTATCAAGTCATAAGCATCAGCCGAAGTATGAGAAAGAGGTAGAAGAACAAATAAGCAAAATCCTAAAGTGGCCTTATTCGAATACCATCGTGGTTTGGGAGGAAGATATTAGCAAGAACAATGTGGTCTAATATTCATAAAACACCTAAAGTAGCCAAAATAAGTGAAGTGGCACAAGTACACAGTAGAAACAGACCTTGATGTGGCAGACATAAGAAGGCATTGACAACGCCTAGGGATGTAAGCTGTAAAAGCTTTTATGTCTTCTTCATATCCATATGACAATAGAAGATCTGCCTGAGAAACAGAAAAAAAAAAATACCTAGAAAGTATCAACACCTAGAATATTCTAATCATCGATATTTATGTTACAAAGTGACAAAACAATATAAGAATGTTTCAAGTATCAATACAAAAGCAGGAAAGTTTTCATTTTGAACAAGTAATACATAAGCAGAGTATTTGTCATTTACATTCTAAATGTGATAAAAAATCTATAAACAAATTAGTTGCTAAAGGCATAAAAATTACACACTAAATTTTAAATTAGGCTGTTAGCAAAGAATCCACAAGCCATGAAACTCAATCAAAGCTAAATAAAATCCCATAAAAATTTAGGGCCATATTCTTACCTCATCAAGTACGAGAATTTCAAGCGAGGCATCAATGGATGCTGATAGAAGTAGACCAGCTGACAAGCATTTTGGTATACAAGCAGGTGTGGAAACCAGAATATCTGGAGGTCCTACTAGTGCAGCCCGCTGGAAGCAAAATTTAGAACCAACATGAGTTAACAAGACATCTTTGTATTGCGTGGCCTACAACTACCCATTATAATGAGATGGATACTTATTGAATTAAATAATTCAATGAGAGCAAACCAAATCAGAAACAGGCATACTGCTCGTCAACTGCACAACTTTCAATTGAACTCTACATAATTCAATGAGAGATGAAAACTCTATAAAAACTTGGAAATCAGATACAATTAGTTCACAGATCAAACAAGGAAGTAGAAGCATTGAAAATCAAACAAAAGATACTTAAATTATACCTGTTGGCACAGTTCTCGAGTTGGGACAAGAATAAATGCACTCGGAGCAAGCTTGTTCTTTGAACCATTATTAGTAAATAGCTTCTGAAGCAATGGAAGGAGATACACAAAGGTCTTCCCAGAACCGGTCTTTGCACGAGCAACGACGTCTTTACCTTCCTAAAAGAACGGTGAAGTACTATAATTAACCCACCGACAAAATGATACTTGACCCATCATTTGGTTGCCGAGAAAGTAAGACTGTTCATCTGGGCTGGGTTTTTTCCCAGCCCGATCCGGAACCCGGAAAACTGGATTCCGGTTTCGGGTTTCGGCCCGGATCAAATCCAGGCCGAAACCAGGATTGCCAAAATCCGGACCATCCGGTCCGAGTAGGGTTTGAAATCCGGGTAGGGTTTCATGTGTTAGGAAAATGAGAATCCTTTTGTGTGCTTGGATTGTGGGTAATAGTTGAACATACATGTTGCAGTTGGCCAAAGTTGCGCGCTTTATGCTTGTAATTCAATGGAACTCAGTACTGATGATTATATTTTTATAGTGATGAACATATTGGGTTTCTATGTTGTTGCTTTCAAGGTTTTTGATGATGGTGTTATCTGGAAATGCAGGTCATGGAATTTCTCAAGTCACTGGTGAAAAACAGAGTTCTTTGAAAAAAAAAAAAGTGGGTTCAAACCAGAACCCGGAATCCGGGTTTTAAGAAACCCGGATTCAACTGGGTTTCGGCCCGGGTCTGATCTGTACTGACCCGGTCCGGGTTTCGGCCCAGATTTCAAATCCGGGTTCCGGTCCGGATATACCCGAATTTTTGGGTTGGAACCCGGATGAACAGTCCTACGAGAAAGAGCAGCAAAAAAGAAGGAAAACAAATATTTCACTCTGACATATATTTACCGATAAAAGAAATGAAATACAAACGTCCCGTAAAAAATCTAGGGTCAGAGCACACAACAAAATAAACTGTACCAAGTCTAAAAGAAGTCTCCGACTAACTTGAAGTAAGACTATCATCATTTTCTATTTTCACTCAATTTTCTTAGCAAACCAACGGACCTTGATGCTTTCAGCCAACTATAAAGCCAATGTTTTGGTCGAGAAACTAAAGAAAAGTCTAGTAAGTCCAAAAGTAAAAATTCCCACATAGTCTGAGCAGCCAAACAGAGGATAGATGAAGTAAAAGTTAACTACAAACCATATAATTCAACAGAGTTAAAAAAATCTCACCGCGGTTGCTTGTATTTAAACACGACCGTGCATTTGCCTAAAGTAAAGACAGTTGTAGGCTAGGTTAGGCATTAGATGAACCAAATCTCATGGTCATGGTCCCTCCAAACCTTTCGACACCTTTTGAAAACATGCATTGCCCAGAAAGACCTCCTCACTGGCAAGTCCCTCCACGCCCTCTATGTCAAGTCCCTCGTCCCTCCCTCCACCTACCTCTCCAATCACTTCATCCTTCTTTACTCCAAATCTGGCCGCCTCTCCGCCGCCCGACACGCCTTCGTCTGCACCCCAGACCCCAATGTTTTCTCTTTCAATGCCATCATCGTAGCCTATGCCAAAGAATCTAAGACTGATGTTGCCCACCAGTTGTTCTATCAAATCCCCCAACCGGACCTTGTCTCTTATAACACTCTCATTTCTGCCTATGCCGATCGCGGCGATTGTGAATCCGCGTTAGGCGTGTTCACGGAGATGAGAGAGACGGGCCTTCACATGGATGGCTTCACTTTGTCTGGGGTGTCACGACCTGTTGTGATGACATTGGCATGATTAGGCAATTGCACTCTTTGGCGGTGTCCGGTGGGTTTGATTCTTATGTTTCGGTTAACAATGCGCTTGTAACATTTTATAGTAAAATTGGGTTTCTGGAGGAGGCAAAGCAATTTTTTTATGGGATGGGGGAGATTAAAGATGAGATGTCTTGGAATTCAATGATAGTGGCTTATGGCCAACATAGGGAAGGATCAAAAGCGCTGGGATTGTTTCAAGAAATGGAACAAAGGAGATTTGACGTTGATATGTTCACTTTGGCGAGTGTTTTGACTGCATTTACGTGTGTGGAAGATTTGTTGGGTGGGCTTTAGTTTCATGCTAAGTTGATAAAAACTGGGTTTCACCAGAATTCTCATGTGGGTAGCGGTTTGATTGATCTATATTCCAAGTGCAGGGGTTGTATGTCACTTAGTGGCAAAGTATTTGAAGAGATTCCTTGCCCAGATTTGGTTCTATGGAACACAATGATTTCGGGATTTTCACAGAATGAGAATTTCTCTGAAGATGCTCTTGACTGCTTCCGGCAGATGCAGCATTTCGGTTACCGCCCTGATGATTGTAGTTTCGTCTGTGTCATTAGTGCATGCTCCAATTTGTCATCTCCCTCTCAAGGAAAACAGATTCATGCACTGGCAATTAAATCAAAGATTCCTTCAAATCGAATTTCAGTGAATAATGCCTTGATTGCAATGTACTCAAAATGTGGGAATCTTCAAGATGCAAGGAGGCTATTTGATAGGATGCCAGATCGTAATACCATATCTTTGAATTCAATGATTGCGGGTTATGCTCAACATGGTATTGGAACAGAATCTGTAACAGAGTATTCATAGATGGAGAGGAAGAGAAGTCTAATACGAGAGAGAAGAAGTTGAAGAAAATGAATTCTTATTCAGTGAGTGTTATTACAGAGAATAGATCTGTATTTATAGTCTGAAATACAGATGTATAGAAAATAACCGTAATAACTGACTCTCTAAGTAATCCAATGAAAACATTACATGTGTTTATTCTGAAACTACATTTCATTATATCAATCTATAATAGTCCCCCTCAAGATGATGTGTATATATTATGCACATTCATCTTGGACAACAAAGTATCAAATGGTTTGGAACCAAGAGGCTTGGTCATTAAATCTGCAATTTGATGAACAGAGGTAATATGTAAAATAGTCTGTGATCCTTCTTCTATTTTCTCACGTACCAAATGACAATCCAACTTTATATGTTTGGTCCTTTCATGATGAACTAGATTGGCTGCTATATGAAGAGCAGCTTGGTTATCACAAAACAATAAAGCTGACTGTGTATGTGATTGATACAGATCCTTAAGCAATGATCGGATCCATGTTATTTCACAAACTGTAAATGCCATTGATCTATATTCAGCTTCTACTGATGATCTAGAAACCGTATGTTGTTTCTTCGATTTCCAAGACACCAGAGTGTCCCCAATGAAAACATAGTATCCACTGACTGACCTGCAAGTGTCAATACAACTTGCCCAATCTGAGTCTGAAAATGCCTTTATATGCACTTTGGAATGACTTGGAAATAAAAAGCCTTGTCCAGGAGCTAATTTCAAGTATCTAAGAATTCTCATTGCAACTTGGAGATGAGGTATTCGAGGACTATCCAGATATTGACTTAAATGGTGAACTGCAAAAGTAATGTCTGGTCTGGTATGAGTGAGGTAAATTAATCTGCCAATCAATCTTCGATAACCAGAAATATCATCTACCAAATCACCTTTATCTTTTGACAATTTGATATGAGTGTCCATTGGAAACAAAACAGGTTTGGCAGCTAACAAACCAAAATCTGCTAGTAACTCTAGAGTGTATTTTCTTTGAGATAAGGAAATGCCTCTTTGTGATCTTGCAATCTCCATCCCGAGAAAGAACTTGGCTGGTCCCAAATCTTTCAATTTAAAATGAGAAGTTATAGCTGCTTTGACAGATTCAATTGCCTCTAAATTACTGCTAGCAAGTAATATATCATCCACATAAAGCAATAAAGCCACAAATGAGTTTCCTTCCTTCCTAGTAAACAAAGAGTAATCTGCCTTTGACTGTATAAAGCCAATATCAAATAATACAGATTTGAACTTTGAATTCCATTGTCTGGATGCTTGCTTTAAACCATATAGGGATCTTTGCAATTTGCATACCCGAGAGTCCCCCTTAGGTAGATAACCAGGAGGTGCTTTCATGAAAACTTCTTCATCTAAGTCTCCATATAAAAAAACATTATTGACATCGAAGTGAAAAAGATGCCAATTGTGTAATGCAGCCAGTGATAATACACATCTAACAGTGACCATCTTCGCAGCAGGTGAAAAAGTTTCAAAAAAATCTAGGCCTTCCCTTTGAGTGTACCCTTTGGCTACAAGTCTTACCTTATGTCTCTCAATAGAACTATCTGAATTGTATTTAATTTTATACACCCATTTACAACCTATGGGTTTTTTATTTGGAGGAAGAGATGTAAGAACCCAAGTGTTATTTGATTCAAGTGCAGACAATTCTGCAGCCATGACATCTCTCCAATGATTATGCCTAACAGCTTGGTGATAAAAGTTTGGTTCAATTTCAGTAGATATGGCAACAGAAAAAGCTCTATGTGACTGAGATAATTTGGAGTATGATAATACATCAAAAATTCTATATTTAGTACCTGTATGAATGGCAGGATCTGTGAAAGAAGATTGAGAAGTAGAATCAGCCAGATTGCAATGAAAGGATTGTAAGTAACCAGGTGCTTTGTGTTGTCGAGTTGATCTCCTCAGAACAGGAAATTGAATGTCATCATTCAGATTTGGTGAATCTATATTTTCTGGACTAGAATGATTATTGGATTGTTCTTGAGGATGAGGATTAAAAGGATGAGGATTAGAAAGATTAGTGTTCTCAGTAGGATCAGAAACTAGTTTTGGAAAGACTATGTTGTCTGATGGTGAATGAGGAATATTGCCCAGATTTGAAATAATGGTTGAAGAGTCATTCTTTGATATAAAAGGGAAAATTGATTAATGAAAAATCACATCCCTAGAAATGAAGAAATTCTTATTTTCTAAATCAAACAATTTATATCCTTTTATACCAGAAGGATAACCCACAAAAACACATTTTCTGGCTCTTGGTGAAAATTTGCTTCTGTTTTGAACAAGTGTTGATGCATAAACCAAACAACCAAAGACTTTCAAATGATTATAAGATGGATTTGAATTATAAAGAACTTCATGTGAAGACTTGTTGTTTAAAACTAAAGATGGAATTCGATTTATGAGGTAACATGCAGTTAGTATGCATTCTCCCCAAAAAACTAAAGGAATATTTTACTGAAATTTTAAAGCTCTTGCTACATTTAGCAAGTGTTGATGCTTTCTCTCAACTATAGAATTTTGTTGAGGTGTTTCCACACATGACATTTGATGCACTATTCCTTTCAATGCATAAAAATCTGCAATTTTAAATTCTAAACCATTATCACTTCTTAGACATTTTATTTTCTTTCCAAACTGTGTTTCAATTAAATTGTAAAAAATTTTGAAAATGTTTCTGACCTCAGACTTGTTTTTCATCAAATATACTCAAGTAAATCTCGAATGATCAAACTATAGTAAGGAAAAATCTGGAACCATTATGGGTTGGAATTGAAAAAGGACCCCATATATCACAATGGACAATATGAAAAATGGAACTTTCATTATATGTATGAAGCTAAAATGGTAATCTTTTCTGTTTTGCCAATGGGCAAACAGTACAATGATGATCAACAATTTTATCAGAAATGTTGAAATTTGGTACATTATTGGAAAGAAATGATAGTCTAGATATAGAAGGATGTCCTAGTCTGTTATGCCAGACTTTAGAACTTGTTATAGAGTTTACAAGAGTTGATTTGGGTTGAACCACAACATCACTAACACCTGATTTCTACAGTATGTAAAGCTCGGCTGATTTTCTAGCTATCCCAATCATCTTCCATTGGGTAAGTTCCTGAATAAAGCAAAAATCAGATGAGAATATAAATGAGCATTTCTGATTTAAAGTAAGTTTACTCACTGAGAGCAGATTATATGAGAAAGATGGTACACAAAGTACATCTTTAAGAATTAGATTTTCAGATATTTGAACTGTACCAATATGAGTTACAGGTACAATATTTCCATTTGGGAGTTTAACAGAAATGTTTGAGGTTGTTGTAGTTGAGGTGAATATGTCAATTGAATGAGCAATATGGTCTATAGCTCCTGTGTCTACAATCCAAGTATTTTCAGATATTGAAGATGAAATTGAAGCGCTTAAAGAAAAGCTAGAATTTGATGATATACCTTGAGTAGAATGACCAATCGAATTAGAAATGATGTTTGCAGCTTGGTGATTGGTATTATCATCAGGTTGTGAGTGAATTAATGATAACAATTTTTGATAGTCTTCTTGAGAGAATGGCATTTGATTAAAATTCTCAAAAGGGTTACTCAAGGTTTGGCCTGAAATCTGATTAGCAGTTGCTGTAAACTTTCCTTTCTGTCGAGGATTGGTTGAATTCTGTTTGAAGCCTGGAGGGTGGCCATGTATCTTGTAACATTTTTTCACTATATGATTGTTCATCCCACAGTGAGTGCAGAAAAGCTTATTTCTTCTTGGCTGTTGTTTTCCAGGAACAAATCTTCTCATTGCTGGATTTGTGTCTTGAACTTTACTCATGAAAGCAACAGTATCAATCATATTGTTCTTGCTAATCTCTCTTTGTTTTTCTTCTTGAACAATCAAAGAGAAAACTTTATTTATATTCGGCAGAGGCTCTAACATCAGAATTTGCCCTCTGATATGGGAAAAACAATCATTTAACCCCATCAAAAATTGCATCACATGCTGTCGATCTTGATAATCCAAGAAAATCTTCATTGCATTACATTTACAGGTTCTTAATGCTCCACATGAGCATGTTGGAATTTGATTATAATCCAGCAATTCATCCCATAGGAATTTGAATCTTGTATAATAATCTCGCACTGATGAGTCTTCTTGCATCAAGATTGATAGATCTTTCTGTAGTTGAAAGATTCTTGGACCATTTCCTTGTGTAAATCTGTTTTTCAGATCATCCCACATATCTTGAGCTGTTCTTGCACATATTATGCTGCAACCGATTTCTTTTGAAATAGAATTGATGATCCAGGAAGAAACCATATTATTGCATCTCTCCCACAATTCATAAGCAGAATTTGTTGAACTTGGTTGTGCAATTGATCCATTCACGAACCCGATCTTGTTCTTGGCTTTCAAAGCCATCATCATGGACCTGCTCCATGTATGATAGTTTTCCCCAGTGAGGACATTTGACACCAGTATATTTCCTGGTGAATCACCACTTTGTAAGTGATAGTAATTCAGAATCTCTTCCCTAGTTGATTCAGAAACGGAAGCGGAATTAGCCATTTACAATCCGATACCATGTAACAGAGTATTCATAGATGGAGAGGAAGAGAAGTCTGATACGAGAGAGATGAAGTTGAAGAAAATGAATTCTTATTCAGTGAGTGTTATTACAGAGGATAGATCTGTATCTATAGTCTGAAATACAGATGTACAGAAAATAACCGTAATAACTGACTCTCTAAGTAATCCAATGACTCTCTAAGTAATCCAATAAAAACATTACATGTGTTTATTTTGAAACTACATTTCATTATATCAATCTATAATAGAATCATTACGTCTTTTTCAACAAATGCTGGAGACAGATATTGTGCCTACTAACATAACCTTCATCTCTGTCCTTTCTGCGTGCACATACCGAGAAAGTTGAGGAGGGTCAGAGTTATTTCAATATGATGAAGGAGAAGTTCGGAATTGAACCAGAAGCAGAGCATTATACATGCATGATAGATCTTTTGGGTCGTGCTGGAAAATTGAGTGAAGCTGAAAGGCTGATTGAGACAATGCCATTTAGTCCTGGCTACATTGGTTGAGCTGCATTACTCGGTGCCTGTAGAACGCATGGAAACATGGAGCTAGCTGTAAAGTCTGGCAATCACTTTCTTCAGTTGGAACCTTCAAATGCTGCTCCATATGTCATGCTTGCTAATATTTATGCCAGTGCTGGCAAATGGGAAGAGGTAGCAACAATTCGAAAGCTCATGCGAGATAGAGGTGTGAAGTAGAAACCAGGTCGTAGTTGGATAGAGGTGAATAAGAGGATACATGTGTTTGTGGCTGAAGATAGTTCACACCCAATGATTGAGGAAATTCATGAATACTTGGAGGAGATGTCGGGGAAGATGAACGAGCAGGGTATGTGCCAGATATGAGATGGGCTTTGGTAAAAATGATGAAACGCTGCAGGGAGAGAAGGTGATTAGGTTAGGACATCACAGTGAGAAGCTAGCAGTTGCATTTGGGCTGATCTCTACTAAAGATGGGGAGCCAATACTTGTGGTGAAGAACCTAAGGATTTGTGGGGATTGCCACAATGCAATTAAAGTAATATCTGCCATTTCCGGTTGGGAAATTACTGTTAGAGATACTCATAGATTTCACTGCTTTAAGGAAGGACGATGCTCTTGTGGGGATTATTGGTAGTAATAGATTTCCATTCTTCCTTTGACTTTACCTACTGCAGATCACAAGCTATAAGTTTATAACCAGTAGAAATTGTTCGGTAACACATGTTTGTATGTGTCTTGTATTATGTGCGCGCTTTTATACCATATTCCCTAAAAATAAGGGCTAAATAAATGTCACCTGTGTGCGTGTGTTTTAACTCAGAGACGAAGATGGAGCGTCACCTTTGTCGTGCATTTTGAAGGGAAATTGTTAATTATTATGGGGAACGTGAGTCAGTTTGAGTGGAAGAAAAATTGTTTATAAAACATAAATACGTACTCTTACGTACAGAAGTTCTCTAAGGATAAAAAAAATTTGACTTTAGGCATCAGAGACGTTGATCACCCCCGAGCCTTCACATTCCTTGTGTTGCAGGAGCATCAAGCCCGGTGACCGGAGTGTAACACATTTATCTATTGTTTCTATTGTTCCGGAAGAAGGAAAGCAGGGACAAGGACAACTAAACCACTACTTGTGCAGACCGTGTGGTTATCATGAGCCGCACAGAACAAGAGATATGAATGGCTTCCCCAAACCAAAGCTGGTATAATTTTCTTCATATCTTTGCTAGTGGCTGTTCTTTGGCCAACTTGGATTTCGACTTGCATCAGGTTCACGAAGGTTCTACATAGTTGTCGAGCTACAATTGCATTCACCTCATAATCACCAGGAACATATTTCACACAAATACTTTTTCTGAAATCCAAGGCCTAGTTGGTTGGTCCCATACTAATTAGTGAGGCTCGGCAGCAACACTTCAAGATAATCTAGGAGCTGCTCCACAGTCCTCAC
This sequence comes from Cyclocarya paliurus, assembly GCA_029856935.1. Lineage (NCBI taxonomy): Eukaryota > Viridiplantae > Streptophyta > Magnoliopsida > Fagales > Juglandaceae > Cyclocarya > Cyclocarya paliurus. The sequence goes on from CM056953.1 coordinate 28,113,909, forward strand.
ACACATTGTTGACAATATTACCAACGAAAAGAGGAGAGAGTTTGGATTGGGAAGTAAGTCACTAAGAAACATTAGTAAGCCCCACAACATAGTTATCCAGATTCTCTGGCGAAAATTACTTTTTTCTTTAAAGGAGTTTCTTCAGATTTTCTATAAGTTAAAGAGCAAATGCATAATTTTGAGTTCTAACAGAATGATTCTTCATAGCGGTCCCAATGTATAAACAATTATGCCATGCTGAAACAGATGGATTGTAATGGATGAATGTAATAATGAAGATGAATAAGAGAAGATACTGAAAATGTATAATCTGTAAATTGATAGAGATGAAAACGAGGCCTGCTTCGAGGGAGGCACCTCCAAATTCAGAAAACATAGATTGTTCTGGAATATGCATAACAAACTTGTCAGGGCGTCAGTCCCTTAATACAACTAACAGTAAAAATACTAAAATGTCCTTAAATGATTCGGGCTATTAAACTATTACATATGAAAGATAAATGACTCTAGTTGATGAGGGCCTAGCCCTTAACCCGTAAGCCCGTGTACTAGCTTCCCGTTTGGCCCATGAAGCCCAATCACCCTCAAGCTCTTTAGGGTTCATCGAATGTTTCTTCCCCAAATTACTTCTGCCGTTCCTCTATCTCTAGACTTCCACATGCCGTGCCATCTCCTCTCCTTCATGACCTTCAGCCCATCTCGTCATGTAACAACTCCCCCTCCCTTAGAGAACCTTGCCCACAAGGTGAGGGAAGTCTTCGCACAATTGTCGATAGGGCTCCCACGATGCCTCCTTGTCACGGGTGCCTTGGCAGTGGCCTTGAAGTGGTGGAGCTGTAGGAGTCTGTTATGAAGTGCTGGGGGAAGTTAGTTACGGCAGTTGATGGAATGAAGAATTTAAATGGAACGAATCGTTTTGTCCTTCAGAGAAGTGCTGCGTTTTACTCCTTTGAAGTTGCGTTTAGAGACTTAATAAAATGTTGCGTTTTATGTTGTAATTGATAGATGCATGTTACACTTGTATTCTTGCGTTTTCATTCATACGATCGTTTAAGCAGTTAGTTGGCCATCTGCTTCTATAAAAGCAGAGGTAGGAGTAATGGTTCGGGGTTGAATAATCTTGAGAACTTGTAAGTTTGTTGGAGGTTGAGAATTCCTCGAAAATTCTCTACAAGGTTTACTAATTTCGAGGAATTCTCAACCTCCAACAAACTTACAAGTTCTCAAGATTATTCAACCCCGAACCATTACTCCTACCTCTGCTTTTATAGAAGCAGATGGCCAACTAACTGCTTAAACGATCGTATGAATGAAAACGCAAGAATACAAGTGTAACACGCATCTATCAATTACAACATAAAACGCAACGTTTTATTAAGTCTCTAAACGCAACTTCAAAGGAGTAAAACGCAGCACTTCTCTGAAGGACAAAACGATTCGTTCCATTTAAATTCTTCATTCCATCAACTACCGTAACTAACTTCCCCCAGCACTTCATAACAGACTCCTACAGCTCCACCACTTCAAGGCCATTGCCAAGGCACCCGTGACAATCTCCACCACTTCAAGGCCTTGCCCACAAGGCACCCGTGACAATTACTGCAAGACTGTGCGAACCAAGTGAGGATATAAGGATCTGAGTTTCCACAGCAGCTCCCAAGAACTATCTTCAATAGGTGCTCCAACCCACTTAATCAAAACTTCAGTAGAAGCATGATTCCCCACCTTTCTCATTCTTCTCTCCAAAATAAGTTCAGGCTCAGGTTGCACATTCCCTTCATGATCAACAGGAGGTAAAGTAGATAATGGAGAAATGTGATCTCCCAGTTTCTTTTTCAAGCAAGATACATGAAAAACAGGATGTATTTTTGCTGAAGTTGGAAGATTCAATTTATATGCCACTGACCAATCCTTTGAACCACCTGAAAAGGACCATAAAACCGAGGGGCTAACTTCATATTTCTCCTCAATGCTACTGATTTCTGTCTATAAGGCTGCAGTTTAAGGAACACCCAATCACCAACTGCAAAAACCCTATCAGTCCTCTTCTTATCAGCATATAGCTTCATCCTACTTTGAGTTCTTTCCAAATTCTCCCTCAAAATAGAAAGTATTTCATCACGAGACTTGAGCTGTTGATCTACTACAGCATTAGCAGTAGTGCCTGGAACATATGTCAGCAGCTTAGGAGGGCAAATGCCATAAAGTGCTTGAAATGGAGTCATGCCAATAGATGAATGTGAGGTAGTGTTGTAACACCACTCGGCCATTGGTAACCAAGCACTCCAATTCTTTGGCTTGGTACCAATGTATGATCTCAAGTAGTCTTCTACACACTTATTCAAAACTTCTGCTTGGCCATCCGACTGGGGATGATATGCAGAAGTGAAGGTTAAATTGGTTCCCTGCATCTCAAATAATTGCCTCCAAAAATTGCTAGTAAAGACCACATCACGGTCAGAAACTATGGTTTTAGGCAACCCATGGAGCTTAAAAACTCCAGCAAAAAACACTTTAGCTACCTTGCTAGCTGTATAAGGGTGTGCCATAGGAAAAAAGTGACCAAACTTGGTCAGTCTGTCTACTACAGTGAGAATCACAGTCATTCCATTGGAACATGGAAGACTTTCAATAAAATCCATTGCAATATCCAGCCAAGGAGTCTGAGGAATAGGTAATGGTTGCAGCAGACCTGCTGGGTGTACTATTTCATGCTTATTCCTCTGACAGGTTTGACACTCCTTAACTAACTTTCTGATATCCCTCCTCATACCAGGCCAATAAAAATCCAGCTGTGCCTTTTGTAGTGTTTTATGATATCCAACATGACCAGCCTCTGGATTGTGATGAATATATTGTAGGATCTTTTGTTGAAAAGAGGAAGAAGGCACTATAACCAGCTTACCCTTCCTCAACAAAAGGCCTTGCTGAATGGAGTAGTCTTTAGAAACTAGATTACCTTGCTGTACAGCCGTGAGAATACTGCAGATATCCTCAGAAAGAGCATAACTTTGCTTAAACTCATCCACCCAAATAGGTGTAGGAAAGGATATGAGAGCTAATGTAGCTGTCTCATCCATCATTTTCCTTGAAAGAGCATCTGCTACTTTGTTGTCTCTGCCCTGCTTATACTCAATTCTGAAATTATATCCCATGAGCTTGGAAATCCATTTCTGTTATGCCTCAGTTGCTGCCTTCTGTTCTAATAAATGTTTCAAAGCCTGTTGATCAGTTTTGATTTTAAAAACTTGACCAAGGAGGTATGGTCTCCATCTTGCCACTGCACATACCAATGCTAAGAGTTCTTTCTCATATGTTGAAAGTAACAAGGCCTTGCCCTTTGAGCTTTGCTGAAGAAAGCTATTGGCTGGCCCTCTTGCATCAAGACAGCCCCCAACCCCACTCCTGAGGCATCACACTCAATGGTGAACTCTTTTGAAAAATCTGGTAGTCTTAAAACAGGAGGCTCGGACACTGCTTTCTTCAATTGTATAAAAGCTGCTTCAGCTTTTTCACTCCAAGAAAAAGAGTTCTTCTTCAACAGTTCAGTAAGTGGTGAAGCTATTGAGCCATAATGCTTAATGAACTTCCGATAGTAACCAGTAAGGCCCAAAAATCCCCTCAATGCCTTCACTGTTTTTGGAATTGGCCAATCAATCATTGAGGAAATCTTGGCTGGATCTGCTTTCACCCCTTCCCCCGAAATAATATGGCCCAAATAGTCAATTTCAGGCACTGCAAATCTACATTTAGATTTCTTAGCAAATAAAGTGTTTTACTGTAAAACAGCCAAAACTGACTCTAGGTGTTCCAAATGCTGAGAAAAATCTTGGCTATAAACCAAGATATCATCGAAGAATACCAAAACAAATCTTCTAAGAAAAGGTTTGAAGATATGGTTCATCAATCCTTGAAATGTAGCAGGAGCATTGGTAAGCCCAAAAGGCATTACCCAGAACTCATAATGGCCCTCATGAGTTCTAAATGCAGTTTTTGAAACATCTCCTTCTTTCACCCTTATTTGATGATACCCTGATCTTAAGTCAAGTTTTGAGAAAATCTTGGCTCCGTAAAGCTCATCAAGAAGTTCATCAATGACAGGTATAGGAAACTTGTCTTTGATGGTTTCATTAGTAAGGGCTCGGTAGTCAATGCACATTCTCCAACTACCATCAGTTTTTTTCACCAACAACACAGGTGAAGAGAATGGACTTTGGCTAGGCCTTATCACACCATTACTGAGTAAATCTTCTACTATCTTCTCAATCTCAGATTTCTGATAATGAGCATATCGGTAAGGCCTCATTGAAACTGGTTGAGCACCATCCTTCAACAGAATCTGATGATCAAATCTTCTAGGTGGAGGTAAGCCCACTAGTTCTTCAAAAACACCTTTAAACTGGCTTATTAACTCTTCAACCTCACTTTGCAATTGGTCCTCCACGACACCACTTTCCACAGCCTTTATCTACAGCAACCACCCCTGCTGCCCCACAAAAGAAGATTTTAATAGATTGAGTCCAGGTTGTACTGCAACTGAATCCGAAGTTAAGCCTTGTAAGGAAAGTTGTTTACCATCCAACACAAACTGCATGGTCATCTGAGTAAAATTCCATCGAATGGTTCCCAATGTTTTCAACCATTGTACCCCCAATACAATATCACAACCCCCCAAATTCAATACATGAAAAGGAACCAAAAACTTGGTACCTTGAATACTAATATTTTCTGCACATCTGCCTTGGCTACATATTTTAGCACCATTAGCCACCTTAACATGAAGACCAACATCTTTGGTCACCTTCAATTTTGTTGCCTCTACTACCAATGGATCCAAGAAGTTATGAGTACTTCCTGAATCCACCAAGATTTCCACAGAAAATGAACCAATCTTGCCCAACAACTTCATTGCATTACTGCTCGTACGACCAGAAATTGCATTAATAGAAACCTCAAGCTCTTCAGACTCATCTTCAATCACTGGTTTAACTTCTGGTACTATCTCCCCACTCTCTTTTTGTTCTTCATTCTCTACATTACTATCCCCATCCACCATCACACTGCTATCCCCATGCAACAAATAAACTTTTGGATTTTTACAAATATGGTTGGGATTCCACTTCTCATCACAGTGGTAACAAAGTCCTTTTTTCCTTTTATCATCCATCTGAGCAGAAGTAATCTTTCTTACAGGTACCATGCTTTTCTGCCCCTTATTAGTTAGGTCAACTCCATGATCAATAGGCCACTTATTAGCATAATGCCCCATTTGTTTCCAAGGTTTCCTCGAGGCTAACACATATTCTTCCTGCATCTTAGCTAAGGCAAAAGCTGTGCCCAGATTTAGTGGATTAAACATCTTCACAGGTATCCTTATTTCATCTTTTAATCCACTGACAAAACAACTGAGCCTATGCTTTTCAGATAAACCTTTCAATCTGTTTGACAAAGCTTCAAACTGAGATTTATACAAACCAACCGAAGTAGTTTGCTTCAATCTAGTTAATGCTTCCATTGGATCATCATAACTGGATGGCTCGAACCTAACCAGAATTGCCATGACTAGAGTCTCCCAAGAATTGAACTGTCCCGAGTCTAAGGCATCCTGATACCAGACCAATGCCTCCCCATCCATATGGTAAGAAGACACCATTAATTTTTTATGGAAAGGAACTTGATAAAAATCAAAGTACTGGTTGGCCTTAAAGATCCATCCCGTAGGATCACTACCAGCAAACCTTGGAAAATCTAATCGAAAATTCCTCTGAAATACAGCCCTATCTTCTTAACCTCTAGGCTCATTAAAGCTCTCATTCTCTCCACGAGAATTAGCATTAACAGTTTCAACTAAAGAACGTAACATTTCAGAAAACTGTTCTAACCTTTCTGCCATACCAGTGATGGCCTACTGATGCTGCTCCAACTGCTTCTGAACAAATTCGTTTTGTTGACCTTTCGCCATCACAAACTCTCCAGGATCGACTACTGCTGATACCACTTGTAAGGTTCAAGTTGATGCCAGATCAATTCCAGAACCTCCACACGATAATCAGAAACAATCAACACCAGAATTGTATGAACAAGATACCTTCCTTAACTAAAGGTATCTTGTAATGATCTCCTCCTAACTAAATTGTAATGAACTAAAGGTATCTTAACTAAAGTGCCTCGACTAAAGGTAGATTCTTTACCTTCCTCAACCTCCTTGTAATGATCTCCTCTAGTTCTGGTTTCAAAATACCCTTAGAATTAACGGATGGTAGGGTGGGCAGTTGGTTCACATTTTGAGCTAGAGTTTGCTTTAGTTGAGACACATGAAAAACGTTGTGTATATGTGCTATGCTAGGTAACTGGAGTTTATAAGCTACTTCCCCCATTTTTTTCCTGGATCTAGAAGGGCCCATAGTAATGAGGGGCTAGTTTAAGACTATTTCTGATGGATCGAGGACTGTTTATGAGGCTGCAGTCGTAAATAAACCCACTCCCTTGCCTTGTAGTGTCTCTCCTTTATCTTTTTAGCAGCATATTTCTTTATTCGTTCCTGAGCTTTAATGAGATTCTGTTTCAACAAGTGCTAGATGTGCTCCCTCTGCTACAAGGTAATATCTACCTCGACTATTCTTGTTGTGTGTGGTAGATAGCTAGTCAATTTAGGAGGCATGTAGCCATAAAGTGCCTAAAAGGGGGTAACTTTAGTGGAGGCATGCTGAGTTGAATTAGAGCACCACTCAGCCAAAGCAACCCAATTTGACCAGTCTTTAAGAATGTCACTAACATAGCTTCTTAGGTAGTTCTCAACCCATTTGTTCACTGCCTCTGTTTGATGATCTGTTTAAGGATGGTATGCAGTGCTAAAAGCCAGTTGCACACCCTGCAATGAAAATAGTTCCCTCCAAAATTTGCTTGTGAATGTGGGGTCTCTATCCGAGACAATGGAATAAGGCATTCCATGTAGCTTAAAGATATGTTTGACAAATAGCTGTGCCACCACCTTAGTTGTGTAAGGATGAGATATGGGTATAAAGTGGGCATATTTTGTGAATCTGTCCACTACCACCCATAAGACATTAAATCCTTGAGAAGTTGGTAATCCCTCCACAAAATCCATAGAGATGTCAGTCTAGGGGTTGGATGGTTTGGGAAATGGCTGTAGAAGTCCACTAGGTAATGTGTTATCGACTTTTACTGTTTGACGAGTGTCACAGCTCCTGAGAAAAACTTTTAAGTCTCTTTTTAACCCAGGCCAAAAGAAATCTTTTGTGAGTCTATGCAATGTTTTATCGAACCCCAGATGACCCCCTATGGGGCAGCTATGCACCAGGTGTAGGATTTTGTCAATGAGGTCTGTGTTGGCCAGTATATAGGTTCACTTTTTATAGAATAAGACCCCATCTTTGACCACATGGTGAGGTGGTAAGCTTTTGTCTTGGTGTTTTTCCAACAAGGATGATACTACAGCATCTGAGTTATAAAGGCCTTTAATGAGCCAATCCCAACTAGGAAGTGTAATTAAAGCCACAGTCACCTCATTATCCAACTCCTGCCTAGACAAGGCATCTGCCACCACATTTTCCCTACCCTTCTTGTATTCCACCAAAAAATCATACCCTATTAACTTCAATATCCATTTCTGCTGCATTGGATTGCCCACTCTCTGATCTAGCAAGAATTTTAGACTTTGGTGGTCTGTTTTGACCACAAAGGAGTGCCCCAACAAGTATGGTCGCCATTTTTGTACTGCTGAAACTAGCACCATTAATTCTTTTTCATAGGTTGACATAGCTAGAGCTCGGCTCTTTAGAGCTTAACTGAAAAGAGCTAGAGGTCTCCTATCTTGCATTAGCACAGCCCCAATTGCTTCCTCAGAGGCATCACATTCAATTACAAAGAGTAACTAAAAATTGGGTAAGGCCAAAACTGGTGGTTGAGTCATGGCCTATTTGAGCTGGTCAAAGACAGATTGGGCTGAGTACTCCACTTAAAACTATCATTCTTCAGTAATTCAGTTAACTTTATTGCAATAGCCCCATATCCCCTCACAAACCTACGGTAATAACCTGTGAGGCTTAAAAATCCTCTCAAGGCCTTGATAGATTTTGGAACAGGCCAATTTTCCATGACTTTCATTTTATCTGGGTCAACTCTAATGCCTTGGCCTAAGATAAGATGGCCCAAATAGACGATTTCTTCTTGACCAAAACAACACTTACTCAATTTGGCAAAAAGTTGGTGCTGCCTTAGTAATTCAAAGGTGACTTTCAAGTATGATATGTGCATCTCAACATAAACTGAAAATACCAAACTAAACGACGGAGATAGGGTTTAAAAACCTAGTTCATAAGACTCTGAAATGTTGAGAGTACGTTAGTTAAGCCAAAATGCATAACTAAAAACTCATAGTGGCCTTCGTGTGTCCTAAAAGTAGTTTTAGGGACATCTTCTGGATGCACCCTAATTTGATGGTAGCCCAACTTCAAATCGAGTTTAGAAAAAATCTTGGCTCCATGGAGTTCATCCATTAACTCATCCACCACCGGAATAAGATATTTATCCTTAATAGTAATGTTGTTCAGCACCCTGTAATCCACACATAATCGCCAAGTCCCATCGGCCTTTCTCACCAAAAGGCATGGGGAGGAGTAGGGGCTTTGGGATGGTCGTATGACACTTGATTCCATAAGCTCCTTCACATTTTTTCAATTTATTTCTTTTGAAAGTAGGGGTAGCTATATGGCCCTATAGAAATGGGCTTTGTGTCGGGCTACAAGGTGATAGAATGGTCATTTGTGGGTTGGTGGTAGGCCTTTTGGGGTGGAAAAGATATCTTGATAATTGGTGAGTAGTTGCTGTATTGATTCAGGGAAAGGGTGAGGTGGGTTTGTTGGTGAATGTTCAATTAACTGCAGTAGCAACCCTTTAGTCTCCATGTTATTAGTCCTGTGCATCGACCCTTCCTCAAGCAAGTGTTGAGCATTCAGCCCTTTAAGAGTTACAGCCCTGTCATTGTGTTGGAATTGCATAGTCAATTCCTGAAAATTCCAAAGAATGGATCCTAATCCTTGCAGCTATTAGACCCCTAAAACCATGTCGCACCCCGCTAAATCCGGCAAATACATGTTGACCTGGAATAGCTTTTACTTTCACTTTCTCATCAGATAAAACTAATAATGGGAGACATGATATAACAACAGTATCTAGGAAGTTATGTGTACTTCCAGAGTCAATTAGAACTATTACCACCTGGCTGTCAATCCTTCCTTTAATCCTATTGTCTTAGGATTAAGAGAACCAATAATGGCATGTAGTGAGATTTCAGGTTCCTTTTTAGCTTTAGACAGATCTAAACATTCAAGTAGGAATTTCAAATTGTCAGGTGGTTCATCTAATAAATTGTCATCTTCCAACACCTCCTCAATAAGGTACAGTTTAGGACTTTGGCACCTATGGCCTGGGTGCCATTTGGAATCACAATTATAATATAGGCCTTTTTCACACATATTTCTCATTTGGGTTGGGCTAATTTTGTGGACAGGTACAATAACTTTGGGATTGTGTTTCTGTTGGTTTGGTTGGGTTGTTTGCATGGGTTGGGTAGGATGGAATTTTAAGGAAGCTAGTTCAAAATGGTGGGGATTATGGAATCTAGGAGTGAGTTTTTTGTTTAAAGAAGCTGTTTCCTCTTGAATCTTTGCAAGGCCATATGTTGAGATTAGATTGTGTGGATTAAACATGCAAACTGTCAACCTTATATCATCACGTAAGCCACTCAAAAAACAGCTTATTTTATACTGTTCTGAGAGTCCTCTCAATTTGTTAGACAATGCCTCAAACTGAGCCTTATAGTCCTCAATAGATCCTACTTGTCAGAGCTTAGTTAATTGCTCCATGGGGTCATCATAGCTACTTGGCCCAAATCTGAGTAACAAAACTTTAAATAATTCCTCCCAAGATGTTAACACACCCGACTCATCAAGATCTTGGAACCACACGGGGGCCTTGCCCTCCATATGAAATGATGCAAGTCTCAGACGATGCTGAGGTAAAGTATTATGAAATGAGAAAAACTTGTTCACATTGTATAACTAGTCGTGAGGGTCATCTCCATTGAAGGTTGGGAAATCCAACCTTTTGGCTCTTGGATGCACTTCCCCTGTGTGTAGCACCGTTTGTTCATTGTTATTGGGATTTTCATCTGGTCCAGCGTTTGTGTATTTATGTTTTTCAGATCTGAGGCCACTGTAGCAAACTGGTTCATCATGACCTCTATTTGCCTCCTTACAGCCTGCATTTCGACGCCAATGGTAGTAAACTAAGACTTATGGCACCTCCGAATTCAAAAAACACAGATTGTTCTGGAATATGCATAACAAACTTGTTAGGGCGTCAATCCCTTAATACAACTAATAGTAAAAATACTAAAATGACCTTAAAGGATTCAGGCTATTAAACTATTACATATGAAAGATAAATGACTCCAGTTGATGAGGGCCCAGCCCTTAACCCGTAAACCCGTGTACTAGCTTCCCGTCTAGCCCATGAAGCCCTATCACCCTCAAGCTCTTTAGGGTTCATCGAATGTTTCTTCCCCGAATTACTTCTGCCGTTCCTCTATCTCCGGACTTCCACATGCCGTGCCATCTCCTCTCCTTCATGAGCTTCAACTCTTCCCGTCGTGTAACACATGCCCTATAGTGGAAGTATCAAGATACATTCAATTCCATCAATTCCCCCTACCCACCCCCTTTTGTTTGTATACATATATATTTGCTTGCTTCTGATGACTATGCTTTTACCCGACTGCAACAAAGTTACAAAGCCTCAGCTACTTGATCTCTGCCATATCCTTTTGGATGTCTTGCTTGATAGGAGGAGCTCTATAGTATGCTGAAACGGTTGCAGGGAAGAACATCTGTCTCACTCCTTCTGCCTTGATAATGGGAAATATTGTACTGGATGCACACTGAAAACTCAAAAATTGTTCACTAGGCGTTGTAGGGGATATTTATTTATACAGATGAGGTTATTAATTCATAGATGTAAAAGCAAAAAGAAAAAAGGATAGAATAATTATCTAGACTTGGCATTCTACCAAAAATAAAAATAAAAAAAGGCAAAAATTGATGTGGAATACGCACCGAAATCAACCTAGCTCCAATCCACATCCCTTTGGGTGAAGGAAATGGTAGTAGCAGACGACCAACACCATATATTGCGATCGCAAAGAAATGGAGAACTAAATTCAATGGACGTGGGTTTAGACCAGAGAGTAAAGCTATCAGTCCTGTTGAAAATATGCCTCCAAGGCTTAAATAGTCAAAACATGCTTGGCACATCTCCTTCCTTGCCTGATCAGTTGAAGAAGAAAACACCTTGTAAAGGGCACCAGCCAGAGTATTTATTGTAGACGCCACCGGCTATAATGACAAACCATATCATACAACAATGTTAGTGTGAATTAACATCCCTAGGACTTTAAAAGGTTCCTTGACTTTTACCAAAAAAAAAGGTTCCTCGACTTTTCAAACATCGTCATATAACAAAGCAATTCAAAAACAACAGAAAGAACACTTCGCCATCCAATTCTACTAGCACCACATGAATAAGCAATACATGCAGCAATACACTTTTTGTTCTAGAGAATTACCTTTCGCAAGGTGTAAAAGGATTCAAGATACTTGGACAATGAAGGTGCATCGTTCAGGTCATGCAGTGGCTTAAGAAGATCTCGGAGTACGACAATATCGGAAAGTGCCACAGTCATACCACCACCAGTTAGAGGATGCCGCATGTTTAAAGCATCACCCATTAGAAAGGCTCCGGGAGTAGGAAGTGGATCCGCTGGCATGCTTCTATTTGGCATGGTTCTAATATTTCCTTTATCAACTGCAGATATGAAGGCCTCCTTAAGCTCAGCTGGAATCTGTAATTGAAATTCTCTAGATTAATCCAAGGTGCAAGAACAGATGTTCTTGTTGAAGCCAACGCAAAACAATGATGAAAAATACCGAATACAGTACTAGTAGTACTGCCATAGGGATTGAATCGTGGACTTCAAAATCAAAGATCATTTACCAAAAAAAAAAAAAAAGATACCTGTGGAGCCACCACCGTTTTCAAATAGTTGGCCATTTCGCCATTAGCAATAGAAGGTAATTTCTGACCAGGTACATCAACCAAACAGCGAACCTCAGTACTACTAATTGGATAAAAAATGATGGGTGAAGGGTCGGCTAAAATGAATTGTCCATGATTTGCAAATGGAAGTTCACAGTTCTCCAAGACTAAACCCACAAAAAAAGAAGGCACGTCTATCTGTTGAAAAATATTAGTTTTCCACAAGTCAGTATCAATATAGAATGGAGCAAGAATGCATACGCCCAACAGCAAAAAAGTAGATTTGTATGCAAAAAAAACAAATTAATTTCCCTACATCCTGGATTATGATAATATATATTATAACCGTTCAAATATGAACAGTGAACAATTCCCAATGCAACTCTAACTGCACCAGGCAAACTGTAACTAATAGATAGTTCCAAGATGGTAACTTCACCTTAGGGTTACAAAGAGAGCGGCGCAGATTTGAGGAGCAACCATCACACACAATTGTAAGAGGAGCATAAGCTTTATGTTCTTGGCCATCCTTCGTTTTGTACTGAACCCCCTTAATGGTCCCATTTCCTTCAAGCAAGGATGTAACTGTACCTTGTTCCAATTGCACACTGAACATCGACATAACTATGTGCTTAGTACAGTGCAAACCTTGAAGACCAAATTCCAGAAAAGTGGAATGTGCACCAGGACTCCAGGACAAAGAAATATTTTGACAAGCTACAGTGAAGGAGATTCATGGAGCAAGGATAGCATAAAACTTTACTGCGCTAAGTTGAAAATAAGCAGCAAGAAATAATACTTGGGAAGAGTGACAGCTTTTTCTCTCATCCTTTGTATAAAACGCCCGTTGTTGAAACTCCATCCAGCCACATCTGACTGAAACTTTTCCAAAGGAAAAGACAGTCTAATATTTTTTGCATCCTTGAAGAAAGCCAATCCAACCATTCGCTGAGCATCAATTTCCTCGACGCAGTCTGATATCAAAGCTCAATTGTGTCACCAATACACAACCAAAACCAATACTAAGTAATCATTATACGGTATACCAACGCCAACAAATTCTCCTTGGAACAAGAGTCAGTTCACAACCCTGTTTGCAATCATCCTTAAAATAATTTTACTGTACTTGAAGGATACAGGAAATTACAATAACGATGTGAACTTCCAAGCATACCTTGAAGGCCCAATTCAATTAGTTTTAGGTATCCCCCAGGCAGCAGAACTTCACCGGCAATTCGATCTGGCTCTGTCAAGTCTCTTTCCATCACATGAACCCGTCTTCCGTCCTGCAATTAGTGGCAAAAAAATTTAGATTCTACTCGTAAAAGGAAATAAATCAACAATTTCAAGGTAAGTCGTTGTTGAGGGGTGATATTGCAGGTAAAGTAGGCGACTTTAAACACGAACTTCGTAGCACGGTTTACATCTATTATGTCTAGTAAATCACGGGAAATCATTAATAATTAGATGCTGCTACATGCGTAAAACTCCAATACTGGTCAATCTTAAATCACTTGTGAGGTGGCTGTCACCTCCCTTGAAACACTATGCGTTCAGTCAAGCTTCCAATTCATATTGATTAAACTATCTAATACAATTTTCTATTATCATTGCACTTGCGTAATTTACTTCCACACATATTCACCGAACCAGATTCCCCAATAAAAAATAAAAAAAAAAAGTATGCGAAAATTCATTAAAAAGAAATTATTTTCAAGCCTTGATGCCAGATTCCTGAATTTGATCAGTGCCTACATATATGCTATCCAGAATTCTCTGGTTTCATAATACCGGAAATTTCAAAAGACCCACCAATTTTCATACCCATGCAAAAAGAATTCAAGTCGAGAATTTTCAAATTTTAGAAGTTCTTTATTGTCATGAGAAAAAAAAAGAAAAAACAATTACCTTGCCGAGGGTGTAAGCGAGGGCGGCACCCACTACACCGGCGCCTACAATGATAACGTCAGTGCCAGAGCCCTCCAATGGGCCAGATTCTCCAGTGCTAAAGCTCTGTTTCGCGCATTCTTCCGGAAAACTGTTCTTCTTGAGCTGTTTCTTGTTGGCATTGCTACAATTCCTACGACGGAGAGAGTAGAGAAGAACGAAGCCGAACAGGGAGGCAAAGAAGACCCAGAGCACGTGCTGAACAATAGCCACCATTATCTTTAGCGGGATGAAACAATGAGACCCAGATGAAGAAAAAGAGGAAGAACAAATTGGTTGGGTCAAATCCTCCGTTTCACCCTCTACCCTGCTCGCAATACCGGCTTTTGTTCTGGTTCTTCTAAGTAAAATATGGATTTGGATGGTGAGAGTTCATGGTGTAGAATAAGAGAGAATTTAGGTGGCAACGAGGCTTTATAGAGAGAGATTACAACGCAGCGGTGGTGAAGAAGATATTTTTTTTTTTTTTGGTGAAGAAGATATGGTCGACTGCGAATGGTAACGGATAAGATCAGAGTTTTTAAAAATTTTATGAATAGTATTAAAATTTAAAGTTTAAAATATTATTTTTTAATTTTATTGTTATTTTAATATTAAATTAAATTAAATTAAAATTTAAAAAATTAAATTATTTATTATATTTTATATAAAAATTTAAAAAATATATAATAATAAGATAGAAATGAGATAAAATTTTTTATTTTTATTTCAAGCATAACTTAAATGTGTATGTGAATGGGTGGATTTACAAGAGTAATTGTTACGGTCGTTTGATTTCAATTTAAATTTAGTCTAAGTATTTAATATTTAAATATTTAATTTTTAAATTATTTAATTTATCTTAATTTAAAATTTTTTTATATGTAAGATCTATAATTTTTTTTTTATTTAAAATATTTTTATATATTAAATTCATAATATTTTTTAATTTCTTATAAAAAATATTAAATTTATTTTAATATTTAAATACATTTTAAAGTCATGAATCAGACACTCTCTTCACTATTTAATTTAGTATTATTTATAAATAATTAACGCAACCTTAATTGAAACGCAACCTTAATTGAAACGCAACCTTAAACTTGTGGTTGTGGTGTGGGTACGAAATGGCTGGCTGCCTCATAAGCTGCCGTCTTTTTGTCCTTTTGTCCTTTCTCAGGAGTTTCTTTCTTCAAACTCATTAAATAAGTTTAAAGTAGGAGGAATACAGGGTTTTCTTTTAGGTAAATTCCCTCTAATTCAGGTCTTTAATATTGACCCCAAAGGCTAAAAAGTAGGTATTTATAAGATCAACTTGTTTTTGTCTCTGAATGAGCTTGCTATACCTGATAAAGATCTTGCTTTTTAGTGGGTTGTTAAATATTTATTATTGGCTGCACTAGTAAACAACTTAATTCTCTTTCAAATAAATTAATGTCTCTATTATGTGCAATGCAATGCAATGCAAAGCTTAAATATATATATATATATATATATATATATATATATATATATATATATATTATAATAAATATAGTAGTCAATCGTATTGAACTAAAATATGGCATTCTACCATTACAAGAGATTTAATACGTTCAGCAACACAATTGATACCTAGTAGTTCATGTTCTAAATTCATTGTTGTTTCAGCTAGTCAAATGGGTAACACTATTCAAAATTTTCTTAACATGCTGTATTTTCTGTTGAGCATTGCACAAAAGATTGATGATGTCTCAAAAATAAGGCATTGCAGTTTCCCAGCAAAGGAATCACACCACTTAATTGCATGGATAACTTGACTAGAATCACCTTCAAAGATTATGGAGTTGAGACCCAACTCTTGGCAAAATAAAACAGCAGTGAGTAATCCTCTTGCTTCTGCCATCACAGGATCAATGCAAAATAATCTTGGTTGCATCAAACTTACAAAACAAAACCATCAACATCTCTTATCACCACACTAACACCAATTTGGTTAAAATCAGTTCTTACTGCCACGTCCCAATTTACTTTCACCCAAAGTGATGAAGGTGTTTCCCATTGAGTAGCAGAGTTCTTGACCCTAATGGATTTGATTTTGCATTGTAGTAATCATCAACAATTTTAACTGCATTACCATAAAGCACATAGGGAGATTGAAAAGGACCATCATGAATTAATGTGTTTCTTCTAAACCAAATGAATTGAGCGGTGGCAAATAACACAAGCTCTTGACTTGATAATCTATCAAGCAACTGCTCAAAAACATAAAAGAAACTGGGGGCTTCAATGTTTGCCTTTTGAATAGATTTGGAACACAATAGCCATACATCCTTTATAGAGGACATGTCTATAAAATATGGGTTGGTGTTTCATCTTCAAGCATGCAAATAGGACACAACAAGAATTAGTAATCACCTTCCTCTTACATATATTAACTCGAGTGGGCAATGAATTTGTGTAGGCACTCCAAATAAACCATTTAACAGCATTTGTTGTTTGTAAGGACTAAAGCCTCTTCCATAACTACCCTTGTGCTCCATTAGTTGAAAATTCACCATTATCTCTTGCTTGGAGTTGTTTATGCAAGTGGTAAGCACTTCTCACAAAGAAATGCCTAGAGACAGTTTCTTTCCATATCAGTTTATCATTAGTAGGCAGAAAGCTAACAGGTAACTTCATTATCTCCTTAACATCTTCCTCTTGAAAAATTGCTTGGAGTAGATCCATATTCCACCACCTCGTGCGAGCATCAATAAGATCAGCTACCATTGCATTCTCATGAAGAGTAAACACAGGAGATTGAATCATGCTTGAACAAGCTCTATTCAACCATTTATCCTTCCATATTTTGATCGGGGTGCCATCACCCACTCACCACATAAGGCCTTCCTTAACTAGAGGAATAGAGTGATAAAGACTTCTCCATAAGTATGAGGGCCTTGGACTTGGACCAACATGTGAAAGGGATGTGTGTGGGAAATATTTAGCTTTAAGTATCCTACTTGGCAATGAATCAGGAAACATTCTCAACCTCCATATCTATTTTTCTAAAAGGGCTATATTAAAAACTGTGTAGGTCTCTAAAGCCTAAACCCCCACAAGATTTCCTTGCACATAAAGATTCTCAACTTATCCAATAGATCTTTGACTTATTTTCCTGATGACCCGACCAAAATTTTGCAAAACATGAATGTAGTTTATAGCATAGTATTTTTGGAATTAAGAAAACACTCATACTATAGGTAGGTAGTGCTTGCAAAACTGGCTGAATAAGAATCAATTTCTCTGCTTTTGAAAGAAACTTATTTTTCCAATTATCCAGCCTCTTAATCACCCTTTCAACTATACCATTAAAGGCCCTTGTTTTGGATTTTCCAACAATAGATGGAAGGCCTAAATACCTGTCCAAGTTAGTAAAAGCCTGTAAACTAGCCACCTCCATGGTGTGTCTCTTTGTTACTGCCTTAGTTTTTCTGCTGAAAAATAGGGAGGTTTTGTCTTTGCTAAGCTTTTGGGCATATGTAGCTTCATAGACACTAAGAATGTTATTCAAGTAGACCCACTTCTGCATATTAACGTGACAAAATAAGAGGCTATCATCTTCAAAAAACAAATAATTCAATATGATCTGGCCAAGAGCAATTGGTACACTAGTCAAGCCTCTATGTTGTTTAGTAGCATACAGTTGAGAACTTAAGGCTTCAACACAGAGAATAAAAAGATATGGGGATAAAGGACAACCTTGCCTGAGACCCCTTTTAGGTTTGAAGCAATGTTGATGAACACCATTTACCAAAGCCGAAAAGGATGAGGTTGAAATACATGACATAATCAACTCAACCCATTTGGCATTAAACCCCAATTTCAACAAAACAGCTTGATTAAACCCTCATTTCACCTTGTCATAAGCCTTACTCGTATCTAATTTTAAAGCCATAAATCCTTTTTGCCCATGGAGTTGTGTATTCATGGTATGAAGAGTTTTATAGGCAACCATGATATTATCAGTGATCTGTCTACTAGACACAAAAGCACACTAGTTTGGTGAAATGAGAAAAGACATAATAGATTTCAATCTGTTAGTAAGTATCTTTGTAATGATTTTATAAAAAATATTGCATAAACTTATGGGTCGATATTTAGAGACATTCTTTGGATTTTTGGACTTAGGAATTAAAACCAGATAGGTGTAATTGATGGTTTCAATATTTGCATGAGAGTTGAGAAATGAAATAATAGTATGACAAACCTCATTAGCCACCACATCCCAACTGTCTTGATAGAAATAGGCACAATATCCATCTAGTCCAGGGGCTTTATATAATCCCATTTGGAAAACTGCAATCTTAACATCCTCTTTTGTAAAGGCCTGAAGTAAATCTTCATTCATAGCAGAAGATACTTTAGGTGAAAGATCATGAAGACAAGCATCAATTTGAGAAGGATTAGAATAAGTAAACAAATTCTAATAGAAATGAATAAAAGCAAGGCCAATCTCAGCTGCAATACTGCACCAAACTTCATCTTCATTTTTCACTTGTACAATTTTTTTATTTTTTTATTTTTATTTTATTTTATTTGTTTTCTTTAGCTAGCACTCAAGTGAAAAAAAAAAATTGGTATTTGTATCACCATTCTGTAACCAATGAACTTTGGCCCTTTATTTCCTAAGTGCAAACTCTCTTGAAATATGAAAATTTCTTTCTGCAACTTGTTGACTTCTGATACTGAGGTTGCTATAAGATTATTCTGAATCCTTTCAAGTTGACACATTTTCTCCTTGAGATGCTTATCAAAAATTGGATCTTTTAAATTAGCCCATCGTCTAACAGATTTCATGCAACAAGCAAGTTTATTAGATAGAAAGGACAGATTATCAGATACTCCACCAAACTGCAACCAAGCAGTTTTAATATTTGCATTGTAATCCTCATAAGAAGCTCATCTGGCTTTAAATCTACTTGGCCTCTTCAGTGGACAAGAAGAGCCATGGTTAATTGTTATGGTCATGAGAATGGGGTAATGATTAGAAGTAACAGAAGACAATAGCCTTATATCAACCATGCCAAATTCCTCACACCAAGCAGAAGATGCCACTACCCTATTGAGTTTCTCCTTAGTGGAGGAAGAATCTGATCTGTTATTAGACCATGTGAATTTCACTTTAGAAAATCTTAGATTATGAAGTTGGCAATCATCTAATACATCTTTGGCAATCTGTTTCTCACTCCTTGCTACACCCCCTCCTTATCATTGTGAAATAGGATCTCGTTGAAGTCGCCAAGACAAAGCCACAAATCAGAATTCAGAGAGTTAAGATGCCTTAAAATGTTATAGTCCTCTACTCTTTTTTCAATAATGGTATGGTTATAAAAGCATGTGAGCATCCATGGAAGTTTTGGAGAAATGCTATCAACCCAACAATTAATATGCCTTTGAGAATAACTTTGAATTTCTACTGCACAATCAAACTTCCATAATAATGCTAACCCACCACCACGACCCAACCCCTCAACCAAAAACATATTAGTAAAACCAGACAAATGCTTCAAACAATCCATCTTAACCATAAGGTTAAGGTCATGAATTGTCCGAGTGTTGCCAAGCCCTCGACAGTTCAAACTTAAAAACCTCATTTCTCTTGGTTGGGGGGGTTGAGAATCAGCCTCTGTCAATATTTTCACATTTCTTAGTTTCCTTTTGAACAACATTTTATCCTGAGTGCTACGGTTTCTAATAGGCAAAAACTTCCTCTTTCTAGTTGCCAAGTAAGTATCAGAATGAGCAATGGCTTTATTATTAGCATTTCTAACCTTATTCTTCAGTTGATGCAATGAATGAGATGGACTAAAGAAACCTTTCTGTTCAAAGACATCCACTGTCTCATTACTGTCATTGCAGTTACCAAAAAGAGAAGAAGGAGATAACTGATTTGTTGCATTAGAGGATGAAGATATTTTTGAAAATCCAGTAATGAATGTCCCCACCCCTCCTCTTACAGCAGTAGATGAAGCACGCATCCATGCACCATATTATATGGTAGAAGTAGCTTCTGTCTTGTTCAAACAACCAACATTGCCATGCATAATAACACCACAAGAAACACAAAAACGTGGCAATCTCTCATACTTAAGAGGCACAAACACATGATGTTCTTTTAGTGATAACATGGTACCTCTTGTAAGGGGTTTGAAAATGTCAATCTCAACAAGAATACGCATATATTGTCCCCATCCAATTCCATGTTCATCACCTCCACATGAATCATGTTACCAATCATTCCACCAATTCTAGAAAACACATTATAATTCATGCACCCAAGAGGCAAATGATGTAGTTGCACCCAAAGATAAGCATGAGAGTATACTAATTCAATGGGAGGAGTAAGTCCATTAAAGAACTTTAGACAAATCAAATTCTGATCAAAGATCCATAGTTGACCATCCCATATTCTCTGCAAATCATGTTCAAAACAAAATTACAAGAGAAATAGATTCATACCCACTTGAACAATACAAAGAACTACAACAACTTTCCAAACATTAGGCATAGTTATCTTGAGGCATTTCCAAACTTTAAGCATAGTTATCTTGAAGGTCTCACGATTGATTCTCCTTTTAGTCATGATCTTCCCCACAAGACATAATCGACCTTTCGTTAGAATTTGTTCAACATCTTTATCCAAGACTACAACACCCTCATTTTCAATGGTTGTAAGACATAGTTTATTCCAATGTAAATAAAGTCATCAGCCATGTTGTCAAACGAAGACAAAACAGAAAAAGATGACAATTACAGACAAAACACGGCACTTACCACTCAAGAGTGAAGGCATAGACTTTCTCTTCGAGAAGCTTCAGATAGAAACTTGAGAGAAAACTTCCATAATGTAACTACTTCCTTAATCGCTGGACCCGTTTTGCGATTTGTTTACGTATTTTTCCCCTTCTCTTCTTAGTTCTTCAAAGCAAAGCGACTTCCTTCTCCAAAATAAATTAATGTCTCTATTATAACATATAAAAAAAAAAGAATAATACACATAGTAAAGCGACTTCCTTCTCCAAAAGTGTGGTTAACACGTAAGTAGCAAAGCTTTTTAAACAGTGATAAATACCATATAATTAATTTATATTTATATCTAAAAAAAGTTGAAAAACAACAATTTTAAACAATATTAGTAGTCCAGCATTAATGCATGGTTGTTGTCATCAGCTATATATGATATCTCAAACAACTTATAAAGTTTGAGGGTTGCTTTCCGGCCCATGATCATTAAATGCGAGTGAGTTAAACTATTCCGACCAGTTGGCAACAGATAATTATCAGCGAGCAGCCTAATTTGTATATTCTAGTCTCTTTTTTGTTTTTCTCGACCAACTAATTTGTATTGCCTAATTGGGTGCTAAATTATTTTGAACTTTATATATATATATATATATATTGTTTGCTTCTGGCCAATCTTGTTAATTCATATTGTTCATGTTGTCTATTTAAAGACAAAAATTATTTGCAATTTCTTTAATTTATAGGTGCATCCAATAATAAATTACTTATGTAAAAACCATTCATTAATTAATATTAAAAATATTGATACATATATTTTGGTTTTTAAAAAAAATTATAATAAATCCCACACAATATATGAAGGAGCTATAGATAACACAATTTACACGTAAAATATCTCAAATGATATATGTTAGATACAGTTCTAGAGTGTGCAAACCATACGCACTCATTTTAAAAAAATTAGGATATACCATTAAGAAAAAAAATTCATATGGGTTCCAGATAATTTCTCATCTCAAATATATAATTTTAGAGTAATGGTAGATACAATTTTAGGATGTGCAAACCCAGCACACTCTCTTTGAATCCGATAGTTGGTAACAACAAACAGATAATCCTTAGGTTGCTATTTCAAATCCGGTAAGTCAGATTATTTTTCTTTTGTTTTTGTACTGCAAACTTTGCCCTCAACTGTATACCAGATAGAAAAACAGCCCAAAAAATAACAAGAGTAGTGAAAACCTCTTATTTTTCCCCCCACTAACATAGACATCAAACTCATTAAGTAGTGTTATATATACGTTCAATGTTACGCACAATATTATATGTACAGACTGACAATTCTATTTTATTATTGTTTTCTTTTTTTAATTTGGATTTGAATTTTAAAATTTTAAATTCCTTCCTATTTTTAATAATTGACACATCAATACGTATGGTTATATAAGTAAAATTGTAAATATAGGTAGCATTTTCCAGCCCTATTTGTGTTTACCATGAAGGCAACTATGTTTGGAGCTCAAGAACAGAGTAAGTAAATTAAACTCCATCTTATACCCCAAATCTGGATTTATTTAGATCTACCTTAATGAAGAATAAAATAGAGGATAAACTAGTAATAGTTAGAATAGAGAAGATATATGATAAAAGGCATCATAGAAATGATTGTATTTGAGAATACTTTTTACAGACTTGATTTCCTCTCATTGTATACAATGACCTACTGATCTTTGTTATTTATAACCAACTCAGAACCAGAATAGTAACACCTTAATACTGTGCAAAGCATCTTAAAGGTTCGGCAATATTCCCTTGTACGTGGGTTGTTGCTCCTACTGCAGCTCCTCTGTCAAGTTTGTTAGAGTGCTACTGCTGTGAGGTGGAGCTTGCTGAGGCAGATTGTAGGTGTATCCCCCCTCGATTCAAGCGGCACAACAAAGAGTGTGAGGCTTGAGCAAAGAAAATTAAACCGTGTTGTGGAGAGTGGTTTGGTGAGAGCATCAGCAACTTGATCTTTACTTGAAAGAAATGAGACTTTAAGTGTCTTGGCAGCAACACGATCCCTCACAAAATGATAATCAAGCTCAACATGTTTAATCCTAGAATGTAATACTGAATTTATAGAAAGATAAGTAGCTCCTATATTATCACACCACAAGTTTGGAAGGGTAGGAAGAAAAATGCCCAATTATTTCAAAAGTTACTGAATCCATAAAATTTCATAGGTGGTGTTAGCCACAACATTGTATTCAGTCTCAGTAGATGAGCGAGCAATTGTGGGCTGCTTCTTGGAGCCCCACAAAATAAGATGTAAACCAAAATAGACACAAAAATCACTGGTTAATTTCCGGTCATCAGGACAAACAGCCCAATCAGCATCCGGAAGGCAGTAAGAGAGAAAGATGAACCAGGAGAAAAATAAAGGCCCTAAGTAGAAGTAGAACGAAGATACCGTAAAATCCTCTTGACAGCTTGCTAATGAGGAAGACGAGGGCAGTGCATAAATTGACAGACTTTATTTATAACAAATGAAATGTCGGGACGGGTAAATGAGAGGTATTGGAGGCTACTGACGACGCTACAATATAGTTGAGAATCCTCAAAAGAGGTTCCATCAAGAGCCAAAAGTTTGGATGAGGTAGACATCGGGGTTGACACAGATTTGGAATTGTTCGTGTTTGTTCTGACTAACAAATCAGTTATGTAATGAGTTTGAGACAAGTATAGACCAATGACATTTCGTGTAACCTCAACACTTAAAAAATAATGAAGAGTACCTAAATCTTTAACAGGGAAGTCAACACTCAGTGCAGAAATAAAACCAGCAATCAGTTCTGATTTAGAGGCATTAACAATAATGTCATCGACGTAAATTAAAACATAGATGGATGTGGACACAGTGTTTAATATGAACAATGAGGAATCTGAAACAGAACTATGAAATCCTAAGGAAATTAATTTCGAGCTCAATTTAAAGAACCAAGCCCTAGGGGCTTGTTTCAAACCATAGATAGAATTTCGTAATTTACAAACATGCTTAGGAAAATTAGAATTTACAAACCCAGTTGGTTGACTCATGTAGACGTCCTCCTCCAAATTTCCCTGTAGGAAAGCATTTTGAATATCCAGTTGATGAAAAGGCCAACTATGCATAACAGTAATGGAGATGAGAAGTCAGACTGTTACTGGTTTTACAACAAGACTGAAGGTCTCCGTGTAATCCAAGCTAGCTTGTTGATGAAAACCCTTGCCCACAAAACGAGCCTTGCAACTCTCAAGGGTTCCATCCGCACGCCGTTTAGTTTTGAGGATCCACTTACAGTTGAGAACATTAAGGTTTGGGGTGCACGGGACTAAATCCCAAGTATGGTTGTGGATAAGTGCTTGGAATTCACTGGACATGGCTGAACGCCACTAAAGAAATTTAGAGGCTTCCGTTTAGTTTTTGGGTTCCTTAGGAACTGTAGAAGGTTCGGAGAGGGTGAGGGAGGCCGATGGTTTGGGACAAGGCCAGGAGATGGTGCCATCAGACCTTGTAGTGGGACAAGTGATATTATTTTTGGACCGAGTTCTCATGGAGTGCAAATTAGCAGGTGGTGCAACAGGGGAGGTCGAAGAGACGGAGGTTTGGTTGAGTGGATTGAGAGAATGGGAAGCTAGTTGATGCGGCGTAGAAGATGAAGGAGAGAAAGTAGAGCCGGGTAAGGTTTCAGAGACTAAGGGCTGGGTGATGGGCTAAGGGTTTGGTTGGGTTAATATGGGACTAGTGGGCTGGTGTGGAAGGGAATCGATGTGGGCTTCATCAGAGGGAATGGGTAGGAGATTACAAGTGGAATGTGTTTGTGAAATGTGAGGAGCTGTGGAACTTGGTAGGACAGCAAAGGGAAAATTATTTTCATTAAAGCGCACATCACGTGAAATATATGTCAGGCCATTAGGAATGTGAAAACATTTGTAGCCTTTATGATCGGGGCTGTAGCCCATAAAGACACAAAGTTGAGACCGAAAATCCATTTTGTGATGATCAAAAGGCCTTAAATTAGGCCAACATGCTGATCCAAAATTTCTTAAAAAAGAATAATCTGAAATTTTATTAAATAAAATTTGAAAAGGAGATTTATTATTTAAAGTGGGAGATGGCATTCGATTAATTAAGAAAGTCGCAGTTTGAAATGCCTCAACCCAAAATCTTTAAGGAACAGATGAATGAGAAAGAAGGGATAAACCCATTTTGACAATATGATGATGTCGTCGTTCAATACTACCATTTTGAGCATGTGAGTAAGGACATGTTATTCTATGTGAGATGCCAAAATTTTTAAGTAATGAATAAAGTGGTCTAAACTCTCCTCCCCAATCAGTTTGTATTGAAATTATATTAGTTGAGAAAGAGTTGCTCACATAATGAAGAAATGCAAGAAATACAGTGGAAACATCAGATTTAGCATTTAACGGAAAAAACCAAATATATTTTGAAAAGTTGTCTACAATAGAAAGATAAAATCTAGAACCATTAAAGGACAGCACAGGCATCGGTCCCCAAATATCTAAAAATAAAAGCTGAAAAGGAGTCTGCGAACGAGATGGAGAAGGTGGATGAGGAAGAGCATGTGATTTGGCTTGGGAGCATGCATCACAAAAAGTTAAAGCAAATTTGGTATGGACGGGTAAGTTAAACTTTTGTATGGTGAAAGTGGTGATGCGTGGAGAAGGATGGCCAAGACGATAGTGCCACAGTTGAAGTGATGTTCGTTCACCAATGAAGGCTTGATATGAAGATGGTGTGCTGGAGGCAGTAGTTGAGGCCGCTTCATCAGATGAAAGAACATAAAGGCCATTCCTAACGGAGCCTTGGAGGAGCACCTCCCGAGTATGTAGATCCTTCACAAAAAAGGCAGAAGAGTTAAATTTAAAGAAGACAGAATTATCTAAACAAAATTGACGAATTGATAATAAATTTCTAGTAATTAAAGGAACATGAAAGAGATTTATGAGTAGAAATTTGCAAAAGGTGTGTTGAGCTGCGCAGAAACAGTGTTTTGGATGGGAAGACTAGACCCGTCGCCAATGCTTACTTGATCCGGACCTTGATAAGGGAAGGATTCTAAATTTAGATTAGAAAACTCAAATGTGAAATGGTTTGTGGCAGCGGTGTCTGGAAACCAGTGAGTATAAGCGATAGGGGCAGACAGAATGGAAGTATAATGGACTACAAGAGATGATGGATGAGAAGTCTGATAGCTATAATCAAAGCGATGATAGCAAGATAACGCTATGTGACCCGATTTGTGACAAACCTGACAGGTGGATAAGGGAAGGATTCTAAATTTATATTAGAAAACTCAGATGTGAAATGGTTTGTGGCAGCGGTGTCCGGAAACCAGTGAGTATAAGCGGTAGGGGCAGACAGAATGGAAGTATAGTGGACTACAAGAGATGATGGAGGAGAAGTCTGATAGCTATGATCAAAGCGATGATAGCAAGATAATGCTGTGTGACCCGGTTTGTGACAAACCTGATAGGTGGGTCTGGAAGATGGGGAATGAGGAAGGAGATGAGGCCGAGTGGGATATGAAGCACGGCCTGACCCTCGACCATGCCGAAAACCCCGCCCACCACCTCGAGACGAAGTGGGAGACAAACTGAAATTTGTAGAGTGGGAGGGAGAGGAAGTTTTGACAATGGTGTTTGTGGAAATAGAGGTATTAGAAAGAAGAGAAGTGGTCTGATGGGCAAGACGTGCTTCATGGTTAAGGAGATAACTGAAGATTTGTGCATGAGTTAGAGGGTCTGGTCGAGTAGTGATGGAAGTGACTAAGGACTTGTAATCAGTCCTAAGTCCAGCAAGAAGATAAATCGTGAACTTGGATTCAGAGAGAGGATGCCCAGCGGCACTGAGAGAGCTGGCCAGTGATTTGGCTTTGTGAAAATAATCGGAAATGGATTCCGCTCCCTACTTGAGGGTAGCTAATTGGAATTGAGTCTGCATAATGTGGGCTGATGTTTTGGCAGAGTAAAGGCTAAGTAAGGTGGTCCAGACCTCACGAGAGGTTGAGCATTCAAGAACTTGAGATAACACAGTGTCGGTGAGAGAGGAATAAAGGGCCAAAAGCACAAGTTGATCGTGAAGGACCCATTTCTGATATTCAAGATTCTCTTTTTTGTTAATGGTGGGAGGGGGGCTGGGAATGGACCCATCGACATATCCTAGGAGTTGATGAGATTTGAGAAATGGAAGGATTTGAGTCTTCCAAAGGAGATAGCTATCTGTGCTAAGTTTGACTGTAATAAGATGAGAAGCTGAGTTAACAATGGTGGGGTTAAGGGAAGGGGATGAGGTTTTTGGGGAATCCATGAATAGGTGCAGGAAAGAAAAAAAAAAGAATGGACGTTTGTCCTTTTTAGTGCTCTGATGCCATAATGAAGAATAAAACAAAGGAGAAACTAGTAATAGTAAGTGCAGAGAAGAAATATGATAAAAGGCCTCATAGAAATGATTGTATTTGAGAATACTTTTTACAGACTCGATTTCCTCTCACTATATACAATGGCCTACTGATCTTTGCTATTTATAACCAACTCAGAACCAGAATAGTGACACCTCAGCATTGTGCAGAGCATCTTGAAGGTTCGACAATATTCCCTTGTACGTGGGTTGTTACTGCTGCTGCTGCAATATTCCCTTATGTGTGGGTTGTTGCTCCTGTTGCAGCTCCTTTGTCAAGTTTGTTAGAGTGCAGCTGCTGTGAGGTGGAGCTTGCTGAGGCAGATTGTAGGTGAGCCTTAATATACCTAAAAAGGAGTACCATTGTTTATGAGTAAAAGCAAAGCCTGGAATCATGCATGATCCCATTCAAACGAGCTTTGGGTATTGAAAAGTAAAAGCGTCAGTAAACACCATTTAAATTGCTAAGAGCCAGACTCAACAAAATTATAACTGGAAGGGGCTTAATACCACTCCAAGGCCTATTGGGCCATTTCACAGGTTTGGGCTACAACTCAAGCCAATAACCCACTCCCCTGAGAGCTCAATCCATCCTAACCATTGAAGGAATAACCGATTCAGAGTTTCTAGGACAAGAAGAGCTATCTGATTATTTGGATTTTGATTATACTCTTAATTCCGATATTTGAATTTCAAATAACAGATAAGCCTACAATCGCATGGTAACAAAAAATCTCATGGGATCTATATATACATATCCCCCAGGTATGGGAAGAGAATCTTATCCATTTGTTTAAAAAAAGAGATTCTTATTGTGATCACTGACTTAAGCATCAGAGTTGTTTCCTAGAACCCCCAAGCCACACAACCCTTTGGTTGCAGGTGATCGTGTACGTGAAACTGTGAAACACATCCAAAACAATTGGTGTCGTCTGTGGGATTTGTCTCTATTTGTCCTACAACCAGCGTGCTTTTCACATGTCTACCATCACTTGATCTCGAGCAACTAGAGACCAGGAAGTGACATCTTAGAAAATGGAGGGAAGGCTCACGGAAATGGAGGGAATAGTAAAAAAAACTCACTGCCAAAATAGACTCACTGTGGAAAGAGAATGACACCCTCAAGGTGAAAAATGGGCCATTGACTCGGTCTAAAATGTGCTTCCAAGTATAGAAGTGTCAAATTGTATCAAGGATAAGTCCATAATCGTATTCCACAGGAACAAAGGGTTATCAAAGTGTTTGTGAAATTTAATTAGAAAGTATGATAATGTATGAGAAGTGTAAATAAATAAAATAAAGTATAAAATTCTTTCTTTTTGTATTTTGTTATGTATGTATAAACACTGAGCAAAATGAATTTTAATATATTCACAAAGAAAAATTTAATGAAAACGGAATATATGGTTGTGTTTTGAGGATCTCAGTTTTTGTAAATCTTAAAAAGATGGATTAAATCATAAAAGGAATAGCTGCTGAAAATTTAATATTCTAAAAAATGAAAAACTGTAATTCCAATTCCTACAAGTAACAAACAGAATTTTTAAATACAAAGCTAAAAATAACAGTTCCAAAGAATGATTTACGGTTTTAGGCTTCTTTTGTTTCTACACTCCATAAGAATTTTAGGCACTACTTACCTTCTACTAACCCAATCAAGGTATTAACAGATCACAAATTAAAAACATTATACTCAAAATATATGTGCCAATTCTTAACACAAAAATATCCTCACTAAAGTATCAACCAATCTCACTGTAACATTTGGCTAATAGAAACCTTGATTAATTCAAAGGTCTATTATGCCTTATGTCAACAACAGATCAAGAATAAGAGCAAAAGGATCTATCCAACTTTCTATTTTCCAAATCTGGTCTCAACAAAATAAAGTATGAAATTCGAATTCTGTAGAAATCTAGCAAATACTATAGATAAAAGAAAGCATTCACTGCAACCCAAGTTTCAGAAATTAGCTACACATGGTATTCTAGTAGCAAAAATTAATCTAAATAAGACCATCACAAAATTTGAGAGCAAAAGAAATCCAAATGGGTTAAATCTTAGAATATAAAAATTGCCTCTCTGAATCAAAGCAGGAAAAGAAAAATAATGAAATCCCCCATAAAATAAAAACTAGCTAGGATATATAGATGAAGAATTGCCCCTCTGTTTGTGCGAGAATCCCTCTGCCCGTAACCGCCTGCACATCCCAGCTGTAGCTTCCAAAACGTGTGCAGCTGCTGCTGCCCCTTTTCATTCGTTCCACTCCCAAAAACGCTACACATAAGCATAAGGCGTCGGACTCATTAAAGTTGACTCATGAGGAGTGAGACATGAGGCATCAGATATGCCTTACTGCATGTGGTCTTCCATTAGGCCTCAATTCAAATATTTGTTGCAAGTCCAAGGGCTCTTCATGCATGGGCATTAGCTTTTGTATTGAGCCAAGACTCAATTGTAAGTCCACTTAAAAATCAGCCCCACAACATAATGCATCTATATTTAATTAGATGTAAAATATTATTTCACTTGCCAAACAAAGTTAATTCACATTATCTAATTAATACTCTTATTTTAACACATAAAGCTCTTTTAACCCAAGATATTTAAGAGTATTAATACTGCATAATTGACCATTTATCAGCCATCAAGAGAGGACACAATGTCCAGCCAAGCCGACAGGGTCAAGATGGAAGCACATAGCGTTGGAGTTGGCCAACCTCCTCAAGAAAATGAGGAAACAAGAAAGCTGCACCATGACTTACGCAGCTTGATGGACAAATAGGAAGAGATGGCCAAGAAAATAGGGATGGCTTCTTCGGTGGATTAATTGCTGACCATCACTAATCTGTTGTACAAAGTAGAAATCATGGCAGTACCCCTGCCACCAAAATTCAAAGTCCCAGCAATAGATGAATCACCATGACTCACCATGCATTCCTCTTAGGGAACTGGAATCCCGTGATTATCGCAATATGCAAAGTTAATGCACGTTTACTGGTACAATGTGCAGAGTTAATGCAAATCTACCAGTACAATGTAAAAAGTTAGTGGGAACTAAAAGAATGGATCAATAGCGCGGAAACTGAAAGGATGCCATTTAATGTGGAAGCATAATTGACACTATGTTGCTACGTACATAAAATATAAACAGTTGGTAGGTATGCGACTAAGCTAACTGGGAACTTGATGGGGCGTAAGCAAAAGTAGGAAATAAATTCTGCCCATATACATTCAAAAAGAATTAGCATGATAACTATAATGGACTCATTCATCCAAAGAGCGTCTCTTTGGATGAAGGGCTTGGACCGGACCCATGAGGGGCTAGATTACAAAAAGTTTTGAAGAAGAGGGAGGCAATGGCAATGTCAACCTCCTCGTCTTCCTCTGCAGAACCTGAAAGAGAAAAAACATTAACTTGCAGAGCATAACAAGGAGAAAAGAATATCACAGTTTACCAATTTCAAATATGTTACCTAGCAGTGTGTCTACCAGTGGAACATGGCGGGCAGGAAGAGAACTCGTCATTGGAACAACTTGATGAGAACTGTTCTCCCCCTTGTAAAGGGTGCTTGATGAAGATGGATGTGTGGAACCCACCCTTAGAGGCCCTCTGGGTAGGAACTTGGGAACCCAAGCGGGAGCCCCTGGGGGCCCTATGACCTTGAGCTTGGGATGTCAAGCGAGGAGCACCACCATACTCGCTGAAACGAGAGCCCACTGGCGGGCGGAGTGATGAACCAAAAGGTTGGTCATGACTATGGGCCGGTAGAGCAATTTGGGGTGGCCTAGACGGATGAGAATGAAGGCCCCCAGCCCCAGGGTGAGCAAACCTAGAGGCACCTTCGTCTGTTCTTGGTCGCTTCTCCTAGTCACCTCCTAGCGGAGAGGTGGCCTGACGTTTTTCCCTAGGAGGAGAAGGATGAACCATCAAGAACTTCCTATCGAGCACATGCAAATGAAAAGGAAGCATTAAGTAATGCCAAATATTGGTGTCCGTCAGCAACATATCAGACTCAAAGAGGGTGGGGTGAGCCGCCGCCTAAGACATCACGGTGGCAACCCAAAGTTCTTCTCTCTCTGATAATTTGATGGAAAGAGATTTGGAACTTGGCACTTTGGCCCAGACCGCTCGAACTAGGAACTCCTCACCCACCAACTCCTCTTCTGGGAACTCCTAGCCCAAACCAGAAATGAAAAAGATATGCTGATGCCACTCTTTAATCAAAGAATAATGCTTCTCTTGGGAGACAAAACGTTTCTCAGAAGATTGAGATTGGAAACTGCAAAGATTCCGATTAAGTCGAGTGATGCAGTATGCCAACAAAAATTCTTGGGCTGTCAAAACAGGATAGTCCTCTGAAGAACCACTAAGAGCTATCTGTAAGGCAATACAACTAGCCATCATCAAGCGCCAGTCATTGGGACTGAGTTACAACCGGACCAATCCTAGGAGGTCCAAAATGTCCCTAACAAGGTGGCAGAACGGCAACCGTAGTTCGTTGGAGAACATGAGAGGATAAAGGGAAACTTGTGTTTCTAGTCTATCGGCATCCACCGCAGGGACACGAGGTCCAAGAATCTCCAGAATAGTCTCTGGAGGAATGTTGTACGACCTACAGTACGCACGAAGGTCATCACTGGTCATGATGGACAGCCATGATTTCCAAGCAAAGTAGTTGAAACGGGCTTGAGTTTCATCTCGATTAGTCATGGCAGAAGGAAGGGGAAGATTGGACTTTGAATTTTCGAAAACGAGAGGGAAGAGGATGAAGATCCAAGGAAGAAGATGAAGGAGAAGCCTGGAATGAAGAGGTAGCAGAAGGGACAAAAAGAAGGAAGTGATGGGCTTAAAGAGGGTGAAAGGACGACTGGACTTCTGAAATAGAAACATGGAATTTAAAAGGATGGGTCAATTGTGGGAAATTGAGTTAGGTTGTACCAACGGGGCATGTACCTTACATGAGCCAGCTCCAAATGACACTTATTAGCATGGGACTCCATTTGGGGGAACAACTTCAATTAATGAGGGCAGGGACAATCATTAGCTCTACGCATGGGGAAGGTGAGGCGTCTAGGGATCATTTTGTATCCCAACAACCTAGAGAATTTAAACGGGTGAATGTGCACGTGCGGATATCACTACCCCCCATCATTCCAACACGTGGCAGACACCACCATAAGAGCCCTTCGATTTGAGTTCAAAGGAACATGAAAATATTTTCTTCATAATTTCCAACCCCTAAATAGTGCTAGCAATTCGTGGAGTACTATGAGGGAAGTTATCAAGTTAGAATAGAAAGAAGCCCTAAGTCGGGGGTTGGACCAGGAGAAAGGGCTTGAGTAGGAACCCAGCCAAGAAGTCTGGGCCAAGCCGAGCACATCAACAGTGACCCAGGCTCTGGTCTAGATATGAGGTTTGGGCCGGGCCATGTATACTTCAAAGGCCCAACTAAAGAAGATAGGTAGATGAGAAATCATGACAAACATATGACAAAGAAGACAGTTTGGAAACCCACTAGTCGACAAACAGGTACACTCACTGACTCTAAATATTGCCACTCGAACATGACAGATAGGGAAAAATATCTAAGAAAAGCACGCCGCATTAATGGAGGATATGAAACTTAGAGAGGAAGGCACACAGCATTAATGAATTAGAAGAAAACTTAGAGAAGAAGACATGCCACATTCAATGCGGCCCAGGACTTGGAGCGTATTTGGAGAAGCCATGTATCAAAAGCAATCACCATCAGACCTAAACATCCTATAGCATAACAGATGGGCAATATAAGTGTTCGATCATATACCGAGCGACTCTCCACTACCATGAAGGCCAGACCATTGAGTATAAATAGGTATCACCCACGATCAGTAAAGAGGTTAAGCTGTATTGGCCCCCATAGAAGGCAAAATATTAGTAACTTGTGAATCAAGGTTATCGACTAACCTTGATTCACCGACCAAAATACCAAAACTCACCAAAATTGTTAAGCAATCTCTTGAGATTTCGCGTTAATTCACTCTTGAACTGACGAAAATGTAGAATTTCCATTCTTTCTTTGACTTTTCCTACTGCAGATCACAAGTTATAAGTTTATAACCTGTAGAAATTGTTCGGTAACACATGTTTGTATGTGTCTTGTATTTATGTGCAGGCTTTTATACAATATTCCCTAAAAATAAGGGCTAAATAAATGTCACCTGTGTGTGCGCGTTTTAACTCGAGACGAAGACAAAGTGTCACCTGTGTGTTGTGCGTTTTAACTCGAGATGAAGAGAGAGTGGAGAAGAGAGGTGGCAAAGTTGAAGTTAAAGGGAAATTGTTAATTATTGTGGGGAATGTGAGTCAGTTTGAGTGGTAGAAAATTTATTTATAAAACATAAATATGTACTCTTACGTACAGAAGTTCTTTCTAAGGATTAAAAATTAAAAAAAAAAAAAAAGACTAAAGTATAGGAGACGTTTACCCCGAGCCCTCACATTCCTTCTGTTGCAGGAGCATCAAGCCCGGTGACCGATGGATAACACATTTATCTCTTATTTCTGTTGTTCTGGAGGAAGGAAAGCAGGGACAAGGACAACTCAACCACTACTTGTGCAGACCGTGTGGTTATCATGAACCGCACAGAACAAGAGATATGAATGGCTTCCCCAAACCAAAGCTGGTATAATTTTCTTCATATCTCTGCTAGTGGCCGTTCTTTGGCCAACTTGGATTTCGGCTTGCATCAAGTTCACGAAGATTCTACATAGTTGTCGAGCTCCAATTGCATTCACCTCATAATCACCAGGAACATAATTCAAACATACTTTTTCTGAAATCCAAGGCCTAGTTGGTTGGTCCCATACTTATTAGTGAGGCTCGGTAGCAACACTTCAAGATAATCTAGGAGCTGCTCCAGAGTCCTCACACACATAGTTGACGATAATTCCCAACGAAAAGAGGAGAGTTTGGATTGGGAAGTAAGCCACTAAGAAACATTAGTAAACCCCATAACATAGTTATCCAGATTCTCTGGTGAAAATTACTTTTTTCTTTAACGAAGTTTCTTCAGATTTTCTGTAAGTTAAAGAGCAAATGCAAAATTTTGAGTTCTAACAGAATGATTGTTCATATAGTTACTGCAGTTTATAGCGGTCTCAATGTATAAACAATTATGCCATGCCCTCTAGTGGAAGTATCAAGATACATTAAATTCCATCAATTCCCCCAACCCACCCCCTTTTGTTTGTATACATATATATTTGCTTGCTTCTGATGACTCTCTGCTTTTACTCGACTGCAACAAAGTTACAAAGCCTCAGCTACTTGATCTCTGCCACATCCTTTTGGATGTCTTGCTTGATAGGAGGAGCTCTATAGTATGCTGAAACGGTTGCAGGGAAGAACATCTGTCTCACTCCTTCTGCCTTGATAATGGGAAATATTATACTGGATGCACTCTGAAAAGTACGAAGATTGTTCAATAGGCGTTGTAGGGGATATTTATTTATACAGATGAGGTTATTAATTCATAGATGTAAAAACAAAAAGAAAAAAGGATAGAATAACTATCTAGACTTGGCATGCTACCAAAAATTTAAAAAAAAAAGGCAAAACTTGATGTGGAATACGCACCGAAATCAACCTAGCTCCAATATACATCCCTTTGGGTGAAGGAAATGGTAGTAGCAGACGACCAACACCATATATTGCAACCGCGAAGAAATGGAGAACTAAATTTAATGGACGTGGGTTTAGACCAGAGAGTAAAGCTACAGGTCCTGTTGAAAATATGCCTCCAAGGCATAAATAGTCAAAACATGCTTGGCGTATCTCCTTCCTTGCCTGATCAGGTGAAGAAGAAAACACCTTGTAGAGGGCACCTGCCAGAGTATTTATTGTAGATGCCACCGGCTATAATAACAAACCATATCATACAACAATGTTAGTGTGAATTAACATCCCTTGGACATTAAAAGGTTCCTTGACTTTTCATACATCATCATATAACAAAGCAATTCAGAAACAACGGAAAGAACACTTTGCCATCCAATTCTACTAGCACCACATGAATAAGCAATACATTTTTTGTTCTAGAGAGTTACCTTTCGCAAGGTGTAAAAGGATTCAAGATACTTGGACAATGAAGGTGCATCATTCAGGTCACGCAGTGGCTTAAGAAGATCTCGGAGTACGACAATATCGGAAAGTGCCACAGTCATCCCACCACCAGTTAGAGGATGCCGCATGTTGAAAGCATCACCCATTAGAATGGCTCCGGGAGTGGGAAGTGGATCTGCTGGCATGCTTCTATTTGGCATGGTTCTAATATTTCCTTTATCAACTGCAGATATGAAGGCCTCCTTAAGCTCAGCTGGAATCTGTAATTGAAATTCTCTAGATTAATCCAAGGTGCAGGAACAGATGTTCTTGTTGAAGCCAACCCAAAACAAGGATGAAAATTACCAAATACAGTACCAGTAGTACTGCCTTAGGAATTGAGTCGTGGACTTCAAAATCAAAGATCATTAACAAAAAAAAGATACCTGTGGAGCCACCACCGTCTTCAAATAGTTGGTCATTTCGCCATTAGCAACAGAAGGCAATTTCTGACCAGGTACATCAACCAAACAGCGAACCTCAGTACTACTGATTGGATAAAACAAGATGGGTGAAGGGTCGGCTAAAATGACATGTCCATGATTTGCAAATGGAAGTTCACAGTTCTCCAAGACTAAACCAACAAAACAAGATGGCACGTCTACCTGTTGAAAAATATTAGTTTCCAGAGAGTCAGTAATATAGAATGGAGCAAGAATGCACATGCCCAACCGCAAAAAAGTAGATGCGTATGCAAAAAAAGAAAAATTAATTTCTCTAGATCCTCGATTATGATAATATATATTATAACTGTCCAAATATGATCTGTGAACAATTCCCAACTCAACTCTAACTAAACCAGGCAAACTGTAACTATTAGATGGTTCCAAGATGGTAATTTCACCTTAGGGTTACAAAGCGAGCGGCGCAGATTTGAGAAGCAACCATCACACACACTTGTAAGAGGAGCATAAGCTTTATGTTCTTGGCCATCCTTCGTTTTGTACTGAACCCCCTTAATGGTCCCATCTCCTTCAAGCAGGGATGTAACTGTACCTTGTTCCAATTGCACACTGAACATGGACATAACTATGTGCTTAGTACAGTGCATACCTTGAAGACCAAATTCAAGAAATGTGAAATGTGCACCAGGAGCCCAGGACAAAGCAATATTTTAACAAGCTACAGAGTAGGAGATTCATGGAGCAAGGATAGCATAAAACTTTACTACGCTAAGTTGAAAGTGAGCAGCAAGAAACAATACTTGGGAAGAGTGGCAACTTTTTCTCTCATCCTTTGTATAAAACGCCCATTGTGGAAGCTCCTTCCAGCCACATCTGAATGAAACTTTTCCAAAGGATAAGACAGTCTAGCATTTTTCCCATCCTTGAAGAGAGCGTATCCAACCACTCGCTGAGCATCAATTTCCTCGACGCAATCTGATATCCAAGCACAATTGTGTCACCAATACACAACCAAAACCAATACTAAGTAATCATTATACCAACGCCAACAAATTCTCCTTGGAGCAAGAGTCTGTTCACGACCATGTTTGCAATCATCCTTAAAATAGTTTTATTGCACTTGAAGAATACATGAAATTACAATAACGATGTGAACTTCCAAGCATACCTTCAAGGCCCAATTCAATTAGTTTTAGGTATCCCCCAGGCTGCAGAAGTTCACCGACAATTCGGTCTGGCTCTGTCAAGTCTCTTTCAATCACATGAACCCGTCTTCCGTCCTGCAATTAGTGGCAAAAAAAATTTAGATTCTACTCGTAAAAGGAAATAAATCAACAATTTCAAGGTAAGTCGTTGTTGAGGGGTGATATTGCAGGTAAAGTAGGCCACTTTAAACACAAGAACTTTGTAACACGGTTTACATCTATTATGTCTAGTAAATCACGGGAAATCATTAATAATTTGATGCTGCTACATGCGATAAAACTCCAATACTGGTAAATCTTAAATCACTTGTGAGCTGGCTGTCACCTCCCTTGAAACACTATGCATTCAGTCAAGCTTCCAATTCCTATTGATTAAACTATCTATTACAATTTTCTGTTACCATTGCACTTGCGTAATTTACTTCCACACATATTCACCCATCCAGATTCCCCAATAAAATAAAAGTATGTGAAAATTAATGAAAAAAAAATTTTGATCAGTGCCTATATATGCTATCCAGAATTCTCTGTTTTCATAATACCGGAAATTTCAAAAGACCCACCAATTTTCATACCCATGCATAAAGAATTCAAGTCGAGAATTTTCAAATTTTAGAAGTTCTTTATTGTCTTGAGAAAAAAAAAAAAAAAAAAACAATTACCTTGCCGAGGGTGTAAGCGAGGGCGGCACCCGCTACACCGGCACCGACGATGATAACGTCAGTGCCGGAGACCTCCAATGGGCGAGATTCTCCATTGCTAAAGCTCTGTTTCGCGCATTCTTCGGGAAAACTCTTCTTCTGGAGCTGTTTCTTGTTGGCATTGCTACAATTCCTACGACGGAGAGAGTAGAGAAGAACGAAGCCGAACAGGGAGGCAAAGAAGGCCCAGAGCACGTGCTGGTCGATAGTCATCATTGTCTTCAGCGGGGTGAAACAATGAGACCCTGATGAAGAAAAAGAGGAAGAACAAATGGGTTGGGTCGAATCCTCCGTTTCACCCTCCACCCTGCTCGCAATACCGGCTCTTGTTCTGGTTCTTCTAAGTAATATGGATGTGGGCGGTGAGAATTTATGATTTAGAACAAGAGAGAATTTAGGAGGCAACGAGGCTTTATAGGGAGAGATTACAACGCAGCGGTGGTGAAGAAGATCTGGTTGTGACTGTGAATGTAAATGTGCATGTGAATGGGTGGATTTATAAGAGCAACTGTTAACTTCGGATTGTGGTGCCATTGTGGTGGGTAAGAAATGGCTGACTGCCTCGTAAGGACCCTTGGAATTGGTTTTTGTCTTTTTGCCCTTTCACTTGAGTTTCTTTCTTCAAAAACTCATTAAACAAAGTTTGAAGTATAGGAATACAAGATTGTCTTTGAGGTAAATTCCCCCTAATTCAGGTCTTTAATATTGACCCCAAAAAGTATGTATTTATAAGACATGGACCGACTCTATATAACTAGGGAACATTATAGGCTAGTTTGGTTTGCTAAAACCAACTTATTTTTGTCTCTAATTTGGATTCAGAGGTAAATTCAGATAGTTTGTAAATAGTAAAATAAAATATTGTTAAAATATTATTTTTTAATATTATTATTATTTTAAAATTTGAAAAAAATTAAATTATTTATTATATTTTTTGTGAGAATTTAAAAAAATTATAATAATGAGATGAATTGAGATGGATTTTGAATTCAAACAAGGCTGAGTATACCTGATTATTAAGATCTTGCTTTTTAGTGGGTTGTTAAATTTTTATTATTGGCTGCACTAGTAAGCAACTTAATTCTTTTTCAAATAAATTAATGTCTCTATTATGTGCAATGCAAAGCAAAGCTTAATTGATAGAACTTCCTTCTCCAAAATAAATTAATGTCATAAAAAAAATGAATGGTATACGTAGCAAAGCGACATCCTTCCCCAAAAGTGTGGCTATCATGTAAGTAGCAATGCTTTAAACAGTGATAAATACCATATAATTAATTTATATTTATATCTAGAAAAGTTGAAGTCCAAAAATCTTAAAAACAATAATTTTAAACAATATCAGTAATCTAGCATTAATGCATGGTTGTTGTTGTCATCAGCGAGTAATCCTACATACAATCATGAAGTATATAAATATTATATAATTATTTTAAAAAAAATAAGATTCACTGTTAAAAATTTAATTTTTTTTAATATAAATCTCATATTTACTAACTTTATATATATATATTGCTTCTTTTTTTTGTTTGCTTCAGCCAATCTTGTTAATTCATATTGTTCATGTTGTCTATTTAAAGCAAAAAATTATTTGCAATTTCTTTAATTTATAGACGCATCCAATTATAAATTAATTATGTAAAAACATTT
Organism: Cyclocarya paliurus; assembly: GCA_029856935.1. NCBI lineage: Eukaryota > Viridiplantae > Streptophyta > Magnoliopsida > Fagales > Juglandaceae > Cyclocarya > Cyclocarya paliurus. Next base: position 28,153,269 of record CM056953.1, read on the forward strand.
CATTAATTAATAGTAAAAATATTGATACATATATTTTGATTTTTTTAAACAATTATAATAAATCCCACACAATATATGAAGGAGCTATAAATAACCAAATTTATATGTGAAATATCTCAAATGAATAAGGCTAAATACAGTCGGCTTAGAGTGTGCAAATCACACGCTCTACTCTCTTTAAAAAAAAAAAAGATTCATCATTAAAAAAATAATTTTTTCATACAAGTCTCAAATAATTTCTCATTTCAAATATATAATTTAAGAATAATGATAAATACAATTTTAAAGTATGCAAATCCAATACATTCTCTTTGAAAAGAGGGTGCTGCTCTAACCATTTAACCCGGGTAGATTTGAGGAGTGAGATAATAATTTTATGTTTTCTTTTAAAGTTTAAAATATTATTTTTTAATTTTAAGATTTAAAAAAATTATATTGATATTTAAAAAAATTAAATTATTTATTATATTTTATATAAAAATTTAAAAAATATATAATAATAAGATAAAATAAATAAAAATTTTATGTTTTATTTTGTTTCCCAAACCAGCCTAAGTCGTGGCTAATAGTTGCCGCAGAACCTTGAACCATGATAAACATGCATGTGCCATAAGGTACGAAACCTGGCCACAAGGGGCAATTCTTGGTGAAGCTATGCCCACGTCATAAGCATGTGCCATAAGCATGCATGCCTGTCGTGAGATGACATTCACAACAAAAAAAATCTTTATAATCTCTTATTATTTATCTACATTCTATACTCCATATTCTATTTTTTTTAATTTTTTTAAAATTTTTTTATCAAATAATTTTTATATAAATAGTGAATAAAAAATTTGAAATAGTTTTAAAAAAATAAATTCAAAAATTTTTTTTTAAAAAATATAAAATATAAAATATAAATAAATAATAGAAGGTTGTATAATAAAATCCATTCATAATGGGTTGGAGGGGCTGAGGTTGAAAGACGGGGACTAGAAGTGGGGACGTTGCGGGCCTTGTTTTAATGCCTTTAACGATCTGTTGTTGTTTTCCTGAACGTGTAGTTGCCTGCTTTGTATCGTTCTATGAATGATTGAGTACCTGAACTTCCTTTTTTAGGTTTTTTTGGGTGTCGTAATCACAACAAACAAAAAACAAAACCGATTCCTTCCAATTAGGCTCAGATCTCGAAATTTCTATGATATAACTAACTGGTTAGCGCTATTTTGTCCTCTTTGCTCACTTGGTGTGACCGCAAATTCTACTTTTTTTTTTCTTTTTTTTTTGAATATTTTTTAAATATGTTTAAATATTTTTAAAAAAATGATAAAGTTATCATCTTCCTACTATCCATTTAATGCTCCTTTTATATTTGATTTTTTTTAATTTTTAATTTTAGTTAATAGTTAAAAAAATAACTATTAGTAAAATTATATATTTTTTTAAATTTTTTCTTCATGATTAAGGATGTTAAAAAAGATACTTAAAAGAAAATGATAAAAAAATAAAAAATTAGAAATGAACTATGAGTAGTAAATTGGTAGTAATAGGATAGAAAAATTATCACTATCCGTAAAAAAATACCAATATACTAATGGGGGGCTCTACAGCCACCGTGGGAGCCTCAGCAGCTCCCACTAGTGTATTTTGTTTTTTTTTTTTTTGATTAAATGTACTTTTTTATCACTTTTAAATATTTTTTTATAAAAAATAAAAAATTCACAATATTATTAAAAATACTTTCTTAATCACCAAGTAACAAAATTGAAAAATAAAATAAAAAATCCCAACGAGAGTGTAATGATATTGCTACTGCCTACTAAAATTAGAACAAGAAATACCCAGAAAGAATTGGAATTAAACTTCAAGAATGATCAAGAAATGAAGACGTGAACCAAGAAATCACTTTATTTTTATGAGAAATTCTATTTGCAGTCTTCATATGGGGACTGCATGTGCAAACCCTTCATTAAATGGAAAAAAAATATCATTTTAAAAAGGATATTATTGTAATTTTAAAAAAAATTTAAAGATAAAATTAACTAGGCTTGCACATGCAGTCCCCAAATGGGGACTGTACATAACATTGCTCTAGTTTTATACTATATTTACAAGTAAAACACAACGTTTAATACAATTGGAAAACGACATCGTTGTTGCTCCTACCTGCTAGCTGCTACATTACTTCTCTAAACACATCGTTTCACTAATTGTGCAATACACCGTTTCGATTCGAGATAGTTAATTCTGTTACACTTCTTCAATCCATTCCTTCATCACATTTCACTTCTCAACCAACTCCATTTCCACCACAGATCCATTACATCTCCTCCCCTTTAAGGCTTTTGTCCTCAAGGCCTCCCCCCCCCCTCTCTCTCTCTCTCTCTCTCTTTAAAGAACCTTGCCCACAAGATGTGGGTAAAGGTTCCTCAACTTCTACAAGGATTTCCATGAGCTATCTTCAACTAGTGCTACAACCCATTTGATAAGTAGCATGATTGCCATGCTTATTCATTCTCCTTTCTAAAATCAACTATGTTTCAGGCTGAATTTGTCCTTGGGCATAAGTTGGAGGCAATGTTGGCAATGAGGCTATACTCTGACCATGTTTCTTCTTCAAACAAGACACATGTAAAACAGGATGCATTGAAGAAGAGGGTGGTAACTGCAACTTGTAAGCTACTGACCCTATTTGCTCCACCACTTGAAAAGGCCCATAAAATCTTGGTTCTAGCTTCATGTTACGCCTCATAGAAATAGTATTTTGTCTATTGGGCTGCAATCTCACAAAAACCCAATCCCCAACTAGAAAGCTCCTCTCAGTCCTCCTTTTATCAGCATAGAATTTCATCCTATGTTGAGTCTTGTACATGTTCTCCTTCAACAAGGATAGTAGTTGATCTCTAGACTTCAATTGCTAATCAACAACATTATTAGTAGCAATAACAGGAACATACGACAACAAGCTCGGTGGAGAATAACCATAAAGTGCCTCAAAAGGAGTAAGGCCTGTAGAAGAGTGTGTTGTAGTATTATAACACCACTCAGCCATAGTCAACCATAAGCTCCACTCATTTGGTTTCTGACCAATGTAGCATCTCAAATAAGTCTCCAAGCATTTGTTTAAAGCTTGTGTCTCACCATCAGACTGAGGATGGTAGGTTGAGCTAAAGTCTAATGAGGTCCCCTGAAATAGAAACAATTGCTTCCAAAAAGCACTAGTAAACATTGGATCCCTATTTGAGACAATGGATTTAGGTAATCCATGGAGCTTAAAAACTTTAAGAAAAAAAAACTTGTGCAACTTTAGTAGCTGTGTAAGGATGTGAGAAAGGGGAAAATGTGCAAATTTCTATCAATTATAGCAAAGACAACAAAATACCCATTGGATAGTGGAAATCCATCCACAAAATCCATAGAAATATTTAGCCATGGAGAATCAAGAACAGGTAATGGTTGTAGCAACCCAAGATATTGCACATTTCCATGTTTGTTAACTTGACAAATCTAACATTCCTTAACCAGGCTCTTAATATCTCCTCTCATTCATTCCCAATAAAAATTCATCTTGACCTTTTGTAAGGTTTTATGATAACCCACATGTCCTGCCTGTGGATTATGATGAATAAACTGTAAAATTTTGGCCTGAAAGGATGAGGAAGAAATCACCACCAATCTTCCTTTTCTTAGTAATAATCCCTGCTGCAAAGAGTAATGCTTAGGATTCTCATGTCATTCTTGCAACTTAGAAACAATTTCAGATACTCTAGGGCACAAAGAGTAGCTATTTTTAAGTTCCTCTATCCACAAAGGGGTGGGAAAAGAAATTAAAGCAACAGTTGCTGTGTCTTCTTCATGTTTCCTTGAAAAGGCATCAACCACCACATTTTCTTTGCCCTTTTTACAGTCAATGGTAAAGTCATACCCAATCAACTTGGATATCCTTCTGTGTTGAGCTTCAATCCTAATATTTTGTTCAAGCAAATACTTACAGGCCTATTGGTCAGTCTTGACCTTAAAAGTATGTCCTAAAAGGTAAGGTCTCCATTGAGCTAATAGCTCTTTTTCATAAGTAGTACAATCTTTCCCTTCAAGGCCTCGCTGTAAAAGGCAATAGGCTAGCCTTTTGTATAAGAACTACTCCCAAGCCAATGCCTGAAGCATCATATTCAATTGTGAATGCTTTGAAAAAATCTGGCAGTTTTAAAACTAGAGGATGACTCACAATTTTCTTCAACTACTCAAATGCCAATGCAGCTGCTTCATTCCAATGAAATGGATTTTTCTTCAATAAAATAGTCAATGGAGCTGCAATAGAACCATAATTCCTTATAAACTTCCTGTAATAGCTTGTAAGACCTAAAATTCCCTCAAAGACTTCAAAGTTTTGGGAATAGGCCACTCTACCATGGCCATTGTTTTAGAAAGATTTGCATGCACCTCCTTGCCTGAAATGATGTGGATCAAGTACTCAATCTTAGTAGCCCCAAACTTACACCTTGGCATATCAGCATACAAAGCCAATACAGACTTCAAATGTAAAACACGATCATCAACATTTTCACTATACACTTATGTCATCAAAGAACACTAAAACAAATTTTCTCAAAAAGAGTTTGAATATATCATTCATTAACCCTTGGAAAGTGGCTGGTGCATTTGTAAGGCTAAAAGGCATGACCAAGAACTTATAATGGCCCTCATGAGTTCTAAAAGTTGTCTTTGGTATGTCTTGTTCTCTAACATGAATCTGATGATAACCATCCCTTAGATCCAACTTAGAAAACACTTGTGCTCCAAAAAGCTCATCAATGATAGGCATGGGAAACTTGTCTTTAATGGTCTCTTGATTAAGTGCACGATAATCAATGCACATCCTTCAAGTACTATCAGCTTTCTTGACCAACAAAATAGGAGATGAAAAAGGACTTTGGCTAGTTCTCACCACCCCAGAAGCCAACAAGTCATGAAATATCTTCTCAATTTCTGACTTTTGATAATGAGGATACCTGTATGATCTCATTGATACAGGATTTGATCCATCCTTTAAATTAATAGGATGATCAAAGGCCCTTCTTGGTGGCAAACCAACAGGTTCCGCAAAAACCTCCTGATAATTTTTCAGTAATTGAGTAATAGCCCCCTCAGGAGTTTCCATCTTTTGTTCTTGATCCACATCAATCAACTGCAATAACCACCCTTGTCTTCTAACAAAATCAAATTTCAGCCCTTTGTCTTCAATAAGAACATCAATAGTGCCAGATTTAATCCCTTCTAACACAACAGTATCTTTACCCACCTAAAACTCATAGAAATCCTTGTGAAATCCCATTGAATTGAACCCAAGGTCTTGAGCCACTGTAATCCAAGGGCAATGTCTCAACCTCCAAAGTAAGCACATGGAAGGGTACTGAACTTAGAGCCTTGTATTTTAATCACTTCCTCACCTTTGCCCTAACTCAAAACTTTAGTTCCATCTGCCACTCTGACCTGCAAGTTGGAATTTTTTTCAATCTTTAGTCTAGCTTCACTAGTGGATCCTGGAAGTTATGAGTACTTCCTGAGTGCACTAAAATTTCCACAGCACACCCTCCAATTCTACCATGTAATCTCATTGTATTGTTGGTTGAACATCTTGAAATAGTGTTAATTGAAACATTGAAATTCTTCTTCCTCTTCCTGCACTTCTTCCACTTTAACACACATTTCCTTGGTATTTAGCACTTCTTGATCGATGACTTCTTGCTCTACTTGTAACAAATAAACCTTAGGATTCTTACAAATATGGGCTAGATTCCACTTATCCTCGCAATGATAGCAAAGCCCCTTTCTCTTTTTTTCATCTATTCAAAATGAAAAATCTTCTTAACTGGAATAGTATTCTTTGCATTCTACCATTATCCATAGCCCCTTTATGTTGTGTTTTATCCCAACCTGACACACTACTTCTCCAAGACTTTATAGAAGCCCACAAATACTCCTCCTGTATGTTTACAAGACCAAAAGCTACATTCAAATTGATAAGATTGAGCATTCTACTAGGAAGTTGAATCTCATACTTCAACCATAAAACAACTTTAACTTGTGCCTCTTAGATAAGCCCTTAAGCCTATTTGATAATGACTTAGACTGTGCTTTGTAGACAGCCTCAGTAGAAGTCTATTTCAAATGAGTTAAAACCTCCATAGGATCATCGTAAGCAGTGGGACCAAATCTCACTTGAAGTGCTTTCACAATTGAATCCCAACTTGAAAAAATTTCACAATCCACGGCATTTTAATACTATGCGAGTGCCTCATCCTCCATATGATAAATGGCCATCAAAAGCCTCTAATTAAGCGAGATTTGATGGAACTCAAAATACTGAGTTGCCTTGAAAACCCACCCCGTAGGATTGGTTCCATCAAAATGGGGAAAGTCAAGTCTCAGGCCTCTCCAAACAGAACCCCTTTCCTTAAAATTCACTCTTCTCCCATAAGTCACTTCTTCATGATTTGCACCTCTACCCTCAAAAGAACTTGGGGGGACAGAAACACGTTGCTGACATTCAACTAAAGATTTCAACATATCAGATAACTGATCTAACCTGCTTGTAATTCCAGTGATCACATGGTTGTGCTCCTTTAGCTATTTAAAAATTCCTTCCTACTACCTCAAAGATACCTCATGATGTGCTTTCAAGGCTGCTACTGCTCTCGTATTGTCTGCCATGAGAGGATCGGCCTCTGATACCAACTGAAACAGTATTGCTACTGCCTACTGAAATCAGAAAAATAAATACCTAGAAAGAATTGGAATTGAACTTCAAGAATGATCAAAAGATGAAGACATGAACCAAGAAACCACTTTTATTCCTTGGAAGAGATTTTTGAGCAATCTCCAAACTCCTCAACACTAGCTAAAACAACTAGTTTCAGAATTCAGGATGATGAATACAATTCCTACCTTCCATCAGTCTTATACTACATTTACAAGTAAAATGCAACGTTTAATACAATTGGAAAATGACACTGTTCTTGCTCCTGCCTGCTGCCTGCTGCATTACTTCTCCAAACACGTCGTTTCACTAATTCTACAATAAACCGTTTAAATATAAGACAGTTAATTCCGTTACACTTCTTCAATCCATTCCTTCATCACATTCACTTCTTAGCCAACTCCCTTTCCACCATAGATCCATTACAGGGAGCCACCAGCAGTAGCCCCCAATGGGAAGAGTAGTTTTTTCCTATACAAATGGTCACTTCTTTAATCAGAAAGTAAAAATTAAAAAAAATAAATGCATGAACCGTCAAAATGAGGGAGCATACTACCATTATTCTAATTAAAAAATAACCATTTCTTAAGTTTGATTCTTTAGATCTTTTTTATGTTTGGTTCTCTGTTTGTGGTGGTCAAAGGCATTGAAGCCTCTCAATTAAAGACATTGTGGGTGAAGTGGAGATGAGATTTTATCCGAATTTCATAACAAATAAAACAATCCTATGATTCTTCTGGGTTTTGAAATCATTTTAATAAAAGATGGGTGTTAATAATTATCTTTTTAATCATAATCTTTTTTATTATTTTTAACCTAATATTAAATAATTAGAAAATTATTTATTCTCTTCTACTTATTTACATATCATTTAATGTTATATTTGAAATGATGAATATTATTTTTCCTAATAAAAATAGGTAAAAAAAAACCCACTTGAAGGTGGCCTGATGGGAGATCTTTCAACTGATGATGCTCGCCTTGAAGGTGAAAGTTCAGAATTTTAAAGTTCTGCTATAATTTGTCAAGGTTCTTCTATGAGAAATATTTTAGTCATAAAAGTAAACTCACATACTGATGTAGCTTGTTGTGATGCGTCAAATTGCAAAGTTAATTTTATTGTAAAATAAATTTAACAGATCGTATGAAATCACATCAATTTGTGAGTTTACTTTTATGTAATCTCTTTGTAACTATAATACTTCTCCACTTGCATATCTAAATAACTTGGTCTTTCTCTCATGTAAAAAGGCTTGCTAATCAAGTGGCTCATCACTTGGCAAAATGAGCTTTTTGTTTACTTTTTTTTTTTTTTTTAATTTTATAAAAGCATCTTGCATTTATTAATAATGGACATTACGAAATTAACCTGAAACATACATTACAAGCCAACTACATCTTTAATAACTTCCCAGTACACACTCATGACATAGTCTAATCCAAGTTACAAACCTTTACAGACCTAAAATCTGAGAGACAGCACTACTCTGTTCAAGACAAAGTTAACCAAGCCACATACTCCATTTAAGACGAAATAAGGTTAACCAAATCCCACACTCAGTCTAAGACGGAGTTGAGGACACACTCTATGGATGAAAGTCCTAGAGACTATGTGTTTTTTTATTTTTATTTTTCTTAAACAAAAGACATTATTGAAATTGAAAATGCATGGGAAAATAACGGATTATATCTTTGAAAAATATAGATCCGCATTTTCAACCTTAGAGGAAAAAAATAACACAAACAGCGATTGTGATGGCGTGTGAGAGCCACAGCCACCCTGGTGGTATGGAGGATCGTCAGGTCTGAAGTAGCCAATGGTTTTGGACCCAAAGAAGCCACGCGTGGTAGCAGAAGGGCACCCTAAGTGGTGGTGCATGGAATACACATCCTCCCTTTGGGCCGCGCATGTGGCTCACGTGCCGCTCCGTTCAGGGAATTTCTTTTTCTGTCTAAAGGATCAGTGCCTTGGGAAACTTGCAGTAGAGCGTGTAGTGGTCGCCGGATGCCGGAGAGCAGCAGATCGGCCTTCCTCCATACTTAGCCCTAAAAAATATAAAACAATGAAAAAGAAAAAGAGAAACCTAGAGATTAGAGGAAGGAGAGATGAGGGAGGGAGGAGGAAAATAAGAGTCGTAACTCCTCCCCCTGCACCGTTTTTATCTGGGTGGTTTCTATAGAAAAGGGGCAGACTTTATCTCTAAAAAACTAGGGCTGACTCTGATAGACGATTTTGTGCTTACTTGATGATGTAGTGTAGGTCGGATAATTTTCTTTCATTTCTGTACTACAAACTTTACCCTCAACCATATACCAGATTAAAGAGCAACCCCAAAAATAACTAGGGTAGTAAAAACCTCTATTTTTCCTCCATTAACTTAGATGTCAAACCTATTAAGTACTGTTATTTTTCTCCAAATGTTTAATTTTTTAGTCAGTGTTTTGGGTTTTGTTTTTGTTTCTTCCAGTGAAGGCACGGAGAAGCGGCGTTTGATGTTTTCTGGTGGCCAGGGACCACCACACGCCCCATCACGGGGTTCCTAAGCCGCCGATCTTTCAAATTAATGAAGGTTTTTCCCTAAAAAGAGCGGCATGTGATCCACACGTGCGGGTCAAAGTGTGTGAGTGGCCTCCATGCGCCACCACACAGAGGGCTCTGCTGCCGCCATGCTCGGAGTTTCTAGGTTCAACGATCTCGGTAGCATCAAGATTGACATTCCGACACACTCCTAGCGTGGCGCGTATCCTTTACGCTCCATTACAGCCTTCTTGCTCAGTGTTTTTTCGGTTTTTAGTGTTTTTTGATTTTTAGTGTTTTTCAAGTTTATGTTTTGTTGTATTTTTTTTTTTTTTTGTGGTATTTCCTATGCTTTTATGTTTGGTTGTTTGTGTTAGGTAAAAATAAAAAGAAATAGGATATTGGACTTATTGTCCATTGCAGGAGAACCCTCTCTTCTTTTAGAGTATGTGGGTGGTTTTTTTTTTCCTTTTCCTCATTTGGAGGATGGGGGTTGATTATCTTGTTTTCACAGAGTATTATAGTCTTAGACAAATCGGGATTGAAATCTCCGTTCTTACGATTGTGGCAATAGAGTTTTTTGCTGACGTGGCAAGGTTTAATTTTCTCTCTAATTTGAAAGGGTGATTAGGGTTTCTTGCATGGAGTTGGCTGCTAGGTCTTCATCGGGGATGGTAGGGCATGGCGCTGTTGAGGAGGAGCCTGGTTGGATTGATGTGCAGAAGACAATTTTAACGTCGGGAGGTGCTGTTGGTTCTTTGTCTGGGTGTGCTTTTGCTGATGTTGTTGTTGTTAGGCCACAATTACTTCCAGAGGTGGATATTCCGTTTCGGGATCCATGCTTCAATGATGGGGAGATGTTCTTTCTATTTTCGAAGACTGAGATTAAGCAATTGGAGGAGCCATTTCGATTTTCTGTGGTTATGAAATTTTTACATCGAAGACCCTCGCTTGATCATTTTCGTGGCTTTATTAAAAATCGATGGGGGTTGTGATCTGTTCCTATGGTTGGTCAATTGTGAAATCCTTGGAATGTTCTTGTTCAGATATTGAATAAGGATGATTTCATCAGTGTTATGGCTTGAGGAAATTCGGATATTTATGGGGTGGCGTATAGGGTGTTTCATTGGACACCAAATTTTATTTAAGAGGAAGATTCTCCTTGGGTTCCTATCTAGATTACTTTATCGGGCTTGCCTTCAATTTTTTTTCCATGAATCGATTTTGAGGAGTATTGGAGGGGGCTTTTATCAATTCTTGAAAAAGGATAATGCGACAGCATGTGTAACTCGTTAGGAGGCAGCGCGCATTTGTGTTGAAATGGATGTCTCAAAGCCTTTACAACATTCTTTTTGGTTGGGCACACTAGGGTTGGAAACTAGCCATTATTAGGAGGTAGTTTTTGATTCGATTCCAGCAATTTGTTTACATTATAGGAAACAAGGGCATAAGGAGAGCGAATGCAAACGACGTGAATGGTTGCAGAAAAGAAGGGATTCTGATAAAAATGTAGAGGGGAATAAAGAAAGGTCTAAACAGGTGTGGAAGGTAGTGGGGTCTCATGAAAAGGAAAATTCGTTAGTGAAGCCGAAAGTGGATGTAGTGGCTTCGATTGTATCGCACAGGAAGGAAATTTTGGATGCTATAGGTAAGCAGAAGGAGGAGGTGGAAGGAGGGTTGAATGATGTTTTATTCATATATTTGAATGGTCAAGTTCATAATAAAAGTCAATTGGCTGACCAGGTTGATGTTTCGGCTATACAGATGGATAAAGTTCATGCAATTGACGATGCCTTTAGAGGGGATTATGTTTAGAAAAATAATGTTCATGATAGGAGAGAGAGCTGGTTTGAGTTAACGGAAGAAAATCCTGATGAGGATGTGGACTTTGGGTTGGATGCTCGTAGGTCTCCTAGGAGTTCTTTGAAGCTTGTAAATGAGGCTTTAGAGTTTGAGCTTGGGTGTTTGGTAGATAGGGATCTCTGGGAGATGAAGGGCTCGAGGTGGGTGGTTTGTTTGTACACTCTAGAGCCATTTTTGATGTGGAACCTGAGGAGGAATTAAATGAGTTGGCTGCAAAATATTTTGATTCGGATCCGGATATGAATGTGCCTTTGAAGAAGCTAAGGGGGTAAGGAAAGAAAAATCTATTGTTGCTTTGGAGCAGCATACTCGCTCTAAAAAATTTCTTTAATTGATGATGAATATTCTTACATGGAATATTAGGAGAATTCTTTCGTCGAAGAGTATGGATGATGTACATAATGGTGCTGTTAATTTTTTCCAAGAATTGCTTAATTTGACCACAATGAATTTTGATGAAGATGCGTTATCATTGTTGCTACCGTCGGTTTCAGCTCAGGAGAATGATGCTTTATGTGCTGCACCATCAATGGATGAGGTTAAAGCTGCTCTGTGGTCTATTCCATTGGATAACAACCCAGGTCCGGATGGATTCTCTTCTAGTTTCTTTATACTTGTATGGGATATTGTTAAATACGATATTATGGAGATGGCTAAAGAATTTTTTGAGGGGAAGCCTTTATCTACATTCTTTGGGGCTACGATACTCATTCCAAAAGTTGATGAACCTGTGGGATTTGGGCAATTTTGATTGATTAGTCTTTGTTTGGTGGTATATAAAATAATGGCTAAGATGATGGTTTTTATATTGGCACCATTGTTACTTTATTTCTCCCGAGCAAGCCGCTTTTATTTGGGGAAGAAGTATCTTTGATAATATGGTCCTTGCATAGGAGTTGGTTCATGGCTTTAATAGGAAGGTAAGGGGAGGAAATGTTATGCTGAAAATTGAGATGGCCAAGGCTTATGATCTGGTGAATTGACCTTTTTTAATGGAGGTCTTGAGTAGATTGGGATTTTCGGAAAAATGGAGGAATTTGATTTTTAATTGTATTTCTTCTCCATTTTAATCGATAATGCTGAATGGATGTATTCATGGATTCTTTAAGGTTTCATGGGAACTTCGTCAAGGTGAGCATCTATCACCTTATTTGTTCATTTTATCGGAGGAAGTGCTTTCACAGATGCTGCACAAGGAGTTTCAATTGGGAAGAATAAAGCCTTTCAATCCTTGTGGGGAAATTATGATTAGCCATTTGCTGTATGCGGATGATCTCCTGATTTTTCTAATAGTGGGAAGGCATCAATCCGTAAGCTTATGGAGGTAATTCATTTGTATGAGGCCATGTCGGGTCAGTTGGTTAGTACATATAAATCTTCTTTGCTTTTCTCTTCTAATATTTCGTGTGGAAGGAGAATTCAACTGAAAAGTCTCTCTGGCATTGAGGAAGAAGCATGGCCTTGCACTTACTTAGGAATTCCATTACATGTGGGGAAAATGCGATTATGGATGTTTGATCCTTTGTTAGCAAAAATTCAAAAAATATTAGCGGGATGGAAAAGTAAGTTATTATCCTATGGTGGTAAAACTATTCTCATTAAGCATATTTTGAATAGTTTACTAACTCATATGCTTTCATTATAGAATTTTCCAAAGGGAGTTTTGTCTGTGGTCGAATTTTTTCTCCTCCAAATATGTGGGTAATGCCCACATTACGTCGATTATGGACTGGCGAAGAGGATCCCGATTCTGGAAAGGGGTCATGTGATTAATGCCTACAGTGTTAGGTAATTCGAGATGGTTACTTCATAGTGGAAAGATCAATTTTTGGTATGATACCTAGTTGGGCGATGGGCCTTTGGTGGAGGATGTTTCAGTGGTAGGTGACACTGGGTTGTAGGTGAGTTCCATGTTGATTGGGTCAGGGTGGAATATTGAGTTGTTAAGATCTCTTGTGTCTAAAAATGTGGTGGAGAAAATTGTGCAGGCAGGTTTACGTTTGCGGAATGGAGAGGATATATGAGTTTGGGTATCTTCGGTGGATGGAGAATTCACCACTAAATCGGCTTGGCAAATTTTGCAGAAAAAGGAAATTTTTTTGTCCATGGAGCATATGGTTGTGACAAGATTGTGTGCCGAAAAAAAGTCCTTCTTGTGCTGGAGGGCTAGATGGCATGCATTGTCTATGGATGATGTTATTCATTAGCTTATCCCTACTGTTTCAAAATGTTGTTGCTATTCAGAGCCTTATATTGAGACTTTAAATCATGTCTTTTGCAAGGAGGAGGGGGCAAGAAGAATTTGGAGTTACTTTGCTGATATTTGTGGGGTTTGGTTGCCACAAATTCAAAATTGGGATGGAATGATGAATTTTTGGTGGGGACGTACGACCGTCTCATCTTAGGTTGGCTAGATTCGTGGGGTCATTCCCATTATTATTTCTTGGGTTTTTTGGAGGTTTCGATGTTCTACTCAGATGGAAGGTACAAATTATGATTGGCGAGCAATTATTTGAGTTGTGAAAGTGACACTAAGAGACATCACAAGTGGCTTGCGGCATTTCAAAAAAATGGGGGCTAATGATTTGTTACTTTTGCAGGAATTAAATTGTCCGATTGTGTCGGTTCGTGAGAAATTACCAAGGTTGATTGCATGGAAGCTACCGAAGGTTGGGATGTTTAAACTAAATGTGGATGGTTGCTCTTGTGGGAATCCAGGTCGGTCTGGCAGTGGAGGTATTATTCGTGACTCACGGGGCAAAGTGATAACAAGTTTTGCACATTTGTATGGTCATGCGACAAATACTATTGCGGAGTGTCATGCTTTACTTGATGGATTACAGTTGTGTCATTCGCTTGGTTTGAGAGATTATTGGTAGAGTCCGATTCAAGTGTAGTGATGGGTTGGTTAGCTTCAGTTGTATGCAAGTTTTAGTTCCTATGGAATTTTTGGAATGAAGTGAAAGACCTTGTTCGATTGCTTAATATTCGGTTTCGTCATATTTTTAGAGAAGCCAACATGGCGGTTGATTTTTTGGCTGGTTAAGGTACTAAAGAAAGAGTTTCAAATTTTATTGGCAACGAGTTTGTGCAAGGCAAGCTTCGGGGCATTGTACGTTTCGATAAATTGGGAACTCCTTATATTCAACATTGATGTATTGTAGTCATGGTTGTTGTTCCTCCGTCTCAGTGAGGGTATTTTTATAATAAGAGGCTTGACCTTGTTTTATTTTTTAAAAAAAGTCTTTGTTCTTACAGAATCTTATATCTCAGAAGGTTTTGTCATTAGAGAGCTTATATAAGTTAAGACAATATTCGTCACAAAGAAATTTGTGTGCGGAGAAGCCCCAAATAGATCAGTATTTTAACTTGTAATCTAGGTTTTTTCCTGTATTTGTCAATCACAGCTGTAACTTCGAATTCATTGAATGAAATGAAGTCTATTTTCAAAAAATAAAAAAAGTTATGCACAATATTATATGTACTAAGTGACAATTCTATTTTATTATTATTTTCTTTTTTAATTTGGATTTGAATTTTAAAATTTTAAAATATTTATTATTTTTAATAACTGACACATCAATACGTATGGTTATATACGTAAAATTGTAACTATACGTAGAGTTTTTCAAGCCTATTTGTGTTTACCATGAAGGCAACTCTTATTAGAGCTCGAGAATAGAGTAACTTAAGCTTCATCTTATATCCCAGATCTGGTTTCGATTTATTTAGCTCTACGTAAAAAGGAGTACCATTGTTTATGAGCAAAAGCAAAGCCTGGAATCATGCATGATCCCATATATACGAGCTTTGAGTATTGAAGAGTAGAAGCATCAGTAGACACCATTTAAATTGCTAAGAGCCAGAACCCCCAAGCAACTCCTTGATTGCAGGTGATCATGTGCGTGAAGCTTCCCACGAAATTTCCTACAAAATTGTTTGTGGGGCTTGATTGCCAACCTCAAGGACCCAAGGATTTACAGCTCAAATAGATTTTTTTTTTTTTTTGTAGTGATTAAGAAAATATTGTTTAATAATATTGTAAATTTTATTCTTTTTTTAAAATATTTAAAAATGTTAAAAATGATGTGAAAAAATATTTAAAAACAATATCGTCCTAAGAAATTGTTTGTACCCTAGGATTCGAACCTTGAACCCTTAGAGGAGTATGCCACCAAAACCAAGGCCCTTATCACTTGAGCCGACCCCAAGGGGTTTGGCCCTTACCATGCCCTAATGATTGTCTTAGGAGTGCCCATTACTCAAACAAAATAATATGATTCCCAAGCAGAAGTACTTAGGTACATAGCCAAAGAAAAATTAGTCGGAAGGCAAGATAGTTTTCCTAATTACCAAAATGAGCATATCAATCTTACCCAAAATTGCTAAACATTCTTGGGGATAATCTCATCTTTAATATTTCCCACTTCTGGCAAAGTCAAGATGAAGGGATTGTGTAAACCAGCTTCTTCAGTTTCTCAACATCACCACTGCAAATAAATGAATACCAAAAGAGCAGACATTAAGAGCAAACGAACTGAACATCAACGCCACAGATTTCCTGCAATGCCAACAGCTAGTAGAAGGGATTTTGAGGCCTATTGTTGTATCTTTATCAGGTCATAAGCATCAGCCCAAGTATGAGAAAGAGGTAAAAGAACAAATAAGCAAAATCCTAAAGTGACCTTATTGCAACACCATCGTGGTTTGGGAGGAAGATATTAGCAAGAACAATGTGGTCTAATATTCATAAAACACCTAAAGTAGCCAAAATAAGTGAAGCGGCACAAGTACACAGTAGAAACAGACCTTGATGTGGCAGACATTAGAAGGCATTGACAACGCCTAGGGATGTGAGCTGTAAAAGCTTTTATGTCTTCTTCATATCCATATGATAATAGAAAAAAAAAATACCTAGAAAGTATCAATACCTAAAATATTCTAATCATCGATATTTATGTTACAACGTGACAGAACAATATAAGAATGTTTCAAGTATCAATACAAAAGCAGGAAAGTTTTCATTTTCAACAAGTAATACATAAGCAGAGTATTTGTCATTTACATTCTAAATGAGATAAAAACTCTGTAAACAAATTAATAAAGCTGATATAGTTGCTAAAGGCATAAAAATTACACACTAAATTTTAAATTAGGCTGTTAGCAAAGATTCCACATGCCATGAAACTCAATCAAAGCTAAAGAAATAAAATCCCATAAAAATTTAGGACCATATTCTTACCCCATCAAGTACAAGAATTCAAGTGAGGCATCAATGGATGCTGATAGAAGAAGACCAGCTGACGAGCATTTTGGTATACAAGCAGGTGTGGAAACCAGAATATCTGGAGGTCCTACTAGTGCAGCCCGCTGGAAGCAAAATTTAGAACCAACATGAGTTAACAAGACATCTTTGTATTGCGTGGCCTACAACTAAACACTATAATGAGATGGATACTTATTGAATTAAATAATTCAATGAAAGAAAACCAAATCAGAAACAGGCATACTGCTCGTCAACTGCACAACTTTCAATTGAACTCTGCATAATTCAATGAGATGAAACCTCTATAAAAACCTGGAAATCGGATACAACTAGTTCACAGATCAAACAAGGAAGTAGAAGCATCGAAAATCAAACAAAAGATACTTAAATTATACCTGTTGACACAGTTCTCGAGTTGGGACAAGAATAAATGCACTCAGAGCGAGCTTGTTCTTTGAACCATAATCAGTAAACAGCTTTTGAAGCAATGGAAGGAGATACGCAAAGGTCTTCCCAGAACCAGTCTTTGCACGAGCAACGACGTCTTTACCTTCCTAAAAGAACGGAGAATTACTATAATTAACCCACCGACAAAATGATAATTGACCCCCATTTGGTTGCCGAGAAAGAGCAGCTAAAAAAGAAGGAAAACAAATGTTTCACTTCTGACATATATTTACGGATCAGATAAATATAAACGTCCCATAAAAAATCTAGGGTCAGAGCACACAACAAAATAAACTCTCCGACTAACCTGAAGTAAGACTATCAACGTTTTCTATTTTCAATCAATTTTCTTAGCAAACCAACGAACCTTGATGCTTTCAGCCAACTATAAAGCCAATGTTTTGGTCGAGAAACTAGAGAAAAGTCTAGCAAGTCCAAAAGTAAAAAATTCCCACATTGTCTGAGAAGCCAAACAGAGGATAGATGAAGTAAAACAACTATAAATCATATGAAAAAATCTACTCAACCTCCTACAATTCACACCACACTCCACACTCCATCTTTTTTTTAATTTTTTTTTAATGTTTTTTATCAAATATATTTTTATATGAATAGTGAATAAAAAATTATAAATTATTTTAAAAAAATAAATTCAAAAAAAAATTTTAAAAAATATTAAAAAATATGGAGTGTGGAGTGTGAGGAGTTGTGTAGCAAAACTCAAATCATATAATTCAACATAGAGTTAAAAAAATCTAACCGCGGTTGCTTGTATTTAAACACGACCGTGCGTTTGCGTTTGCCTGAAGTAAATACAGTTGTAGGCTAGGTAAGGCATTAGATGAACCAAATCTCATCGTCATGGTCCCTCCAAACCTTTCGCTACCTTTTGAAAACATGCATTGCCCAGAAAGACCTCCTCACTGGCAAGTCCCTCCACGCCCTCTACGTCAAGTCCCTCGTCCCTCCCTCCACCTACCTCTCCAACCACTTCATCCTTCTCTACTCCAAATCTGGCCACCTCTCCGCCGCCCGACACGCCTTCGATTGCACCCCAGACCCCAATGTTTTCTCCTTCAATGCCATCATCGCAGCCTACGCTAAAGAATCTAAGACTGATGTTGCCCACCAGTTGTTCGATCAAATCCCCCAACCGGACCTTGTCTCTTATAACACTCTCATTTCTGCCTATGCCGATTGCGGCGATTGTGAATCCGCGTTAGGCGTGTTCACGGAGATGAGAGAGACGGCCCTTCACATGGATGGCTTCACTTTGTCTGGGATGATCACGGCCTGTTGTGATGACATTGGCATGATTAGGCAATTGCACTCTTTGGCGGTGTCCGGTGGGTTTGATTCTTATGTTTCGGTTAACAATGCGCTTATAACGTTTTCTAGTAAAAATGGGTTTCTGGAGGAGGCGAAGCAATTGTTTTATGGGATGGGGGAGATTAGAGATGAGGTGTCTTGGAATTCAATGATCGTGGCTTATGGCCAGCATAGGGAAGGATCAAAAGCGCTGGGATTGTTTCAGGAAATGGAACGAAGGGGATTTGACGTTGATATGTTCACTTTGGCGAGTGTTTTGACTGCATTTACGTGTGTGGAGGATTTGTTGGGTGGGCTTCAGTTTCATGCTAAGTTGATAAAAACTGGGTTTCACCAGAATTCTCATGTGGGTAGCGGTTTGATTGATCTATATTCCAAGTGCAGGGGTGGTATGTCACTTAGTGGCAAAGTATTTGAAGAGATTACTTGCCCAGATTTGGTTCTATGGAACACAATGATTTCGGGATTTTCACAGAATGAGAATTTCTCTGAAGATGCTCTTGACTGCTTCCGGCAGATGCAGCGTGTCGGTTACCGCCCTGATGATTGTAGTTTCGTCTGTGTCATTAGTGCATGCTCCAATTTGTCATCTCCCTCTCAAGGAAAACAGATTCATGCACTGGCAATTAAATCTGAGATTCCTTCAAATCGAATTTCCGTGAATAATGCCTTGATTGCAATGTACTCAAAATGTGGGAATCTTCAAGATGCAAGGGGGTTATTTGATAGGATGCCAGATCGTAATACCGTCTCTTTGAATTCAATGATTGCGGGTTATGCTCAACATGGTATTGGAACAGAATCATTACGTCTTTTTCAACAAATGCTGGACACAGATATTGTGCCTACTAACATAACCTTCATCTCTGTACTTTCTGCATGTGCACATACCGGGAAAGTTGAGGAGGGTCAGAGTTATTTCAATATGATGAAGGAGAAGTTCGGAATTGAACCAGAAGCAGAGCATTATACATGCATGATAGATCTTTTGGGTCGTGCTGGAAAATTGAGTGAAGCTGAAAGGCTGATTGAGACAATGCCATTTAGTCCTGGCTACATTGGTTGGGCTGCATTACTCGGTGCCTGTAGAACGCATGGAAACATGGAGCTAGCTGTAAAGTCTGGCAATCACTTTCTTCAGTTGGAACCTTCAAATGCTGCTCCCTATGTCATGCTTGCTAATATTTATGCCAGTGCTGGCAAATGGGAAGAAGTAGCAACAATTCGAAAGCTCATGCGAGATAGAGGTGTGAAGAAGAAACCAGGTTGTAGTTGGATAGAGGTGAATAAGAGGATACATGTGTTTGTGGCTGAAGATAGTTCACACCCAATGATTAAGGAAATTCATGAATACTTGGAGGAGATGTTGGGGAAGATGAAGCGAGCAGGGTATGTGCCAGATGTGAGATGGGCTTTGGTAAAAAATGATGAAACAGTGCAGGGAGAGAAGGAGATTAGGTTAGGGCATCACAGTGAGAAGCTAGCAGTTGCATTTGGGCTGATCTCTACTAAAGATGGGGAGCCAATACTTGTGGTGAAGAACCTAAGGATTTGTGGGGATTGCCACAATGCAATTAAAGTAATCTCTGTCATTTCCGGTAGGGAAATTACTGTTAGAGATACTCACAGATTTCACTGCTTTAAGGAAGGACGATGCTCTTGTGGGGATTATTGGTAGTAATAGATTTTATCAGTTAGAATGAGGGAACCGAACTTTGCTTTTACAACAGAAGAACAGGTATCCCCATGCTGTGTCGGCCCCCATAGAGGGCATAATATCAGTAACTTGTGAATCACTGCTTGAGATATGAATGGCTTCCCCAAGCCAAAGCTGGTATAGTTACCAACGAAAAGAGGAGGGAGTTTGGATGGGGAAGTAAGCCACTAAGAAACATTAGTAAACCCCATAACATAGTTATGCAGATTCTCTGGCGAAATTTCTTTTTTTTCTTTAAAGGAGTTTCTTCAGATTTTCTGTAAGTTAAAGAGCAAATGCATAATTTTGAGTTCTAACAGAATGATTGTTCATATAGTTACTGCAGTTTATAGCGGTCTCAATGCATAAACAATTATGCCATGCCCTCTAGCGGAAGTATCAAGATACATTAAATTCCATCAATTCCCCCTACCCACCCCCTTTTGTTTGTATACATATATATGCTTGCTTCTGATAACTCTCTGCTTTTACTCGACTGCAACAAAGCCTCAGCTACTTGATCGCTGCCATATCCTTTTGGATGTCTTGCTTGATAGGAGGAGCTCTATAGTATGCTGAAACGGTTGCAGGGAAGAACATCTGTCTGACTCCTTCTGCCTTGATAATGGGAAATATTATACTGGATGCACTCTGAAAAGTACAAAAATTGTTCAATAGGCGTTGTAGGGGATATTTGTTTATAAAGATGAGGTTATTAATTCATGCCTATACATGTAAAAACAAAAAGAAAAAAGGATAGAATAACTATTTGGACTTGGCATTCTAAAAAAAAAAATTGATGTGGAACACTAACCGAAATCAACCTAGCTCCAATCCACATGCCTTTGGGTGAAGGAAATGGTAGTAGCAGACGACCAACACCATATATTGCAACCGCAAAGAAATGGAGAACTAAATTTAATGGACGTGGGTTTAGACCAGAGAGTAAAGCTACCGGTCCTGTTGAAAATATGCCTCCAAGGCTTAAATAGTCAAAACATGCTTGGCGCATCTCCTTCCTTGCCTGATCAGGTGAAGAAGAAAACACCTTGTAGAGGGCACCAGCCAGAGTATTTATTGTAGACGCCACCGCCTATAATAACAAACCATATCATACAACAATGTTAGTTTGAATTAACATCCCTTGGACATTAAAAGGTTCCTTGACTTTTCAAACATCATCATATAACAAAGCAATTCAGATACAACGGAGAGAATACTTTGCCATCCAATTCTACTAGCACCACATGAATAAGCAATACATGCAGCAATACACTTTTTGTTCTAGAGAGTTACCTTTCGCAAGGTGTAAAAGGATTCAAGATACTTGGATAATGAAGGTGCATCATTCAGGTCACGCAGTGGCTTAAGAAGATCTCGGAGTACGACAATATCGGAAAGTGCCACAGTCATCCCACCACCAGTTAAAGGATGCCGCATGTTGAAAGCATCACCCATTAGAAGGGCTCCAGGAGTAGGAAGTGGATCCGCTGGCATGCTTCTATTTGGCATGGTTCTAATATTTCCTTTATCAACTGCAGATATGAAGGCCTCCTTAAGCTCAGCTGGAATCTGTAATTGAAATTCTCTAGATTAATCCAAGGTGCAGGAACAGATGTTCTTATTGAAGCCAACGCAAAACAAGGATGAAAAATATTGAATACAGTACTAGTAGTACTGCCAATGGAATTGAGTCGGGGACTTCAAAATCAAATATCATTTACCAAAAAAAAAAGGATACCTGTGGAGCCACCACCGTTTTCAAATAGTTGGCCATTTCACCATTAGCAACAGAAGGTAATTTCTGACCAGGTACATCAACCAAACAGCGAACCTCAGTACTACTGATTGGATAAAACAAGATGGGTGAAGGGTCGGCTAAAATGACATGTCCATGATTTGCAAATGGAAGTTCACAGTTCTCCAAGACTAAACCCACAAAACAAGATGGCACGTCTACCTGTTGAAAAATATTAGTTTTCCACAGAGTCAGTAAAATAGAATGGAGCAAGAATGCATATGCCCAACGGCAAAAAAGTAGATGTGTATGCAAAAAGACAAATTAATTTCTCTAGATCCTTGATTATGATAATATATATTAGAACAGTCCAAATATCATCTGTGAACAATTCCCAACTCAACTCTAACTGCACCAGGCAAACTGTAACTATTAGATAGTTCCAAGATGGTAACTTCACCTTAGGGTTACAAAGAGAGCGGCGCAGATTTGAGAAGCAACCATCACACACAATTGTAAGAGGAGCATAAGCTTTATGTTCTTGGCCATCCTTCGCTTTGTACTGAACCCCCTTAATGGTCCCATTTCCTTCAAGCAGGGATGTAACTGTACCTTGTTCCAATTGCACACTGAACATGGACATAACTATGTGCTTAGTACAGTGCAAACCTTGAAGACCAAATTCAAGAAAAGTGGAATGTGCACCAGGAGTCCAGGACAAAGCAATATTTTAACAAGCTACAGTGTAGGAGATTCATGGAGCAAGGATAGCATAAAACTTTACTATGCTAAGTTGAAAGTGAGCAGCAAGAAATAATACTTGGGAAGAGTGGCAACTTTTTCTCTCATCCTTTGTATAAAACGCCCGTTGTGGAAGCTTCTTCCAGCCACATCTGAATGAAACTTTTCCAAAGGATAAGACAGTCTAGCATTTTTCCCATCCTTGAAGAGAGCGTATCCAACCACTCGCTGAGCATCAATTTCCTCGACGCAATCTGATATCCAAGCACAATTGTGTCACCAATACACAACCAAAACCAATACCAAGTAATCATTATACCAACGCCAACAAACTCTCCTTGGAATAAGACTCAGATCACAACCATGTTTGCAATCATCCTTAAAAAAAATTTATTGTACTTGAAGGATACAGGGAATTACAATAACGATGTGAACTTCCAAGCATACCTTCAAGGCCCAATTCAATTAGTTTTAGGTATCCCCCAGGCTGCAAAAGTTCACCGACAATTCGGTCTGGCTCTGTCAAGTCTCTTTCAATCACATGAACCCGTCTTCCGTCCTGCAATTAGTGGCAAAAAAATTTAGATTCTACTTGTAAAAGGAAATAAATCAACAATTTCAAGGTAAGTAGTTGTTGAGGGGTGATATTGCAGGTAAAGTAGGCAACTTTAAACACAAGAACTTCGTAACACGGTTTACATCTATTATGTCTACTAAATCACGGGAAATCATTAATAATTAGATGCTGCTACATGCGATAAAACTCCAATACTGGTAAATCTTAAATCACTTGTGAGCTGGCTGTCACCTCCCTTGAAACACTATGCATTCAGTCAAGCTTCCAATTCCTATTGATTAAACTATCTAATACAATTTTCTATTATCGTTGCACTTACGTAATTTACTTCCATACAGATTCACCGACACAGATTGCCCAATAAAATTAAAGTATGTGAAAATTAATTAAAAAATATATATTTTTTCAAGCCTTGATGCCAGATTCCTGAATTTGATCAGTGCCTATATCTATGCTATCCAGAATTCTCTGGTTTTATAATACCGGAAATTTCAAAAGACCCACCAAATTTCATACCCATGCAAAAGAATTCAAGTCGACAATTTTCAAATTTTAGAAGTTCTTTATTGTCATGAGAAAAAAAAAAACAATTACCTTGCCGAGGGTGTAAGCGAGGGCGGCACCCGCTACACCGGCGCCGACAATGATAACGTCAGTGCCGGAGCCCTCCAATGGGCGAGATTCTCCATCGCTAAAGCTCTGTTTCGCGCTTTCTTCCGGAAAACTACTCTTCTTGAGCTGTTTCTTGTTGGCATTGCTACAATTCCAACGACGGAGAGAGTAGAGAAGAACGAAGCCGAACAGGGAGGCAAAGAAGGCCCAGAGCACGTGCTTGTCAATAGCCATCATTGTCTTCAGCGGGGTGAAACAATGAGACCCAGATGAAGAAAAAGAGGAAGAACAATTGGGTTGGTCAAATCCTCCGTTTCACCCTCTACCCTGCTCGCAATACCGGCTCTTGTTCTGGTTCTTCTAAGTAATATGGATGTGGGTGGTGAGAATTTATGATGTAGAACTAGAGAGAATTTAGGAGGCAACGAGGCTTTATAGATAGAGATTACAACGCAGCGGTGGTGAAGAAGATTTGGTTGTGACTGTTAATGTAAATGTGCATGTGAATGGGTGGATTTATAGGAGCAAGTGTTAACTTGGGATTGTGGTGCCATTGTGGTGGGTAAGAAATGGCTGACTGCCTCATAAGGACCCTTGGAATTGGTTTTTGTCTTTTTGCCCATTCTCTTGAGTTTCTTTCTTCAAACTCATTAAATAAAGTTTAAAGTAGGAGGAATACAGGGTTGTCTTTGAGGTAAATTCCCTCTAATTCAGGTCTTTAATATTGACCCCAAAAAGTATGTATTTATAAGACATGGACCGACTCTATATAACTATAGGCTAGTTTGGTTTACTAAAATCAACTTAATTCTTTTTCAAATAAATTAATGTCTCTATTATAACATCAATAAAAATGAATAATACACGTGGCAAAGCGACTTCCTCCTCCAAAAGTTTGGCTATCATGAGTGTCATATAAGTAGCAACTTCCTTATGTAAAAACCTTTCATTAATTAATATTAAAAATATTGATACATATATTTTGATTTGTTTTAACAATTATAATAAATCCACACAATATGAAGAAGTTATAAATAATACAATTTACACGTAAAATAGCTCAAATGAGTAAAGTCAGATATAGTCTTAGAGTGTGTAAATCATATGCATTCTTTTTAAAAAAAATAGGATCTATTATTAAAAAAATAATTTTTTTATATGAATCCCAAATAATTTCTCATCTCAAATATATAATTTAAGAGTAATAGTAGATATAGTTTTAGAGTGTGCAAACTCATTCTCTTTAAAAACAAATGAGGTCCTCCATTAAAAAAAAAAAAAAATTCACAAGAATTTCAAATTTATCTTTTTTTTATAAAATAAATAGGTAATATTTACTCACTCTAAGATTACAAATATTATTCTTATTTAGAATATATATACATATGCTTTTGTCTAACGAGATTTATATTGATCAAGTGAACCACCTGAATCCTGATCAAGGTACTCATCCTGAGGGTACTGCTCTAACCATTTAACCCTAATACATATATCTCCGTCGTAGCTAAGGGTTGCCACAGAACAATGAGCCATGATAAACATGTGTCATAAGGTACGAGACCTAGCCAGAGAAGGCAATTCTTGGTGAAGCTATGCCCACGTCATGAACTTGATACTTAGGTCTTGTTTAAAAATAGATCTCTAACTCAAAATTATCATATCACTCCTCGTATCATTCCATCTCATTCTTAAACATAATTTAAATACAAATATTTTCAAACTAATTATTATAATTTTTCTAAACTTTCAAACAAAAAATAAAATAAAAATCAATTTTTTTTCAAATTTATAAACAAAAATAGTATTATAAAAATATATTCTAACAATATTTTTATTTTTTAATATTTTTTATTCAATTTTTTCTCTCTCATTTCTCAAAATTTAAAAAATACTTAAATCAAACTATCTCACAATTAATAACAAACTATCTTATTACTATTTATAAAATTCTCATATCCTCCCACTCTCCGAAGGTATGTAATGGGATTGTTATATAAAGTGGTGTTACTCCGCCTGAATAGCACTACGCAGTATTATCACTAGTTGTAAAAGTAAATTTTTTTTTTCTATTCATATTTTTTTAATGTATTTAAATATTTCTTTTAAAAAAAATACATCAATACATTTAATTTTTAAATTACTTCTTTCATCATTAAGTAAAAAGAAAAAAAAAAGAAAAAATAATTTCACCGTGCGGTACGTTTGGGGCGGCACAGTAGTCTTTTTCTGTTATATATCGAGGGACCGAGATGCATGCAGACATGCCTGTCGTGAGATGACAACTACGTACATTGTCCGTCGAACGCATTCATAAAGGGTTGGAGGGGCTGAGGTTGAAAGATGGAACTAGAAGTGGGGACTAATTGCGTGCCTTGTTTAATGCCTTTTACGATCTGTTGTTGTTTTCTTGTAGTTGCATGCTTTGTATCGTTATCTATAAATGCTTGAGGACCAGAACTTCATTTTTCAGGTTTTTCTGGGTGTCGTAATCACAACAAACAAAAAACAACACCGATTCCTTCTTACAATTAGGCTCAGATCTCGAAACTTCTACGATATAACTAACTGGGTAGTGTTTACTTGATGGATGTAGTGTATATATAATATGGACGCTGCTACGTATACAGATGAAGGCCATCAAAGAGAGTAAATGTTTTTCTTTTTCCTTTTTTTTATAATTTTTTTATATATTTAAATATTTTTTTTAAAACAAATTCACAACATCATTTTAAAACACTTCCTTAATCACTAAATAAAAATTAAAAATTAAAAAAAAATCGGTGGCTACTTTTGGTGGCCCTCATCTGTGGATGAAGCATTTTTCATATAATAATTTTCCCATGCATCGCACTGATCTGCAACAAAAATCGATAATTCAGGGGACAATTAAACAACCTATATCAATAGAAATTCAAATCGAAAACAAAAACCCGAACTCAAATCAAAATCCTAGCTATTATCAAACGTAGCTATTATCAAACGTACGTACTCAATGCATGGAGTGGAATAGACATGCTTTTCTTGGACCATCATGTCCACACTCAAAACCATTTATTAGTTAGGAAAAAAACAATGAATTCCCCAAATGAAAAAAAATAAAATCACCGAATTCTGCATGAAATTATAGTTGGATTTATTCAAAATTAAAGTTGGAAGAAAAGAACAAAACCGACCTTAGCTCAGTTGGTAGAGCGGAGGACTGTAGTTGGTAACACCAAACAGATAATCCTTAGGTCGCTGGTTCGAATCCGGCAGGTCGGATTAAGTTTCTTTAACTTTTGTGCTGCAAACTTTGCCCTCGCGTACAATTTTACACACAATATTATATATATGACAGTTCTATTTTATTATTTTTTTCTTTTTTAATTTCGATTTGAATTTTAAAATCATTATGCAATATGTAGCATTTTCCAACCCTATTTGTGTTTACCATGAAGGCAACTCTATTTAGAGCTCCAGAACAGAGCAAGTAAATTAAACTCCATCTTATACCCCAGATCTGGATCCGATTTATTTAGCTCTACCTAAAAAGGAGTACCATTGTTTACGAGCAAAAGCAAAGCCTGGAATCATGCATGATCCCATTTATACGAGCTTTGGGTATTGAAGAGTAAAAGCATCAGTCGACACCATTTAAATTGCTAAGAGCCAGAACCCCCCAAGCCTGACAACTCTTTGCTTATAGGTGATCGTGCGCGAAGCTATGAAACACGTCCATAACAATAATTATTCGCGAACTTTGACAACTAAAATTTAACACAAAATTTACTACAAAACTGTTTGTGGGGCTTGATTGCCAACCTCAAGGTTGTAAGGATTTACAGCTCAAATATAAAACTCAAATAGATTTTTTCTTCTTGCGTTTATGCCGGTCATCACCACCTTTGTCCTCTCTCTTTGCCCCACCATTGCGATATCTCTTTGGTGCCTGAGGCCAAATGAATTGAAATTCCATTAGCTGGTTAATCCTGATTAGTTGCCATACCTAATCCTTGACTTCTTAGAAAGCACTCCGACATCACTCGTGTGAAAATTGACATAAGTTAGGTATCATCTTTGGAATAAAGTAAAAAAAAAAAAAAATTAAACAATACCTCGGTGGAGAATGTCTTCAGTGGGTCTCCACTTTTTTTGAATTTTTTCTTTGATCCACCATGGCGAGCAGATTTGGTATTTCCCATTGCAGCCCTAGCAAGTTTGACAAATTTTCTGGCTTCTTGTGTTTTCGGGTCCAATAGGTAGTCCGGCACATCGCGTAGGTGAGGAGCAGGGGGCTTCTTGCTGAGGACCTTGTCATGTTTCAATAGATCTGCTCAACATATGAGTTGAATTTTTGAACCTCAGACAGTCAGACACAAGTTAGAAAAACAAATAATGTAGATATCCAACTAAAAAATTTCATTACCTAAGTCTCTTGGATTAACTTCAAAATGAGCTTTCAACCTAACCAGGCACAAGCAGATCATCAGAAAGAAAAGCAGAACCATGGGGGGAATTAAGAGGATAATGCCTAATCCCTTAAACAAAAGAATAACTGCTTAAATATTAGTTAAGCCACCGCACCAGAATGAAAACCTGAAATATTTAAAAGTCATGCAAAATACGACCCACAAGCAGGCCACAAGAAGACTAGGTTTGAGTTTTTATAAGTCATAGATCTATTTAGCAAGTGATTAGGTGAAAAGAGAATTCCTGCTCTTGACAAAGGTGCTATTTGGTTTGTACTCACTTTTCAGAATTAAGAATTTCATTCCTCAAATCCTGAGCTCGTGACTCCCTAACAGCAACTTTTGTCACGCTCTTCGCAACATCCTGTAAAAGTCACCATTTACAATCAAATCATTTTTGTATTAATCTCAGATGTGAATCCTGGGACTTAACCCCCACCTGTGGAATAAGGAATTAGTGAAAAAAAAGAATCAAGAAGTCTTTCTGACAAACTTTCCTCCGTAAAGGGCAGAGAACATGAAGTGATCCATGTAACTATACAAAACAAAAGTACAATGAAAAATACAGCAGGAAAACCGTACTTGTTTCATCTGATGTGCTCAATAAAAGACAAAATATTGAAAAAGAAAAGAGAGGAAAAAAACATAAAAGAAAAAGAGGGAAAATGGAGCATGATAGAAAAGAATATATCCTTTTTTTTTCTAATTTCTTTTCCATTAGAAAAAAAAAAAAAAAAACCCGCTGTCCAATGACACTGGAAGAACATTTTCAATACTGTCAACATTTCAAAGCTGGAAAACTGATATTGAATAAATCACAGGATAACAGTGAGAGAGAGAGAGAGAGAGAGTAGGGGTTCTCTGTGAGAAAGTAAATGAATAGGCCATCACCTCAGCTCTGTATCGTAAAGACTCCACTGCATTCTTCGAGAGCAGAGAAAAGGGAGTTATTAAGTCCGAGTCCTTGTTTTCATCATCCCCTAAAAAGGCTTTTATTTCTTCAAAAATTTCCATCTCATCAGGAGAAACCTGCAAAGGAATAATTATTAGAACTCTGTAAGGCAGATAAACTTGCCACATCATCTCATTCCAATCATCATTACCATCGTCCAGCCCCTGCCGTATATCAGCAGAAACAGGGAAAATTCTAGCAAGCAATGAGCACTGTTCAAAGATGAAACAACGCTCACTTACATGTTCACATGAAATTAAAACCTCAAACTGGGGCATTACATATATGTACATATATATATACACATAATCATACACACACCCCCCAATATAGTAGTTATATACAAATATATAAGTAGAAGCTATTTCACTTACATTCACTAATAGTGTAATCCCAGGTGCACAGGGGCATTTTGTTACTGCATTGGGATCAACCCGTAAAGAAGGTAAACCCAATGGGCACCAACAAAACGGGAACGCGGAGGAGGGGGGGTGGGGTACTGGATTGGGCAAACTGATGATTGCTGTTGTACTAGGTGCAACAACAGATATCACAGTAATCAAAGATATGCTCATGTTTTGTGGTAAAACCAGGTAACTTGTTTTGGAATGGGGTGGGATGAGAACTAGGGTATGCTAGATCTAAATTTCAGAGTTATCATTCTGTATTGTATTGATACTGTGATGGGGAAATGAATATAATCCATGATCTTAGAATTAAGTACCATAGATAAATACTCATACTTATTATAATACATCCAATAAGAAAAATGGCAATTTGTATCAGTCCTACACAAACTTCAATGTTCTTTGATAAAAACTCACAAGAGAAATAGAAGCACCAGTGCTGTACGCTCTTCCTGTGCGTCCAATTCGATGTACATATCCAGCAACACTGGGTGGCATTTCCAAGTTTATAACCTGTTTAAGGAAATATTGGGCAGTGCCAACATGGTTAAATGACAATATTGTAATAATTCACCCTCTAAAAAGAATTGCATACTAGCCAGCAGTCAAACATGGCATTTATCATGAAAATCTAGCAATGTACCGCGTGAAGAACTTGATTCATCATAAAGCACAAAAAAAAAGCACCATAACCGACAGAAACAAGCAAAAAATGCAAATAAATACAGTGGCTCTTATATAATGGGAAACATTCCCAAGCTAAGGTGATTTTTTTTTTTTAATAATATTCCCAATCTAAGTTGATTGAATTAATCAATCATCATTCTCTCAAATTACATATGGGGATTCATTTGTTTGACTTCAAGAGAAATCACCTTGGTGGCTAACAACCAAAGTTAGTACCAAAAGGCAATGGGCATTTCATGATGTTTAATAGGATGCTAATATTTCAAAAGATTGGAACTCCAACAGAAGAAATATAGAGTTTCATCACTCCAAAGGAAAAGATGACTCATGAAATATTGAGCAATGATCCAGAGAAAGCGCTAGCCACATCTAGGCTATAAACCCAAAGGAGCTAGTCAATTTGTAGTCACAGTATAGGTGTGACTAGCACATTTTCTGTGTTGTTACATATCAATTTCTTGCAAAAACTCCAGTTGTGACCTTGACTAGTTCTTTTGGAGTATAAAGCTCAAATGTGGTTTGGACTTTCCTTGGGTCACTACATATTGAAACTTACAATGAATTGACAATGAAAGAATGTGCTCAAACAATGTAAGCAATTCTTCAAAATTAATAATGAACATAATCCTCAAAATTTGCCACACGATAGCAAACATACATACATCTCACCTGCCCCCGTCAGACTGAAAACTTGAATCACCAGAACAATTATTTTCTTGAGAAGTACATCTTGCCACAAGAATTAATACATGATATATTCAGACGCCAAAACATAGTTTCAATTGGCTTTTGAGTGGCAATAGAACCTTAAGTTCACGTTTGAAATCCCAAGACCTACCAGGTCTAATTCAAACAACAAAGTATAACAAAAATCAAGAGCAACAAAACTCCGAGACACAACATGCCACAAGCAAACTAGCAATCACCTACCATGTGTACATTTTTAAAGTCAATACCCCTCACTACTCCAAATTCAGAGTCTAGTTTTTGCTTGGCATGCTTTCTAGACTTTCTTGTTTCAGCATTAGTTTCCCCATTGACTTCTTCCTTCTGTTTTGTTTCACTGTCATCAGTTGCAATCAAATAATCAAAAAGCCCAGCATTGAATTCCTGATGACAAGCCAGTGACATTAGAGAGTACTTGTTAGTAGTTATAAAGTTGTAAAACCCATCACTGATCAGTGATAACAATATAAACTATCATTCTCAAAATGAAATGCTAGCAGCAAATCTACCAAAATCAAATTTAGAAAAGAAAATCATTACAAGCTTTCAGAATAAATTGGTATTAAAGCAGACCTCAAGAATATGAAGACGAGAATTCTGTGGCAACTCAGAATTTAAAACAGCAGACTTAACTCCAAACTGCAGCAAAAAGAATAATTGCAGCCAGTTACAAAAGGACGTGAAACACAAAAATATATAAAACTATGATGTAAGATACAATGTTAACCAATACAAATCTTGTACAATTAGTAGTTCTACTTGAAGGACAAGAAATATAAGTTTCTTCTAATATACATACATATATACTTTTTTAATGCAGAAAAAATGAAGAGAACAATATCCTTCTAGGTAGACAAGATGTAATGCCCCAATGAAAGGCCTAAGCCACATTTGGTTCTTTACACCAAAAAGACTAGTCCATGGTACAATTGGAACCCCATTGGAATCATTGTAAAGATCAAGAACTTCTACCTCCCAAGGAATGTGGGATCCCAAACACCACCTATATTCATCACTCAATATGGGTATCACATTCAAAATAGTCTAAAACCATCATTGACCAAGGGTCCAAGACTTTATTTTATGCATTATAAGTCAGATGTTCCACTCTTAAAGACCATATTTAGTTTCAGAAAGATAAACAGCTGCCGGAGAGAATGAAAGCAAGTATTTAGTAGAGTAATAAAGAAAGGGTCAACATGTATACCTAAATGAGTTTGCATACCTTTTCCAGAAATAGTTTTGATCTATATCCCATGTCTATGGTATTAGTAAAAATCAGAACTTTCTTTTGAACCAACTCCAACTTCAAGAGGGCAAGGATGTGAAGTAATTTATCACGAGCACCACATGAGATCTGAAAACAAAAGAAACAAGACATTAAGCTCATTACTAAAATGATCCTCATTGTCCAAACAGATTAAAAGACAAGTGTGAATGTATGGGGAATTAATGAACATAAAACAAATCCATACAGGTCAATGAACCCAAAATTACTTGAGAAAATTAGACAGACAATTCACCTTAACTTACACAAAATGAGGTGCAATAACAAAAGTAACCCAAACACATTATATAAAAACATATTTACTTGTTTTCATCATTGAACTGAAGATAGAGATAGGAATGCAGAAATAGCAGGAAGTGGCTGAATAAAGTTGCCTGCAGTCAGGTTTATTTTGCTTGAAAAATTGTATATCTAGAGATATTAAAACATCCCGTCTTTGCAAGAAAGAGGAGAGAAATCATGAAATATGTTGACAATGGCAAGAAACAAGTGGAGATGATTTCAACATGCATTTATGCCAATATTACCAGCAGTGCAATAAAAAGTTGCAATTTCTTTTATTGGCACCATGGTGTCCAAGAACAAAGTCCCGACTAATCCGAGGATTGCACAGGCCCTTGGCAAGGAGTTTCTGCAAGTACACCTTGGGTAATTCAAAGAAAAATTCCCCAAGTCTGATCGCCCTAAGATATTGTTTGCACCCAAGGGTTCAAACCTTGGATCTAGAGGGAGCATACCACCAAAACCAAGGCCCTTACCGCTTGAGCTGACCCCAAGGTGTTTGGCCCTTACCCGGCCCTTATGATTATCTTAGGAGTGCCCATTACTCATACAAAATAATATGATTCCTATGCAGAAGAACTTAGGTACATGGCCAAAGAAAAATTAGTTGAAAGGCAAGATAGTTTTCCTAATTACCAAAATGAGCATATCAATCTTACCCAAAATTGCTGAACATTCTTGGGGATAATCTCATCCTTAATATTTCCCACTTCTGGCAAAGTCAAGATGAAGGGATTGTGTAAAACCAGCTTCTTTAGTTTCTCAACATCACCACTGAAATAAATGAATACCAAAAGAGATGACATTAAGAAAAAACGTACTGAACATCAACACCATAAAGATTTCCTGCAATGTCAACAGCTAGTAGAAGGGATTTTGAGGCCTATTGTTGTATCTTTATCAGGTCATAAGCATCAGCCCAAGTATGAGAAAGAGGTAAAAGAACGAATAAGCAAAATCCTAAAGTGACCTTATTGGAACACCATCGTGGTTTGGGAGGAAGATATTAGCAAGAACAATGTGGTCTAATATTCATAAAAAACCTAAATTAGCTAAAATAAGTGAAGTGGCACAAGTACACAGTAGAAACAGACCTTGATGTGGCAGACATAAGAAGGGATTGACAACGCCTAGGGATGTGAGCTGTAAAAGCTTTTATGTCATCTTCATATCCATATGACAATAGAAGATCTGCCTGAGAAACAGAAAAAAAATCAGTCTCTCAAAATGAGAATACTAAGTGATAATGTCTTAATGGTTAAGAAAGAAAGTATCAATACATAGAACATTCTAATCATCGATATTTATGTTACAATGTGACAGAACAATATAAGAATGTTTCTAGTGTCAATACAAAAGCAGGAAAGTTTTCGTTTTGAATAAGTAATACGTAAGCAGAGTATTTGTCATTTACATTCTAAATGAGATAAAAACTCTGTAAACAAATTAATGAAGCTGATATAATTGCTAAAGGCATAAAAATTACACACTAAATTTTAAATTAGGCTGTTAGCAAAGAATCCAGATGCCATGAAACTCAATCAAGGCTAAAGAAATAAAACCCCATACAAATTTAGGACCATATTCTTACCTCATCAAGTACAAGAATTTCAAGCGAGGCATCAATGGATGCTGTTAGAAGTAGACCAGCTGACAAGCATTTTGGTATACAAGCAGGTGTGGAAACCAGAATATCTGGAGGTCCTGCTAGTGCAGCCCGCTGGAAGCAAAATTGAGAACCAACATGAGTTGACCAGACATTTTTGTATTGTGTGGCCTACAACTACCCATTATAATGAGATGGATACTTATGGGACAGTGTCTGCGCAAGAAGGCAGGTGCATTTATTTATTTTTTATCAGGAATTAAATAAAAGAACATTGAACAAACCAAATCAGAAACAGGCATACTGCTCGTCAACTGCACAACTTTCAATTGAACTCTGCATAATTCAATGAGAGATGAAACCTCTGTAAAAACCTGGAAATCAGATACAATTAGTTCACAGATCAAACAAGGAAGTAGAAGCATTGAAAATCAAACAAAAGATACTTAAATTATACCTGTTGACACAGTTCTCTAGTTGGGACAAGAATAAATGCACTCGGAGCAAGCTTGTTCTTTGAACCATTATCAGTAAACAGCTTCTGAAGCAATGGAAGGAGATACGCAAAGGTCTTCCCAGAACCGGTCTTTGCACGAGCAACGACGTCTTTACCTTCCTAAAAGCACAGAGAAGTACTATAATTAACCCACCGACAAAACGATACTGACCCACCATTTGGCTGCCGAGAAAGAGCAGCAAAAAATAAGAAGGAAAACAAATATTTCACTCTGACATATATTTACGGATCAAAAGAAATGAAATATAAACGTCCCATAAAAAATCTAGGGTCAGAGCACACAACAAAATAAACTGTACCGAGTCTAAGAGAACTCTCCTACTAACTTGAAGACAGACTATCATCATTTTCTATTTTCACTCAATTTTCTTAGCAAACCAACGGACCTTGATGCTTTCAGCAAACTATAAAGCCAATTTTTTGGTCGAGAAACTAAAGAAAAGTCTAGTAAGTCCAAAAGTAAAAAATCCCCACATTGTCTGAGCAGCCAAACAGAGGATAGATGAAGTAAAACAACTATTAATCATATAATTCAACATAGAGTTAAAAAAATCTCACCAATATTAGAGGAACAGCGACTCGCTGGATCGGAGTGGGCTTCTCAATCCCCTTCTTGATTAGGGCACGAATAAGACGAGGGTCCAATCCTAGCTCTTCGAAGCTTAGATCCTCTTCTTCATCTTCTGCTTCTTCGCGAGCAATATCTTTGGGTGGCTTTTCCATGCTTACAGCAATTAAGTCCCCCACTTTTGGCTGTGACAATTGACAAACTTGCTGGGTAATAAAACCCTCCCCTTTATGAAATTAGGGTTTTAGGGGCAGAGAGAGAGAGAGAGAGAGAGAGACTCGGCTCGATAGTGGATCCCAATTCCCAAATCAAATATCCAGCCAGTATTTAACACTCTTGGGCTGGGCTTCTGTCCTGAAGGAAGCCTGCGATTCCACGAATAGAAATAGGATTTTAATAACGCAAATTATACTCTTTTATAGATTTTTTTTAATAAAATTGTTTTTCATTCTTTGAAAAAATTTATAATTTAAGGCCTTCTTAGGTACTTGAAAGTTCTGATCAGTTCTTTGAAATAAAAATTCATTTCCCATTCAAGCAAGAAATTTTACATTTCTCAAAAAGATTCTCTCTTTATCAATCTTTTCTTTCTAAATAATCCAAAAATAAAAATCCAAAATAAATTTCAAAAAATCTAAAAATAATGTATATATCTCACAAAACTCAAAAGTCTTCTTCCAAAAAATATATATATATATATATATATATATATATATATATTATATTTTAGTACTAGATCGACCCACCAGTACTTTCAGAAACAGCACCAATCAAACACATCTAAAAAATGTTTTCTTTCCAAACATATATATTTTTAATGAATCTCACTTGTAGAAAAATACTCTAACCATAAAGAAATTATACAAAAATAATTTCACAAACTGATATGGCGTCATGATGTGGTTCGTCAGATTATAAAATTATTTTTATTGTAAAGTAAATCAACGGATCAGATGAAACTACATCAGTTTATGAGATTACTTTATGTAATTTATTTGTGAATATAGCAGTACTTAGTTTAAAATGCATTGGAATAATTGAATAAACATGTTTTTTTTATTTTTATTATTCTTAATTTTCCCCTCTCATTTATTTTGCTAATTAACCCATTCCAAGTCTGAGATTTGATTAGCAGGATTTCTTTCCTAATGAATGGTTTTGAATTCATTCCATTAA
Source organism: Cyclocarya paliurus (assembly GCA_029856935.1). Taxonomy (NCBI): domain Eukaryota; kingdom Viridiplantae; phylum Streptophyta; class Magnoliopsida; order Fagales; family Juglandaceae; genus Cyclocarya; species Cyclocarya paliurus. Next base: position 28,189,452 of record CM056953.1, read on the forward strand.
AAAGGAACAATCGTCTAGGTGTATATATACCTGGAGAGAAATTAAGGTTGTTAGTTAGATATCGTGTAAAATATGTTGTCTCTTTTATTGGATTATATATATGCATGGATATCTTCAAAGATGCAGATCAGGAGGAGTGCTTAGTAGCGATTGATCGTATGGTACTACAGGATTATCAATGGTGTGGGAATTAATTAAGGACCTTAATTGACTCCATCATTATTCTTTGAAGTTTTGAGTCTTGACGTACGTCTAGCTCTCTTGACGGCTTGACTCCATCAGTATACATGCAAATTAATGTGCACTCATGATCAACACGATTCTCATTTTACATTAGAGTACTAACAAACAAGAGGAAATAACACTTTATTATAAATACTTGGAGTTGAAGTAGGAAATTTTCATCTCCTCTCAAAGAACAATAGATCATGCAGAAAAAGGCGCGTTTTATAGTCATTACTATATTCCAAACCAATATTTTATCTATGAGCGGAGAAGGTTTTCTATATAGCTAGCTAGGACATTTAATTTGGTTTTCGAAGATCCACGAGTACTAGTACTATGAAGATGCCAATATGTTTGTGTTGTGCTTCTTTGCATAGAGTTTGATTCTGTTTGTGGCCGGCGGTGGGTCAGATTGATTACCCAACCTCTGTTGTGATTCTTTGAGTGGAATTTGGTTCTGAAGTTTGTGGTGGTCAGATTGATGATCCGACACGATAAGGATTTGTTGTTATTTTCCTGTTTGTAGATTTTTAACGAGGCATCCGGTTTGGCTCTTAATCTGAGCTAACCCGTTGATTAGGGAATACAATATATTATATTAAACATTTGTTCGAAATAAAATCATTTACAGTATTGTGAACCTAAGCACATTCCCAAACCACACAAAATGATCTAATCTCATCATGCATGTTTGATTAATTCTAAATTTTGCTTTATCTTTTTTTTTTTTAACGTTCTTAACTAATCGTTTGGAATTATTTATCTGAAAACTGTCTTTTTATATTGAATAGTGAAATAGTTATAAAAAAGTTGTAATTTGATAATTTTCTTTTCAATAATATAAATAGAAAAACAAATATTCTCAGGCTTTTCGAAATATCTCTGACAGATATAATCTAATCATCAGAAACATCGATCATGATTCATGGTAAAGAAAAATCGTGTGGATCGAGATTCAAATTCTTAGGTTATTATTGAGGAAAAGACGACGAAAAACCTAGAATTGTGTATAGTGGAGCACAAAAGGACGAATATGGAGGGTTTATAGCAATTAGAAGATGTTCATGAAAGCGATCGAGCGGGGAGCACAAATAAATAAGAAAACCATTAATGGAACTGACAAATTAAAGGGATCTCAGAAAAAGTCAAGCTTTAAGCTAAATTTGGATGGTCACCATTTCACACAGCTATACAAATGGGGCATATATAGATGCATGCAACGCCCAGTAGTACTTCACCACTTTAATTAAAGTCTCCAGGCATGGCATCCCCACTCACTTTGTTCTACTTTGTGTTGAAAATGGAGGTTTATGAAAAGATGGAGAACATGTTTACGTGCATCCATTATTTTGTTGGGGGGTTTATCCGTACCATTGCATGTTGATGGAGGTAAAAGGAAAGACAGTACTATTAGTGTGTATATATATACACACTAGGAAACGGTCCTGGATGCGTTAGTTCCTGAGTGTACCTGACATAATGATTTAAATAAAAAAAATGAAAAAGTCAATAGTTTGTTTGTCTGGAAAAAGAAAATACAAGATTAAAAAAAAACAAAAAATAAAGATTAAAAAAAATCTAAACTTCAGTAAAGTATGAGTATTGGTCTGCATCTATATTGGATCTATTTACTTTCTATATAATAATAAAATATTATTAATTTAATATTAAGGATGTTTTGGTAAACATGATCTTTTATTAAATTCTACAAGAGAGCTATACGTCAAATGGTCAAAGATTAATTTTAAGAGTCTTTTGGTAAAACAAGACTTAACGGAAAAAAATAAAAATTAATATTCACAGTTAGATAGCCACTTATTATAATAGAGTAGATATATGTGTGTGTGTATGGGGCGTGTGTGTGAGATTAATAAAGAAAATTAATACATAAAATAAATACAATAAGATTAGTCAAGAAGAAATTCGGCTGCCCTACATATTTGATGAATTATGCTAATTAAATTAGTATATATTATGGACTCATGAATTAACACAAACTAAAGCACAAATTACCACTCAGAATTTTATATATTACTATTAATTAATTGTAATGTTCAAATTATGAGTGGCCCGTGCTGTAATTTGTTTTTGTCTTCGATCGTTCATCTATCATTTTTTTCATATTTGATATCCTCGATCTCCAATAAAAAAAAACTTGTAATACCAACTTCAAGTTTATAGACCATCTATAAATTAATTAAACATTAATTATTAATTTTCAAATATAAAAATTGATTACTAAATTCAATTAATGAACCAAAATTAAGAAAGTTGATAGCTAGTCTAGTCCTAAATTATAAGCCAAGCAAGCCCGAGTGCATATTATATATAGCTCCGCATGAATGCATGCATGCAAGCAAGTGCGAGTGATAATTAAAACCGTACGTACGTACGTAGTACACATATATCGAATGAGGACTAAGTAAAAGTATTTTGTATTTTCACCAATATTCGGCTTTTCAAAAAATAATTAATGACCAAAAGGATTCGTTTTATTTCACAGAATTGCTAGGAATTGGAAATTCTAAAAATTAACCTTTTTCTAAAGTACCGACCACTTTGAAATATGATGAAAATTTCAAAACCACACGCGCCAATTGTTATTGGGGGTTAAGAATATAATATAAATAATTAAATGTATATCTTTTTATTAATTTTTTAAATTTTTTTTTATCAATTTAAGTTATTGAAACAAGTGGTAATTTTACATGGTATTAAAGTAGAGGTTTTGAATTTGAACTCTAATTTTATATTCTATCCCCTTTAATTAAATCATATTCTATGTATTGAACTATTCATTGAAGGCTCAAAGCATGAGGCATTAGTGGTTTTTAGAGAGAAGTATTTTAAAAATGTCAATAATTTTTTGGATGTAAAGATGGGGTCAAAACCTTCTCTAATATGGAGAAGTTTATGGAGTACAAGAGAATTAATTAAATAGGGTATAAGGTGGAGGGTTGGAGATGGAAAGAAGATACATATATGGGGTCATGAATGGCTGAACACCTCTTCATCCTTCTCAGTGCTGTCCCCAATATCAGAACTCAGGGCAGACTCAAAAGTAGCAGAACTGTTGGTAGAGAACAAAAGAGAGTCGAATGAGGAACTGGTTAATGCTTATTTTTTTAAAAAGAAAATGCAAGGCAGATTCTGAGTATACTACTTAGCAGAAGCTGGAATGAAGATAAGGCAATATGGGGGCCATCAAAGAACAGGGTCTTTACTGTGAGAAGTGCTTACTTTTTGCAACTTGATAAGAGAAGGAGTTGTAAAGATGAAACACCTATAGAGAAACATGTTGATAGCATATGGAAGAGCAATTGGGATTTAGAAGTGCCAAACATGGTTAAGCTTTTTCTATAGAAGGCAACAAATGAGCTACTACATACTAAGAAAAAGCTTTTTCAGAAAAATGTTGTTGAGGATCCCTTTTGCCCAATTTGTCTTAGAGATGAGGAATCTATTTTACATGGGCTGTGGGAGTGTCCAGCACCGAATGATGTCTGAGCAAATGGCTTGAGTGGAGTTCAGAAGTGGAAAATGGAGCGAGCTGATTTTCTATTGTTATGAGAGAAGTTGATGTGAGCTTTTGAGAAAGTTAAACTAGAGGAGATAGTTGTCCAGCTTATAAAAGTGTGGTTGAGAAGAAACACTTTTGTCATTGAAAAAAGACTCACATGTCCAAAAAGTTTGTTATCAACAGCTATTGAGACACTGGAAGATTTTAAACATGCAAACAAAAAGCAAATCACTGAAGTTCAATAGATTGTACTGCCAGTTAACAAGACAAGGTGGGTTAGACCTACAGAAGATTTTGTTAAGGTAAATTGGGATGCATTCTTGGATATAAATGAGAGAGAATGGGGATGAAGATGATTATTAGAGATGAGAATGGAGAAGCTTTGCTTGCAACTTGCGACAGTAGGAAGGATTTGCAGTCACTTGAAGTTGCAGAGTGTCAAGCTCTGTGGAAGGCTCTGCAGATGTACAGTGATCTCAACATTCAGAAAATTATTTTTGTAGGAAACGCAAAGACAATCGTAATGGCAGTGAAGTGTGAAGAAGAAAATATGTCTTACATTGATTCTTTAATTGATGACATTATAATGAATGTTTTGAAGTATAGGAAAGGTTGGTTTTTAGAAAAAAATATTGTTGCGCACAATTTAGCAAAGGCTGCCATACACTTGGTTGAGGAAAAAGTTTGAATAGAAGAAGTTCCAAATTTTATTGTTAATAGTTGGAGATTCATAAAAGATGTATATATGCAACAAAGTCATATATATATATATATATATATATGAAATCCTGAGGTTTTATTCAATATATATATATTTATACCGATCATCAGTTTAGAGGAAAATACAAAAGCTTGTACACAAACATATTCATATCATCACTAGTACGTACTCACAGTACTAATTTGATTCACAAGCTAGAAGCACGACACGTACATACCCATTTACATTAAATACGTAAACAAATATAAATCTAGACATCCATGACGTTGTGATATCTCACGCGTACGTCACGCCTTAATAATTGATCATTTCCAGCGGGACGATGATGATTAAACGCATGATGTGTGACAGTTTGGTGTTCTAACATGGTTTAGGATGCATACGCCATAACACTACGGCTTTTGTGGACTTTTTTGATGAAATCTTCAGCTTCACTGTCAACTATGTGGTCAACTCTGTCTTCAGTCACAAGGCCACGTCTCTTGTCATAATCAAATTCCTTTCGTGCACTCACTTCTACCTCCGGCACTACTACTACGAAATCCTGACCCCCTTCCGGCCGAGGCCTCCTAGCTCTGAAGACGCTGAAGATCACTGACGAAAGACCTGAAGTTTTTTTCTGCAGCTTGCTGTTGCCCATGAGTAGTACGTTGCACTCTTGAATGCTAAGCTAGCTAGGCAGCTTTGAGCCTTAAGTGAGAAGAAAGTTTTGAGTGTGTACTTCACTTGGGTTTTCAGTGCAGGAAAGATGGTCTTTTATAGTATAGGAGGTGTACCCCGTTTGTTATAATGATCCAAAGGAAGGAGAATCTGGAGTATTCAAGACTTCTGGAACAATATATGTATGGTTGAGATCAAATGGTATATATGTTACTGTGGATTGGCCGTAAAAGTAAGGAAAAATCTTCTATCTTTTGAGGTCCACTACTTTCATAAATATTGATTGGATTACAGCCTAATTGTTCCATGGGCTTGTTCAATTAATGACCAAATACAGTGGGGTCTTAAATTTCCCGACACTTTCTTCTCCTCCTCTGACTGCATCGATCCTTGCTTGCTTAAGTCATTATCATAATTTCGTTTTTCTATGTATAAACTTGATGAACCTTAATTATATATATACATATATATATATTGTGAGTTCGATATTAAAATAGGCTACTTTCTAGCTAGCTAGGCCTTTCTGCCAAACCATATAAACAACGTCGGTAGTACAGGATTCTGGAGTACTAGCGTTTATTCCACGAAGTAATTAATTTACCTGCTAGCTAGACACTTTTCTATGATCATTTTCATGAGATTGGCAAAACATGCATGAAAGAACTACGAAATCTATTTTTTCATTGAATGGAGACCCACTGATTTTTATTTTTAAATGTGTTCTATTGATGATTACGCCATTCCCGAACAATTGCACATGCTGCATGCTGGATCCTCGATCAGTGCCCTAAGATATTTTAAAGGAACATTACTAATTTATAGTTTTGGAGATTAAAGAATAGGGAAAGAGAAAGGGTTATATTTTTAATTAACAAGATAATCAAGGTTTTTTTTTTAATGGGGAACCAAATATATCCATGCAGTAGTACTGCTACTGATCTTTGGTGTTAAAGCTCTTTTTCCCCTTTTAAATAACAAAAGTTAGCTGCCCACTTTCTTCTTCCTTCGGAAGCTTGCCAGCTTTTCTTCAGTCACAAAGAAGTTTACCATCGCTATCCACCATGCAACATGAAGAAACTAGTGCTAGAACGTTCTAAGATTTTCTCAAATCGATGTTAATTATATATATTCCATGCAGCACCCATATATTATTATATATGTATATAAATAAAGTTTCCAAGTCTTCAATATTAATTCCTGGGTGTCAAAAGCTGATTGTACGTAGCTTTCAAAGGTGCTCGAATTTTGCAGAAAGCAGAGAGTTTCCCACTACGCTTACATTGCATTCAAGCTGTCTAGTACTTAAAAAGTATCTTTCAATATTTTTAAGGGCTAAGGGCTAGAATCTGCATACCCCATCGAACATGCACTTCTTTTTAACGGAACCTTATTTGTTTTTATTCCTTGATCTTATCTATTATTACAAGTTTTTATTGATCATATATTTTAAAGAGATTTTTTATTCATAATGATTAATTATTCCTTCAAATTCACATTATTCATGTGTTATAAAGAATAATATTGTGTGACAATAAATTAAATGCATAGTTCATTGTTTAATATTGATATAGAAGTGGGCTGGCCCTCTCTCGAAAAATTGACAACAACATTGTGTGATAATAAATTAATATTGATATAGAAGTGGGCTGGCGTTCTCTCGAACTAGTTCGATGGAAGGTTGTTTTGGTCTGCCACACTTACTCCCCTTACAATATATTATCAACTTGAAGTTTAAAAAATAAAATATATATGCAACATTAGTTATAAGATATAATACATAAATATCTAAAAAATTATATAGTAATTAAAACAATGAGAAATTGTTTCCTATTATACCATTCGATCGAATCTCTAACCGTTTGAATGTTATATAACTGTTTGTACGTGAAACATATATGTTCAAACGCTAAAATTAAATTCAGTTCAAACGTATGGTGAATCGACAACTGTTCGACGTTTGAGTTTCTACCATTCGAACGCATACAAAAGCATTCGAACGGTATATAAATCGAACTCAGCCATGACTGAGTCAACTCAGCTGCATGAAAATGAAATGAATTGTACCTCTTGAAAGATATGAGTCCTCGACGGTGGCGGTGACAACGACGGCTTTTGACTAAGTTGGGTTACGTTCAAAATTTTGAATGGTTGTTATGATGGCGATAGCAGCATACAAAAACCTCACCCGATACCTTATATGTACAAATCCATTTGAACGATATGTTATACGTTCAAACGGTTTTGGTACTATCTTACCATTCGAACATTAATATATACCGTTCGAATTGTGTTTATTTCAAATTTAGTAAATTAATTAATTTTTTATACTTGATAATATATTATAGAGTATATGATATTGTATGTAAGAAATATCATATAGTAATTTCATATAAAAATACTATAATATGTAGTATTAGTATATGCTAATTATAATATCATATAGTATATTAGACGTATATGCTATATGATATAGCATTATAATATCATATATCATATATCATATCATCTAATATATACCATATTATAATATATCATATATCACTGTTATATAGTGATATAACATGTGCTATAGTTTAGTATAGTATAATATAGTATTGATAGTAGTATCATTGATATAAAGTACATGTTATATCACTATACTAAACTATATTATACTGTACTTTATATCAATGATACTACTATCAATACTATATTATACTATACTAAATTATAGCACATGTTATATCACTATATCACTTTATCGCTACACTAATATCATTGATATATTAACAAGTTATACTATACCTCAAATACTATACTATACTATACTATATTATACTATACTAAACTATATTATACTATACTATACCATATAATACTATCATATAATAATATACTAAACTATACTACTATAGCTTCTTAATACTATAACTTGTTAATATACTATACCTTAAATAATATACTAAACTATATAATACTATCATATAATAATGTACTAAGCTATACAATACTATACTGTACTATACTAATACTATAATGCTATATACTATGATAGTATAATTATGCTTATATATATATTAATATTATAATATATTATAGTATATATATTATAGTATTATACTATACTAGTATTAATATAGTATTTATAATATATACTCATAAAATCTATTATGAGTATATAATATATATTATGATGTATGACCATTTGAATGGTGGTACCTTACGTTCATATTGAATATGAACATTTGAACATTTTTTTCTAGTGGCGAGTCATGTTTGACCAGTGGCTAGGGTTTTTGGTTACTGCTGAAATGGTTGCTGGAATTTCTCTAGCCAATCCTTGAGCATCAAATTAAAGAAGGTTTTATGGTTGAGAGGTATAACAAATGAACTAGGTTTATTTGAGGGTAATATCACAGTCTATTGTGATAATCAAAGTACTATACATCTCACTAAAAATCAAATTTTTCATGAAAGATTAAAACACATTAACATTAGACTTCATTATATAAGAGATATGGTTTCAGGTGGTACTGTCAAAGTGGAGAAAAAAGCCAATTGAAGAAAATCCAGCAGAGATATGACCAAACCATTGCCAAGAGCAAAGATCAAGCATTGTCTATACTTGATCAAAATGGAGGAGGGCTGACCAGGGAATAAAAGGTGGGAACTAGTTAGCGATGGGGAACCTTGAAGTCAAGTTGATGACAAGGTGGAGATTGATGACTAATGTGCCAACAATTTACTTTTTGAAGGACAAAGTTGTAATTTTAATAGGTTTTGTAACTAATGGTCAAAGAAGTGACCACGTGTACTTTGCTTTAATCTTGTAAATTTGATTTGTATCTTGAAATCCTAAGGCTATTAGATGGCCATATGTCTACATCAGATTAACTAGGGTTAAAGGTAATGAGCCAGCCATATAAAAGGCATGTGATGGCCACTGTACATGAAAAAAAAAAGAAGGAAATTTGAAAGCTTGAGAGAAAGGGGCTTCGAGAAATAGAGTTAGAGTTGAGAGAGAGAAGCTTGTAAATCGATAGATTGAGAGAGTTAAGGTCATATAAATGACTTGAATCTTGTAACCAGTATCTCTGTTGCATTTGAAGTTGAGTTAAGGTCATATAAATGACTTGAATCTTGTAACCAGTATCTCTGTTGCATTTGAAGTTGGAATAAGATGATATCTGGCCAGTTCCCCCTGTGGATGTAGATTCAAAAGGATCGAACTACATTAAATCCTGTGTTCTTGGTATATTCGTTCCATTTTCTTGTTTTTCTTTTGATTGAGTTTTCTATTTATAATTTCTTGAATCAATCTTGGTATTTGTTACTTTATTTATTGTTCTTGCTGAAACCCTAGATTAACAATAGAAGGCAAAACGAATGATACATTAAACTCACGGAAGGATCTGAAGCGGTTGGGAATAAGACCAGAAATGCACTTGCAACAAAATAGGTCGTCTATCTACATGCCGATTGGGTGGTATACGTTGTTAAGGAAAAAAATGGCTAAATTTTATGAGTGGCTAATGAAGACTAAATTACTAAACGGTTATGCCTCGAATCTAATAAGATGTGTGCGAAAAAATAATTGAATTAAAAAGTCATGATTGTCATGTATTTTTACAACATATCTTGCCTGTTGGTTTCTATGTGTACTCTACGAGAGATATGCATGTGGCTTTGACTGAGTTGGATTCATTTTTTGAAGACTTATGTGCTAGAACGTTGAATGTAGAAGTTTGGATCATATGAAACGAAAAATTGTTATAATATTGTTTAAGTTGCAGAATATTTATCCACCATTATTCTTCGACGCCATGGTACATTTAGCAGTTCATTTGTCACTTGAGGCTCAATTTGTAGGACCAGTCCAGTATAGATGGATGTATCCCATTGAACGGTTTCTTAAGAAGTTGAAACTTATAGTGGGTAACAAGGCTTGCTCAGAAGGATCAATTAAAAAAACATATATTGATGATAAGTAGCATATATTCTATTCCAAATACTTCAATGGAGTTGACACAAGGTTTGATCGGCTAGAAAGAAACTTTGATGTTGAATAAGCAAGACAACGAAATAGATTTTCTGTATTTTTTTAAAAAGTATGTCCACTTGGTGCAGGGCGTGGTTATAATTTGTGTGGAAGAAAGTTTGAGAAAATTAAGTGGCACATGCTGAACAATTACCCTAAGATAGAAAGACACTTAAAGTAAATTATCATTATTTGTTAATTAATATTATGATTTACTTAAAACATTATAAGAATATAAATTATTTGGTAATTTTCAATTTTAGTGATCATATTAATGTATTTAAAGAACTGGGAATAAATGATATAAACCAGAAATATAAATAAGAGTTTCCAAAATAGTTTGAATAATGGGTAATGACATTACAGATGCGGGTTTGAGTTATCAAAAAAATATTGATTGTTTATTTTTGTATATTTATGATTTATTTAATATGTAGGTTGTACACATGCATGCGAGTAATTCAAATGATATATCAGACGAGTTGTATGCATTGGCTCGTAGCCCCTCAAGACACGCTGCTTGATATTTTGCCTGTATTTTTCAGAGAAGTATCACACAATAGATCAAGAACGCTATAGGAAAATACAAAATAATGGTGTCTTAGTCGAAGGAAGTCATGACAAAGAAAATATTGATTTCTATGGGGTTATTGTCGATATAATTAGAATGAGATATTTGAGAGAGCTTATGGTGTATCTGTTTAAGTGTGATTGGTGGGATTTAAGCAATCATTGAATAGGAGTCCGCGATAATGAATATTTTTTTAGTATTAATACATAAAAAAACGGTATGAAGACGATCATTTTAGTTTGGTTTCTCAAGCATCTCAAGTATTTTACTTAGATGATTATGAGTCAGGCAATCAATGGTGAATAGTACAAAAGTTTTCTCCAAGAAATATATATGATGTTATTCTTGAGGTGGAAGGACAAGACGAAGAATAAAATTATTTTTCTACTCAAGAAGCATACCAAGAGAGTCAACCCATCTTTAACTTGTTTGTGGATTTGATCTAGTATGAGATGATTCCAGTACATAAGGAAGATACTGAGCTTGAAATTATTGATGCGAAAGTTGAAAAAAATATTGAATCATCTGAAGTATCTACAGATGATGAGGGCGAATGGTCAAATGAAATTGATATAGATGATTGACCAGTTTTGTGTTCATATTACACTTTACGATAAATCTTGTATGTAATTAATGCATTAGTGTTTCGAAATTATGCTATCAAAGAGGAAGAAAATTCACATCCCATCTCCACCTATTCCTAGCTCCCATCTGACTCACTACTGGAGATTGACTCTACAGAACAAGATAAAAATCTAATAATCATTTTGTTTCAATTAAGATCATAAAATCTAATCATCATTTACTTCGTTTCTACAACGAATATTATATTTTATAGAGTTAACACTATAATCTCATCAAGGTTGAGGTACTACTAGAGGCATGGCGTTAGAAAAATATTGGATAAGATTAAAGTTAACATTGCTAACGAATATACCAGAGGCGGAGGACAACCAACAACTTGGCTTGCATCGCATGTGGGTGCACTTACACGAACTATGCACTTTTGGCTATGAGCTCATGGCATGCAGTCCCCCAAGATGTGAAAGAGTTTATTAAGAAGCATTGTTTGGTAATGTTTAAATAAATAATTTATATTAATATTATTTAATATGTATGCAAAATTTAGAATAATTTAGGTGATAATATCTTCGTGTATATATTTTTTCAATAATAACTTCGAACTAATTTTGATTAGAAAGGGGAGCATAAGACTGTCGATGAGCTTATGTGTAAATACATTATGCAAGTATAAGACGAGGTGTCATGAGCATTATAATAAGTTCGATAATAACGAAGATGCATGCCAACATCCTTTTCAAGATGTTCGACTTTCGATTTATAAAAATTTTGTGACATTTTTAAAGATCCATTATATAAGGTAAATTAAATGAATATTTTAGGTATCCTATTTATAACTTTCGCTTCTTAATATTTACAACTTCTTGTAGGAGCAAAGTTTTATAAACAAAACAAATAGATCGAAGTTGAAGATTCATCATCATGCATGTTCAAAATCTTTCCATTGCCTCTTTAAAAATTTAGTAATGCTATTTTATTTTATTTTTATTGTATATAGTTTGTTATTTGGAGGTATTCTAATAATTTTATATCTCAACAAATGTCTCTTGTAATAAGAGTCGGATACCAATTATGATTTGACAAAATTATACGCTGCATCACATACTGATCGTAATGGAGAGTGGACTAATCTTGATGTCCGTGAAAATTATGTAAGTATTATAATCTATTTTAATTAAATATATTTAAATATTTTTAACGATATTAATTCTTTCTCTTGCGTATAGGATAAATTATTATCCTATATGCTGAATCTGCGTCAGATAAAAATTCCTTAACAAGTGATGTTGTAATTTTTACATAAATTTTGAGTCAACGTTCATAATATTTGAGAGGTAAATAACAAATATAATAATAATAATAATAATAATAATAATAATAATAATAATAAGAAGAAGAAAAAGAAGAAGAAGAAGATCAAGGATCTCGCTCCCAACATTATGATGATTGTGGCAATATTCCGTGGGGAATTAAAATAACAACAGTAAAATTAATTTAAGAAACATTTTCTACACAATAGCCCTAGATTAGAAATTATTAATAATAATAATAAAAGAAGAAGAAGAAGAAGAAGATCAAGGATCTCGCTCCCAACATGATGATGATTGTGGCAATATTCCGTGGGGAATTAAAATAACAACATTAAGGGCTATTTTGTAGAAACATTTTCTACACAACAGCCCTAGATTAGAAATTAATGACCAAATCAATTCTAATCTGAAAAGAAATCAGAAAAAAGAAAACTGATCAGGCCTGCATATATATAGTCTAGTTTGAAATGTAGGAAGTGAAATATATTTCAGTACAAAACTTGTTATCCTTTCTCGTTAATGCGAAATATTCTTGTGAATTATGACGAAGTTCTTATACTTAGAGATCAAATGATTGATTAGTGTGCAGAGGAGCCCAAGTTTGAAAAATACTATAGCCACAAAAGGATTATATAAAAGTAATTCTACAAATTGACATGACTTTATATTATTTGTTAGATTTATTTTATAATAAAAGTAACTTTATAATATGACGAATCACATCAAACTACGTCGATTTGTGAGTTTACTTTTGTGTAATCTCTTTTAAATTAAAATATTTCTCTTTTCATAAATGCAACTCGATTAATTGAAGATTTTTTTTTTTTTTTAAGTCCGATATTTACCAGAAATTTTTTATATTCAAGAGGATTCGAAGAGTATACCACCGATACCAAGACCGGCGCCTTTCCTCTGTGTAATAATAAAGTAAGGTCTAGTTTTGCAAGTGTCATTTTTGCCACTTTCTGCACATCTTGTATGTTCTCTCTTAAAATTGAGGTAAAGTTTTTCATCTAATTGCATGCCCTAAATTAGGCTTTACGCCATAATTGCTAATAGTTATCTAAATTACATATGTTTTTGTAATGGGTTCGGGTTTAATGTTAATTTGCTCTCTTTCCTGAATCAGTTCTTTGATTTTTGATAATTCTTTAGTTTGTAAGTTTGTATATGCTGGGGCTGGTGAAGAATTCGAAAGAACGCATGCTTTTGGTGGTGAATAGAGTTAGAATACTTATGGGAGCGTCTTCTATTGTCAATTTCGCAACTACAAAGGCCTATTCAACTATTAGTTAAACAGGGGAAGAAACAGAGGTATTGGTCCTGAACTAAAAGAACTGTCTCTGGGTATTATATTCTATCAAGTTTATGGCAATCTTCAAGGAAAAATAGAGGTATTGAGCCTCAATTATGAGGCATATGCTACATTGTTCCCTATGAAGGAATTGCAATTTAGCTTTTCAGGAATTAGGAGGGGCTTATATGTACAAATAGGCTGGGGATTCCTTATGTTAGATATTAGTAGGGACGGTTTGAGTTTGGCGCTTCTTTGTTACACGGTATTCTTCTTCTATAAGTGAGAGTTTTTTTTAATAAAATTAAAAGGGATCATTCATGGACAGGTGACTTCCGTCTCTTTAAAAAAAAAAAAAAGGAATTAGCATCTGTGATGATTGAGGTGTCACTTGTCAGGGCAATGATTTGTATAGGAAAATTTGTATTGAAATATTTCAAGTGTGTATACATAGGCACCTCCTCAATTCTCATCTGTCAAACATCGCTATGTTTTTAAGCAAAATGCATTATTTAACCACAAACTATGATATCAGTACATTGCTTGGAAGTATGATTACTGGGTACAAATACCAGACAGTTAGGTCATTAAGCAGCTTCAGCAAAACCCAGTCGAAGATTACCGAAGTCAAAAACTGTGTGGTAAGCTCCCATGAATACGTCTCCAAGAATCCTGCAAACATGTAGTTTCAGCATAAGACAAGAAGCTCAAGGCAAATGCGCATGATCATGAATGTTAACATATGATAATTAGTAAGATAAGATACCAGAGTGGACCCCCTGGAGGAGGAACATCTAGAGCCATAAATCCACTGATGCAGACGGTAGCAAGGCCTTCTCCAGTTCTCAGAATATACTGAAAGTTATGGCAAGTTGAAGTAGTTACAGAATAAGGCCATAACTCAACTCAACAAATCGAGAGAACAAGCACATCCTAAGTACATCTTTCACACCAAAATCTAACCTGTTCCGGAGCGAGGTTGAAAGTTTTGTTGGCGATGGTAAATGCAATATCTGGCCTCTCCGAAATGCTATCGCATTCTATTACTGATTCTCCTGCTGGACTTGGCAGTTTCTCACACAGCTAAAGATCAAAACCAATGTTTTAACATTACTTAATTTAACTCAGCTAATTTCAGCTTCTAAATGGTGTTTATGGTTTTACAGTATGATACATCATTCACGTATTTGAGTACTTTGTCCTTTGTTCCCTTTTGTCTTAGCTGGTTGTGGATCCAAATAACAGCCGTCTCACAAGCAGTGCACAAGAGTTCATCTGCAGGCAATGATCCATTCCTTTTTCCTTTCTCGATCACTGTCTCAATTCCAGAGCTGCATATAATTTGGTTCGACTTTCAGTTAGATGAACTGTTTTAAGAATCTGGGATCAAAGTCCCTCATGTTATTGTTCAAACTTGAGGGTTTCAAGTGGAAGAGATAACTTAATTAGGATGCACCCGTGCATTTTCTTAGACTCATTTCTATATGTATTGATGTGACCTTTTGAATTCTCTTAAACTTAGATAACTTAATTAATATGAGGTTTGCAAAGGCAAATAATAAGAAAATAATAAGAATTCCATATGCAGTCACTTTTGCGTACTTTTTGGGCATACCACTTACGTGATTGTTTGCATTACTTTTTTTAATATAAAACAACTGCTTTGGCCAATTATATATGTAGAGTATATAAAAAGTACGTAAACGTGACTGTATGTAACAGAACTCTAATAATAAATAAATCACGATGAAATAATAACTACTGACCTTACGTACTGCGCCCCGTCATAAAGACATAAACCAAGCTGTGAACAAACCTTGTCGGGTAATACCTGCAAATCATGGCGAAATAGAATGCCGAGAAGTAAAACTGGGTACAAAGAGAGTAAAAAGAGCAAGTACTTGCAAATACAATACATAAAAACAACCCACCCCTGTTACCAGGAGATCCCAAATTGAGTCTCCATACTGTGTTACAACTTGCTTGCATTCTGCACTCACGATTCCTTGGGCACCGATGGCGTGGTTTATTTCAGTTACAATAGGCTGCAGATTATAGTCAGCAAATGATAGAAAAGATGAAAAATCTTAAACCTGGAGGTCCTTTTGAAAATCATGTTAGTTTGGAAAGATGAAACGGCATACAGTTGGACCAGCAAGTAAGGACGTTCCTGAATCCACAATAGCAGCACAGCCCCCCTCGCAGACACCTGAGATGAATATTGATAAAATGTCAAAACTGAATATACTTTCTTCTCAGAAATTAGAGGAAACAAGTTAGTTGGGATTTACTGAGCTTCAAAAGCAGACATCAAGAAGTGCTGGCTTGCTTATAAAAAAAGAGAGGCTAATTTATGTGATTTTTGTTTCTTTGTCTGTGTATGATAGTAATAAGCATCAATTTCCAGGAAGTTCCTGCTGTTTCTTATGATATTTCCTCGTGTACTTATTTTGATAAAGATTTGCCAATTCTCATTTAAATATAGCAACACTACCATGTACAAAGTGCTACAGAATCACCTGTGGAATGGCCCCCAAGGAGGAAATCTCCAATTTCAAACTGGAATCAAAGAAAATAAAATTTGAAAATATCAATTTACCATGTCCATAGAAGCAAAGCCCATGGAAAAGTACTACTTTTCCTGAAAATTTTTATTTTTTTCTTTTCAAAATTTTCTTGCCTGCCAATAACCCTTTTTAGTGACTGGAACATAGGTGTGGTCTCCTTTAAAGTGCTTTGGATCAACACCACCAAAGACAATTTCACCTCCCTCTTTTGCATCCGGATCCCGGTTAAGCCAGAATGAGAAAACCTCCTCCTTTACACGACCTTGCTGCACCATATTGTACCTGCATTCTAATCATGAATCAATCTAACCAGGGCTGCAGAGAAGTTGAAGATGTTACTTTTATTCTGTTAAAAATAATTTGAATACAATCGTTCACTTCAAAGGATAAAGAACTTCACCACGCTGGCACAGCATTCCCAACTGAAATCTCCTGAAACCCAAGTCCAAGTATCCCATCAAACTTCGCTAACACAAATGTGAGACTGCCTTCTTGTGTAGCCTCAATGAAAACCTGAATTAAAGAAAGAACAGAGCAAAAAAAGGAAAGACTATTACTAGTGAAACATTACGGCAGCCATAAGAAAATGCAGTTTCGAGAAAACTTCCAAAGAGGGACATAAACAGAAAGGAATAACTCACTTGATCCTTGACAATAAGATCTGCCACTTTAACACTGTCTTGACTGAAGAAACCAGCAACTGATCCAGATCCATATCGTATTTCACAAGATTTTCCTGGATTATAATTCAACAGTTGTATTATCAATTTCATATCAGAAACACCTTTGTAACATCAAGTAGCTTGTATCTACACACTGTTATGAACAAAAAACTACAGAAGCATGAAAACAAGTTACCATTCTTTTTATATGTTCTGGACCGGCTTGACCTGTACCTAGAATGGAAATAGCAAGCAATCTGGAAATTGTTATGGTCAGTACATACTTCTGTATAGGTTGATACTGGAAGATGACAGAAAAAATAGAGCAAAACTTACAGAAAATAAGCATTTTGAGGATGGAACCCATAGGTTGGAGCTGCCGGTATCAAATATGACAGTGAAATTCTGAGGGGGCGTGCCAATTCCAATTTGTCCGAAATATTGAGCACCGAAATAGTTCTTCAGAGTTACTATAGCTTCATCTGAACTACGCAGATAATGAGGCATGCCTCGTAAGCCCTCTCTTGATTTCTCTTCTCTCACCATTCTGGCGCTTTTGATACTTTCAAGATCCAGGCGTCGCTTCTTCAAGCCAATCCTCACAAGGCCATTAGAAGAAGTAGGAAGAAGTGAACATGTCAAAGCCCATAAACAGAAAGCCAGAGGAAGATACTTATGTCCCATGTTTAGTGAAATCCCTGCCAACAGGGGCGACTAAGAGAAGTAAGCAGCACAGCCATTTTATATGGGAAACAATGGAGAGATGAGGCATCATTCTGGTGCTAACATAACATCAGAAAATGCCAATTGAAGTTGCTTTTCGGTATACTGAACACTGGATATAGAGCAAGTAAACAAGCATCACAATGGAAAAAATCACCATATAGGATTCAGATGTTTCCTAAAACTAACAAGTGAAAATCACAGTTTTTCACTGGAAGGCATAATATGGGAACAGTATCTGACTTCTACAATATGCAAAGTTTCATACTAGAAACCTATCTGTGCTCCAGGAAGTAGAAGAAAATGTATTTGAAAAAAGCATCTAGGCATAAATATTAAACTAAGGCAATCATATCGTAGGATATATATATATATATATATATATATATATATATTCACTTTTTAAAAGATAATGACATTTTCTTTAATCCAAGTGCATTAGTGATTTTCTTTAAGCATTGCGGTTTATTTCTGTATTATGCACATCAAGTGTTTCAAACAAATGAGAAATCAAGACCGAGTCCTTAAATTACAAACAGAAATCCCTACGGACTGCCAAACAGCTCTGGAAGATTAGACAGAAATTCACCACCACCAAGCCCGCGAGAATTCTATTACAAGAAGAAAAGGGAAGGAAAAAGAAAACTATGCCGAGAAAGTTCCATGCCAAGAAGCTCGATATATGATCCAGAGTCTCACAGCAAAGCAGAGAAGAAGAAGAAGAAGAAGAATAAAGTAACTGAAAGAAAAAGATTTATTATGAACACATGGAAAGACCATTTTGGAGTTGGAAATCAACAGGTACTATGATCACTTTTCCCAAGTGCTGCTGAAGAGTACTCGAAGTCAAACCTTGCTAAGCTTGAAGCATGTACAAATTAATGCTGCTGAAACTATCAGAGATAATGAGTCAGGATCTGAGAAGTATCTAAACGCTCTATCATATATAGGAGAGGCAATGTATTAAAGGAGGAATATAACTCACACCACACCTTTGTCTTGAACAACATAAGTACCTTACTGACCATGGGAAATCATCTTACAGATTGTTCCAACAGTTGCAAGCATTTAACACGCCTTGTAAATTTCCCAACAGTATATATGATACAATACCAAGACTTCTGATTGTATTTAATACATGTTTTGATTCCTGTTCCTTTTGTGCCTAGAAAACTCAATTAGGAGACTACTCAAATCTTCACCTTGACTTGAATGATGATCATAAAAAGATAACAACTAAGATAATTTCTCTACATGTTACAACTCATGCATCACCACTCAATTCAAGTCATATTAAGACATTTTTTGTTATCTTTTTCCATGATAACTCCTTTTGCATTTTTACTAAAACGTTATCAAAAACATTTTCTTCTGGATTAAAAAAAAAACATTCTAAATATCTTGCACATAGTAATAATCATGCAGACATCAGGGTTTTGCTAGAGAGTAATTTACGCACAAGTCCAAGACTGTGTCTCATATTTTTTTATCAAAAAAACTGCACTCACACACGTTAATCAATGTGTTGTCATTTGTCTTGACTGCCATGATCTGTATCCCTCTCATAATTTAATATGAAGAAAGCTCGTATCAAAACAATGAAAGCACCAGCTATAGGAACTTTGCTTATTTTCTTGGGTTTGGTGTGGTCATGAGGCAATAACCAAGAAGTTTCCACAAGAAGTGAAGGTTTGGACAAGAGAAGAGCAGGGTGGCATTTAAATTAAGCTCCTCTCTCCTCTTCTTGAAAAATTCTCTAAAATCAGGACATAATAATTCTTTCTTCTTAGTGGTAACGTATCCTCAAGTGCTAGCTAGAAAATGACATCCAACATGGCTGAAGCCTGGATGGCAGGCTACCATTTTTTCATTTGCTTTGTTTCTTTTGCAAAAACAGCAGAAACGGACAATGAGAGTGTAATGAAATCCAGAAAAGGTGTTGGCTCGTTTGCCTGGCATTTTGGACGTATATAGATATGGGTTTATGGACTCGTGCAAGCAAACTAGTCCATTAGCGAGTACTACTCCAATCATTTGTACTCCTAGTCCTCATAAAAATTTGGATCATGCTACAGCCCCCGCTGGGGTGTAGCCTTATTTTTTATGTATTTTTTTTAAAAATTATTTTTATATAGATTTTTTTTAATAATTTTTAATAATTTTAAAAAATAAAATAAATTTAGAATATAATTAAAAAATACTTTCTTAATCAGAAAGTAAAAAAAAAAATCATTAAAAAATACTTCCTTAATCACAAAATAAAATAAAAAATATTTTTTTTATAATTTTTTATTTTACTTCATGATTAAAGAAGTATTTTTTAATAATATTATGAATTTATTTATTTTTTAAAATATTTAACATTATTAAAAAATTTATATAAAAAAATTAAAAAAAAAACACAAAAAAATAAGCCTACACCCCAGCGGAAGCCCTAGCGTGGCGTGTAGCATTATTCTAAAAATTTACCCCAAAAGTTCTAACTATTGAAATCAAATGCTTATGCAGATTGTGCTTGTCAATGCCTCTGCGCGATTGGAAAGTCTCGTGGGCTTTCTTTTGATTTCTTTGAAAACTCAAAGCATTTGTAATAAATTAAACTAAATAGCAGAGTCAGACAATGTGTGAGAATAATATAAGATATTTAATGAAACGTAATATTTATATATATATATATATATAATATGTACACGTAAATATATTTGTTTAAAACGTTCTTTTATAGGCGTTAAATATTTTTTTAAGTCTATATAAAATGTTATAGATTCGTCATATATCATCTACTGAACAGATCAAGAAAAAACTTATAAGCTCACTGTAAGAAAAATACAGCGGAAAAAATACCTCAAGCTTAGCTCACAAAATTGCTCCACAAGTTTTTCTAGATTGACAACTCACAAGCGTTTCCTTTTAGTGGCGAAGTGTACTACATAGTATAAAACTAGAGTAACACTTAACAAATCCACAGCCTAAAAACTATTTCAAGAGAAAACAAATGAGAGAGAGATTTTTTTCTAAGTTAGAATGGTGCCAAAACCTTCTTGAGAGGGACTATATATAGTCCACCAAAGGCTAGCCGTTACACTGCAAATAAATGCAGTGTAATGGCTTGTAACGTATGGCATTAAGCCATGCGTTACAAGACATGTAACGTATGGCTTAATGCCATACGTTCATGTCTTATGAAGGGAGGGGGTCACCCCACGTGGGCGCCCCTCCTTTCCCCTGCTAACATCTCCCACTCGCACACAGTGGGCATGACCCTAGGTTTGCCCTCTCTCTAATGTTCTCAATCTTGTTCACACATAGCAAATAGGCCGTGCGACCACCAAGCACATCTGTAGAAAGGTGGGAGCACATACACTAAATCTCTCCCAGAGAAGACTAGCATAGTAACATCCCTAAAGTGTCTGGTCATGTCCTAGACTCATTCGATCGCATCAAAATCAAGCATTTTCGAAACCCTCTTGAGTTCAGAAAACTCAGAATAATGCTTGACTACCTCCAAATCATTTCAATATGTTCACAACCTTAGTCGCTACCAGGATGTAGCGTCATAGTTTGACGTCAGTAAACACTATCGAAGATGCGATATCGAAGAATCTTCCCTTTGCACTCATATCATTTAACTTTGGTCGAACCGCTTTCCCAGCAATGCCTCTTTAGACTGTATTAATCATGGCCATAGACAACATGCCAGAGTAGTAGACATCACAACCTCCATCTCGTGACATAGTCAAAAGTAAAGGACACTTAAAAATGAGACTCACACAGTAATAAAGAGGGAAACCTTTTACTCACTTACTCATTTGGTCGTATAAGCACATGTAGTATGAAACACATGTTACGGTGGATTTCTCTTTCTCAAAGAGCATATGTCTAGATCAACACCGTACAGATCTTGGTCTAGTCGCTCCTTAGGCGTCTAACCCGAGTTCCTCAATTTGCACGCCTCCTAGGCGTCAAAGAGAATCTCGCATCTGGCTAACTACAAGCTACATGGATGGTGGGGTAACCCATGCATAGTCCATTCAATAGACCTCATCTTAGCTCCCACTAAGGCGACATACTTTGTATCAACCTACTTATCCCTTTGGACAAGTACCTAGGGACACAATGTCTCATCTCTACTCGCTACTCAAGTGCTAGAGGCGATCGCTCGTGTGAGTGAGCCAATCTAAGCCTGTTGACATATCTTGTGTGTGTGTACTAGAAAAAACAATACGATAAAGACAAGAACTGAACCATATTGTATTAATATCCCAAAGGAAATGTTACATCTCAATGTCATTTGTAATACAAATTACATTTACAATCTACGTAGTCCTAGATTCCTAACATGAGCCTTAAAGACATCTTTTGCTATGGGCTTTGTTAAGGGATCAGCAACCATGCGACTTGTAGAGAGGTGTTTCAGAACCACTTCCTTTTGCGCTATCATGTCTCTGATGTAGTGATATCTAATATCTATGTGTTTGGTCATTCCGTGGTACTTAGAGTCCTTAGCATATGCAAGAGCAGCCGTGCTATCGCAGAATATTGTCACCGGATCTGAAGTATCCGTGCCAATATCTAAATGCTTGAGGAACCTCCGTAACCAAACAGCTTCTTGAACTGCTGCAGAACAAGCTATGTATTCTGCCTCCATGGTGGATAAAGCTATACAAGGTTGTTTCTTGCTGCTCTATGTAATGGCGCCATTGTTGAGCAGAAAGACATACCCAGTGATTGATTTACGCTCATCTAGGTCACTGCCCCAGTTGGCATCGCTGTAACCTCTTAGCTGCAAATCTGAACCCTGATAGCACAGCACATAGTCTGCAGTTCCCTTCAGATATCGCATAATCCTTTTGACTGCTTTCCAGTGAGCCAGTCCGGGGTTAGATTGGAATCTACTTACTAAGCCAACTGCATAGCATATGTCAGGCCGAGTACACATCATTGCGTACATCAGACTACCCACAGCATTAGCATAAGGGACACGGGCCATCTTTTCCTTTTCTCTTTGAGTCTTAGGACACAACTCTTTAGATAAGTTCTCACTTTTTGTAACAGGGGTGTCAATGGGTTTACATTCACTCATTAGGAAGCGTTCGAGAACTTTCTTTATGTAAGTCTGTTGGGAAGAACACAATATTCTCTTTGAGCGATCTCTGTAGATCTTAACTCCCAGAATGTATTCTGCCTCACCCATATCTTTCATCTCAAAATTGAAGGATAACCACTCTTTTGTGGCGACTATCAACCCTTTATCATTTCAGCTAGTAGTATGTCGTCAACATATAATGACAACATAATGAAACTCTTCTTGGATCTTTTGACATAGACACAATGGTCCTCTGTGATCATCGTAAACCCATTCGAAAGAACGGCTCGATGGAATCTGAGGTACCATTGCCTAGATGATTGTTTTAGGCCATATATAGATCGTTTGAGCTTGCACACTTTGCGCTCTTGACCTTTGACCACAAAACCCGTTGGTTGATCCATATAGATCTCCTCATCTAGTTCTCCATTGAGAAATGCTGTCTTAACATCCATTTGGTAGAGTTCCAAATCCATGTTTGCTACTATAGCTAGAATCAGGCGAATTGAAGCAAACCTTACGACTGGTGAAAAAGTTTCTTCATAGTCTATACCCTCCTGTTGGGTATATCCTTTCGCCACTAAGCGAGCTTTGTACTTATCTATAGATCCATCCGACTTGCGTTTGACTTTAAGAACCCATTTGTTTCCAATAGTCTTACGTCCTGTCGGTAGATCAACCAGATCCCAGACCTGGTTAGTTTTCATAGACTCAATTTCATCATTAAGAGCTTTCATCCACTCATCTTTAGTAGAAAATGAGAGAGCCTCATGAATTGTCGTAGGCTCATCATCATCATGCGGAGCTACCATAAAAGCTTCCCCTTCAATCTCAAAACGACGACGGGGAATACTTTCACGTGTGCTTCTAGGCGGCTGAGGTTGTTGTGATTGTTTGACAAGTAGTGTGCTCCCACTCGGATTTAAGTCCTTATCTGTAGGAGCTTGAAGAATTTCTTCCTCATTCTCAACTAAATTCCTTGGAGCACTTTCCTCTTGTTCCATAATCTCATGAAGTTCTAAACTCCTATCAACCTCACCTCTACTTGGAAATTCATTTTCAATGAAGTCCACATCTGGTGATTCAATTTCAGTCACACTTCCATCAGATTGTTCACCTATTAACACATACCCTTTAGAGTGTTCTGAGTACCTTATAAAGATACACTTCTTCCCTCTAGGGCCTAACTTCCCATACTTATGAGAAAGATCGTGAACAAAACCCGTTGAACCCCATGGCCGCAAGTTACTCAAATTGGGTTTCTCGTCGGTCCATAGTTCATATGGGGTGGAAGTTACTGATTTGGAGGGCACTCGGTTAAGAATGTAGGCAGCAGTCAAAAGTGCATCCCCCCAAAAAGAAATTGGAAGGTTTGCTTGTGCCTTCATTGACCTAACCATCTCAAGCAGTGTTCGATTTCTCCTTTCCGCCACACCATTTTGCTGTGACGTACTTGGCATAGTCAACTGTCTCTTGATTCCTTTTTCATCACAGAGCCTTTTAAATTGCTCAGAAAGATATTCTCGTCCTCGGTCAGTTCTTAGAGTTTTTAAACTCTTGTCTAACTGATTCTCAACCATCCTTAGATATCGTCTAAAGCATTCCAATGCTTCAGACTTATGGGAGATTAAGTAGACATGACCGTAACGTGAAAAATCATCTATGAAAGTGATGAAATAGACACCTCTGTGTCTTGCCCTCACACTCATTGGACCACAGATGTCTGAGTGGACTAATTGCAGTGGAAAAGATGCCCTAGTGGCTTTTCCAAACGGTTTTCTCTTAGCTTTTCCCATTAGACAATGTTCACATGTGGGCAAGATGACCCTAGCGAGATTGCCTATCAGGCCTTCTCTAGCTAACCAAGTCATTCTATTTTGTCCTATATGGCCAAGCCTAGCATGCCATGTATGTGAATCCAAATTATCAATAGATGAAGAAAGAAAAGCAATAGATTCATTTATATTAGAATAAACCAAATCTAATATCATAAAACCGTCTTGCAGAAAAGCATTGCCATAAAACACATGGCCCCAATAAAAGGAAACATTATTGTTTTCAAAAACAATTCGAAAACCAAGTTTTAATAGAGTAACAACTGAAAGTAAGTTTCGTCGGATCTTGGGAGCGTATAGCACATTGTGGAGGAAAAGAGTGCGGCCACCCCGCCTAGTGGTTTTTCCAAACGGTTTTCTCTTAGATTTTCTCATTATACAATGTTCACATGTGGGCAAGATGACCCTAGCGAGATTGCCTATCAGGCCTTCTCTAGCTAACCGAGTCATTCTATCTTGTCCTATATGGCCAAGCCTAGCATGCCATGTATTTGAATCCAAATTATCAATAGATGAAGAAAGAAAAGCAATAGATTCATTTATATTAGAATAAACCAAATCTAATATCATAAAACCGTCTTGCAGAAAAGCATTGCCATAAAACACATGGCCCAAATAAAAGGAAACATTATTGTTTTCAAAAACAATTCGAAAATCAAGTTTTAATAGAGTAACAACTGAAAGTAAGTTTCGTCGGATCTTGGGAGCATATAGCACATTGTGGAGGAAAAGAGTGCGGCCACCCCGCCTAGTGGCTTTTCCAAACGGTTTTCTCTTAGCTTTTCCCATTAGACAATATTCACATGTGGGCAAGATAACCCTAGCGAGATTGCCTATCAGGCCTTCTCTAGCTAACCGAGTCATTCTATCTTGTCCTATATGGCCAAGCCTAGCATGCCATGTATGTGAATCCAAATTATCAATAGATGAAGAAAGAAAAGCAATAGATTCATTTATATTAGAATAAACCAAATCTAATATCATAAAACCGTCTTGCAGAAAAGCATTGCCATAAAACACATGGCCCAAATAAAAGGAAACATTATTGTTTTCAAAAACAATTCGAAAACCAAGTTTTAATAGAGTAACAACTGAAAGTAAGTTTCGTCGGATCTTGGGAGCGTATAGCACATTGTGGAGGAAAAGAGTGCGGCCACCCCGCAAGTCCAGCTTGTAGGTACCAAGTCCCAGTACCTCCACGCTAGCTCCATTCCCCACCTTGATATCACGGCTCCCAGTTGGAATCCGGCGATACTTTACAAATCCAACTCTGTCTCGCGCTATGTGTTCGGTTGCTCCTAAATCAACAGTCCACAAAGGATAGGAGTGAGCAACCATCACATGGCTAGTTACAAAAACAATGCGAGAAAAGTCAGAGTGTACCTTCTTCGGCTCAGTGCAGTCACGAGCGAAGTGGCTAGTCTTTCCGCAGTTGAAGCACTCTAGTTTTGACTTGTTCTTCGCGCTTGCCCCTCTTGGTGCGCTGAGAAGTTCCTGACACCTTCTTGATTTGTCCAGCAGCTACTCCATTCTTGGACTTCTTGCGCTTAGGCCTTGATGCCTTACGCGAACCAGAATTAGCCACATAGGCCGTATGATTGGGCTTAGCAGCCTCTAGGCGCTCAGCCTCCAATTCTAAATGACGCGAGACATCATCAAAGTCTTTGATATTCTCGTTATGCGTCAGGTTCTGGCTCATATTCTCCCAAGAATTCGGTAGTGATCTTATCACTGCCTGCACTTGCTGTTCATCTGTCAGGTTGTTTCCTGCTGACTTAAGTTCGCGGATCATGGTCGACATAGCTCTAAGATGCTGCTTCATCGTGTGGTCAGAGCGCATCTTATAGGAGTCAAACCTCATGGTTAATCCACGCAACCTAGTCGCTGAAGTTCCACCAAACTTCAACTTCAAAGCATCCCACATGCTTTGGGCAGTGTCATAGATCTCGAACTCACACATAAGATCATTGTGCGTGCTGCTTAACATTATTATGCGCGCGCACCGACTTTTCTTAGCCCATTCAGTATAGGCTTGTTTATCTTTCTTATGTTGTTCCGAGGTTCCTTCCCCAGGCGGAGTAAGAGTGTGAGACAAGGCCTCCAAGACCTCTTGCTCATCTAAGACATATTGGATCTTGCGATGCCATATGTCATAGTTTTCCCCATCTAATTTCTCCCCCTTGTTTAAGTCGGCAACTATAGTCTTGGATGTCATATCACTACAATACGCAAAGAAGGGATATTATACGCACACCTAAGAAATCTGCCGCGTCCTTTCAAGATAGAAAAAGTATAATTTAGACATGTTGCAAGATCGAAAAATCACTAGGCTTCATAATCATCTCTTGCGCCATAATATCCAATTATTAAATTTTCTAACCTAATTCCCGCGCAAATTATTTAAAAAAAAATATGGGAGAATTTATCATCATAAATCTCAACCATACTCCCACTATCTTAAGTAGTCTCCTAGTCCTAGTCATATGTAAAGACATAACCTACTAAAAACCGCAGTAACCTTTTGGGCCAGTATACAAGGACAGCTACCCAGACCATAGCGACCTGTTGGGCCAGTCTACAAAGACAGCCAGACTATAGTGACCTGTTGGGCCAGTCTACAAAGATGGTTCATATGAGACCATTACAGTCCATTTTTCTTGTTCCATCAGTGCATTTACAGTTCTTACTGGGGCTACTGTAGTCTTTTTGGCTATACAATGCATTTACAGTTCTTACTAGGTCACCATGGTCTTTTGGCTATACAGTGCATTTACAGTTCTTACTGGGGTCACTGCAATTCTTTCAGCCTATCATTCACATTGACAATTCTAACTAAGACTACTTAGTGGAATTTTCTATATTTTTATCACTAAAAGAAATGAAGACTAATGTCTAAACATTCAAGTCTAACATTCAACGATGATAAAATAATCACATTTCCACATGTTCAATTCACACATACATGTTATCACATTTAATAAAAATTAAATAAAAGATCACATGTAATATAACATTATGAAAAAAAAAAAACAATAGCATGAATATAACCAAATATTCACATGTTATCATATTTAATCTAAAACATTAAACAAAATATTACATGTAATATATCAATATATCTAAGCATATATTAATTCATGCAATTTTATTTATTATTATTATTATTATTATTATTTTTTTTTAATAAAAACAAAATGTATATTTAACCCCCACCTAAACCAAAGGAAAGTCGCAACCTAATGGTGCGCACTACCCTTATATAATCGGTGGTCTTGGGTTCAAATCCTCCTATACGAGCAGTTAACGCTGCTCGTGCTGGACCCAAGCGGCAGCTGAGCTGCTGCTGTGAAACGGCTACTGTTCACGTGAACAGTAGCCATCCGGAGGTAGGAGATGACCGAAGTCATCTCTGTTTTCAATGGGCCTGGGCCACACGGCCCGTTTGTTTTTTTTAAAACCCTTCTTTTCTTGGGCCTGGGCTATTCGGCCCTTCCATGTTAAAAAAAAAAAAAAAAAGGGCCTGGGCCATTTTAGGCCCAGCCTTGTTTAAACCTTTTTTTTTTTATGGATTTAAAAAAAAATTGAGGACTACAAAAATGGCATCCAGATTTCTCAGATACGAAAAAATAAATAAATAAACTGGAAACAATTTATAACGCATGGCTCTGATACCAATGTAAGAAAAATACAGCGGAAAAAATACCTCAAGCTTAGCTCACAAAATTGCTCCACAAGTTTTTCCAGATTGACAACACACAACCGTTTCCTTTTAGTGGCGAAGTGTACTACGTAGTATAAAACTAGAGTAACACTTAACAAATCCACAGCCTAAAAACTATTTCAAGAGAGAACAAATGAGAGAGAGATTTTTTTCTAAGTCAGAATGGTGCCAAAACCTTCTTGAGAGGGACTATATATAGTCCACCAAAGACTAGCCGTTACACTGCAAATAAATGCAGTGTAATGGCTTGTAACGTATGGCATTAAGCCATGCGTTACAAGACATGTATCGTATGGCTTAATGCCATACGTTCATGTCTTATGAAGGGAGGGGGTCAGCCCACGTGGGCGCCCCTCCTTTCCCCTGCTAACACTCACATTCAAAATGTAACCACATTTTCCTCCCGAGGGTATCAGTAAAATTGGGTTACCGTCCTCTTAAAAAATATTATTAGATTTAGATATTGTTTTGTGGTGTTCACTGTTCAGCAAAGAATCCCATTCATTATAATTTAATCACTTCAGATTTTCTTGATCATTTTTCTATTTTACGTATTGCACATTATTGTTCAGTTTTTCGTGCTTAAATTGAATATAAGACATAGTTGGTCATTTTTAATTTGTTTTCTTAATAGCTGCCGCACTTGATTACAATATATAGAGCTTGGAATTGGACTATCTTTGTGTATCAGCTACCTGTTGAAGTCTAGTCGAAGTGCTGGACCGAGTTAAATGAAGTATCTTGCAGAAAGGTTGGGAGCAATTGTAATGACCGCGAGATGTGAACTAGTTGAGCCGTTAGATGGCTGTATGAAAGTGGGAAGTATTAGATATGCTTATTTGTTTGGAGAAGTTTAACGACCCATGTGCAGCATAGGGGCATAAATAGTTATGAAAAATTATATTCGTCGTTTTCACATATCACGCACTATATTTTTTTTTCTTACCAAATATGTGGTATATAGATGATGAGTAGAAGAATTCAATTAATTTAAAAAAAATAAAACTAAAAATATATATATATATTTTTTAAAATATGGTGTGTTGTATGTGAGGATGATGAATAATAAAACTCATTATGAAAAATTCTAAAATAGTTATAGAGTAGTGCTATTTGAACACTTTTATACTACACACCATCCATATGAAATAATTTGATTTGTAAAATTTAAATTTTAAAATTCATCTTTCAAATCAAATTATTCCACTTAGATAGTGTGTAATATAAAGGTCTTCAAATAAAATTATTAATAGTAATAAGGCCTAATATAACAGATTGTAGAGGAAAGACTAAAGAGTCCTGTTGCTCATCTACCTTATACCGCACTGGGTGCGTTATGGGTTTTTTTCTTTTTTTAAACTTCACAAAACATGTGGGTTCTCAATGAGACAAAAAGGAAAATTTCTATCGTTTGTTTTGCTCTCTTTAGAATAAGAACAACAAAGATAAATGGTCGCTAGCATATGTCCAGGATATGGCTTCGCTTTGCCTAACTCCTTTGCCACCTTCAGCACCACCTACCCACCCTTGCAAACTCTTCGAATATTCTTCTTTGTCTTTAAATAGTTATCTTTTATCACAAGATGAGCTTTAAAGCCCATAGACATTGTTACTGGTTTGTTATTGATAGCTCATACAGATAGTTGGATTGAGACTGGAGTTGAGAATAAGGAAATTATTGAATACTTGATCACACAAAACTAGATGAATTGAAGTTAAGGGATTGGATTTTGGGAAAATTTTGAAGTAAAAAACTAGCAAAACTTTGTACAAAATGAATTTTGAAACCCTAATTTAAAACAGAGATAGGAACCTAGATTTTACAAAATCGGTAATAAAATTAAAAGAAATAAAATTGAGAGCCTTTCAAACACGAATAGGAAAAAAAATGGAGGTATAGATTATAATCCACGAGTTGATAAAAAATAAACTCAAAATAAAAAAAATGGAAATTTAAAGAAATAAAAAAGGAAAAAAAGAATATGCAGAAGAAAGAAAGAAATCACCGACGATGGGGTTCAATATTGACCTTGGCGAAAGAAATCAGTGGGTCATTGCACATCCTTATTCCTCTGTCTTTTTTAGTATTTGTTGGTTCTAAAGAGGAGAGAAGCATGTGGAGAAAGGGAAGTAATGAGGGGAGAGAAGAAAATGCCTTTGCTTTCTACTTATGGCTTAGCTAAGATTCAAGAAGAAAATGTCTATAATCATGGCCATTTGTATGAAGGGACCACTACATTTAACACTAAGTTTGTTAGTAGAGCTCAAGGTGCTAATGTTGATACAATGAAGCAATCCAAAGTTGTTATGCCAATTCAAAAGATCCCCTTTTCCTCAGATGAAGAAGAGGAGGAGCAGGATTTGTGTTACTATTGTGATTTTAAATGGGGACACAAATGTAATAATCCAAAACCGTTCCTAATTGAAGCCCTTCATTCTGATAAGGTGATAGAAGATAAGGAAGAGGAAGAGGATGACACTGAGTTTTTCTTTCAGCGTGATACTCTTGAAATTTCCTTGAATGCTATTGCTGGCTATCTTAGCCCTACGGCCATGAGAGAGATGGGAAGACTGGGCAAACAATTAGTGGTCATTTTGATAGACACACGAAGCACCTGTAATTTTTTGGATCTATCCATTGCCAAAAGGGCATAGCTTACCATGGATACTTCTGAGAATGTTAGTGCTAAGGTTAACAATGGGGAGAAGCTAACTTGTGAAGGGAGATGTGCAGTTGTGAAGTTTACACTGCAAGGGTTTTCTTTGTGTGCTGATTTGTTGGCACTAATGTTAGCTGGTTGTGATGTTGTTCTTAGGGTGGAATGGCTCAGCACTTTAGGTAATATCCTCTAGAATTTTAACAAGCTTACTATGAAGTTTTGTTTTCACGGAACTCAAGTCCAGTTTAAGGGCCTCCATGCTCCACAATTTATTGAAGATGATGAGGTTGAGCCAATGGTAAAAGGAAGAACTAAGGGATTGGTATTACGGTTAGTAGAGACAACCATTGATAGTAGGTATTCTAATATGCCTCCTGTTATTTCTCAGTTGTTAGAAAAGTATAAGGGTGTGTTTGCTGAATTTAAGGGTCTTCCTCCTCCTAGAAGGCATGATCATACTATTACACTCAAATCAGATTCTCAACTAGTCAATGTTAGGCCCTACAATATCCTAATTTTTAAAAAGTGGAAATAGAGAAACTTTTTAATGATATGCTTAGAACATGAGTGATTCAGTTCAACCAAAGTCTTTTTTCTTCACCTGTATTACTAGTTAGGAAGGTAGATGGAAGTTGCTTGATGAACACCACAGTTCCAAGGTGTTTTCCAAGTTGGATTTACTATCTGGATACCACTAAATCCTACTTAAACCTGAAGACATTCATAAAATTGTATTTAGGACTCACAAGAGTCACTGCAAATTCCTCATAATGCCTTTTGGTTTAACTAATGCAGCTTCTATTTTTTAGAGCCTAATGAACATTGTTTTTAGATCTTATTTGCTTAGGTTCTTCATGGTCTTCTTTGATGACATCTTAGTTTATAGCAACTACGTTAAGGACCACCTAGAACATTTATGGGTCACTTTGGAGGTATTGAGGGAATATAAACTCATTGCTAAAGAGTATAAATGTTGTTTTAGCTATGAAGAGGTCGAGTACTTGGGTCATTTGGTTTTTGAGGATGGAGTTCAAGCCGATCCAAAGAAGCTTCAAGCTATGGCTGCCCCTCTTAAACCTCAAAAACTGCATTGTGTACATTCAAGTCTACTTCCTGGCTATGGGGTTATGATAAAACATTGCAGAGGGTCAAAATGAATTCTTCTTGCCTTGTCTAAAGTTGGATGTTAAGAATTTTGTTTGAACTTGTGACACTTGTTAGAAAACCAAACCCGAGAACACTCATCCTGGAGGTCTCTTACAACCTCTCCCTAACCTCAAATACCTTGGACAAATATTACTATAGATTTTATTGAAGGTCAGCCCCTATCCCATAGCCAATCAATCATTTGGGCTGTAGTTGATCACTTGACTAAATTTATCCACTTCCTTTCCTTAGCACACCCCTATATTGCCTCTTTTATTGCTACCCTATTCTTCAACCACATTTTTAGACTCGATGGCCTGCTTGAATCCATCATCTCTAACAAAGATTTCATTTTTACAAGTTTCTTTTGGAATGAGTTATTTTGGGTATAAGGGGTTCACCTTACTTTCAGCTCAGCCTACCACCCATAAGCTGATAGTCACACAAAGTTGTGAAGAAGGGAATAAAAAACTATTTGCAGTGTTTTGTACAAGACAACCCTAAGGAGTGGACAAGTTGGTTGCCATTAGCTAAGTGGTTCTACAATACTACTTAGCATAAATCAACTAAGTTCTTTAATTTGTTAGGCCTTATATGGCTTTTACCCGCCCCCATTTGACTAGCTATTTGTTTGATTCCTCCTCTATACCTGTTGTGGATTCTATTTTAAATCATCGTACTCATAGTTCTGTTTCTATTGAAGGATAATCTGAAAATGACCCAAAATTGTATGAAGTATGCTGACCAGCAGAGAAAAGAAAGATCTTTCGAGGCTAGAACTTGGCTTTACCTGCAATTGCTACCATACTAGTAGATGTTAATGAACCATAGCCACCGTATGAAGTTGGCCCCTCCTTTTTATGGTTCTTTTTAGATCACTGAATGCATCGGGTCTGTCACCAATCGGTTGTAGTGGCCTAACACTTCCCAAATCCACTTTGTTTTCATGTGTCTCAACTTAAACCTATGTTGGGGTTTCCTGTCTTAGCTTTCCCTACTTTCCCACCTATGGATGCTCAGGGTGCTTTATAACTTGAACTTGTAGAGGTCCTTCATCCTTGGATCCACAAATAGAGCAATGTTGTTGCTAAACTCCTTGTTCA
Source organism: Cyclocarya paliurus (assembly GCA_029856935.1). Lineage (NCBI taxonomy): Eukaryota > Viridiplantae > Streptophyta > Magnoliopsida > Fagales > Juglandaceae > Cyclocarya > Cyclocarya paliurus. Next base: position 28,222,855 of record CM056953.1, read on the forward strand.
ATGGGATGTTCAATCTGCTGATGATGTAACTTGAGAAGACTATTGGAAGCTTTGGCGTGGCTACCCCACCTTGTGGGCAAGGTTTTTTAGGGGAGGGAATAACGTCAGCTCTAAGACCTAGGCTCTGTCCTAGGCTTGAAAAAAAAATCCCTCGCCTGAAGGAAAACCCCGTTGTATCATTAGGGTTAGTGGTTGTTTCCTCTTCCCTTTCTCTTTTTCCCTTTAGTTTTCTCTTCTTTCCGTTCACCCCATTTTCTCTCCTTCCCCATCAATTTATTCTTCTTTATCCAATACACACATTCCATTCCCCCCACTTCGCACCTACAAACGCACATCCCGTTTCAAACTTTCACCCACTTTGCACCCAATGTTCTCTCTCTCTCTCTCTCATTATATGACCAACACCTCTATCAGATTTTCCTTAGGCCTCTTGAAAACGTTTCTCCTAGCCGAACTCCCTCTCTCTTTTCTTTTCTGTGAATCTCACCGCAGCAAGCGACATCCTAAACATCTCTTCACAACAAGCAGTCCCACACTCATAGACCCATGAAAACAGCCCCTACAGTGCACTAGCTCCACGTATAACAATCCTCGTTGCCCATCAACACACCAACGTCTATGCATCACTGCCTTTCGCCCACCACTACGTTGTTCCCATTCGTAACACCTCTGGCGTAAAGCCCTCAGGTTGCCGCAAGATGCACGTCCAACTCTCCCACCCACATTGCCAACCACATGTCTGGAAACCAAACCGGTCACTCTCTCCTTCATAACACAACCTCATCACACCGTCAACCACCTCCACCTAGTTATTATTGTAGCCCATACCCACAGAAGCAACAATCTGCATAAAAGAACCAAATGAGTCTCTATTTTAAGCAAGAAAAGCATAGGACTTTTTCCCAACTGTGAGCCACAAAGTTGTTGCCACCTTCTCATGTTTCTCCAACGTCAAATGGAAACCACCCAACGTGCACCGTAGCCCAGCCTTGAATCCACTGTGGAGCCACCACCAACTGCCATGTTTCCTTCTCCACGACAGATCCTCTGGCCTCCCACTACTACAACACACCAGGGCCAAACTGAGAGCCACACCTTGCCACAGTTGAGGCCACGACGCCACCACCAGCTGCAACAGAAGATGTTGGAGAACAAGCCTCCACCGTCCAAATGAAGTATATCACCACTGTCCCACAGCCCATGTCATTGTTTCCTCTCGGTTACACGCACACACTGAAAGGATAAATAACAAGTAAGGTATTTAGATGAATAAAACAATACTCGTCTGCAATGCATGGAGACGTGATCCTTATGTATATATAGATGTTGCAGTGTACATATTTGTGTATAATACAAATACCCAAAACTCATTAGTTAGTTTACATTATCTTTATCTATATCTCTATCAGTATTTGAATCATCTATAGATTGTATATCACAAGGAGTCTTCTCAAGTGGTACAACTATATCTTATCTTTGACATCCTTTTATACTCTTTCTTTTACACGCCCCCTCAAGCAAAGTGGGGCAGCAGCTACGTGAAGCTTGTCTTTGAGGAAAATTAACCGTGGAGAAGGAATGGCTTAATCAACACATCAACTAGCTGATCTTTCCCAGATATGAACCTAACATCCAAGGTCTTCTTAGCCACTTGTTCAAGCACAAAATGAAAGTCTAGCTTGACATGTTTTGTTCTGGCATGGAAGACTGGGTTGACTGTCAAATATATGGCACCAATATTATCACACTAGAGGAATAGAGCATACAGATAGAAAATACCATGTTCACAGCAGAGAGATTGTAACCAAATTATCTCAGCTGTAGTGTTTGCAATTGCCCGATACTCTACTTCCATACTGGATCATGCCACAATCGTTTGTTTCTTTGAGCTCCAAGAGACAATATTATGGCCAAAGAAAATGTAATATCCACTTGTAGACCTCCGATCATCAGGTGACCCTACCTAGTCGACCTCAAAATACAACACAAGCTACGAGCTAGAGCTTAGTTGGATAAGTATACCATGATCTAACGTATGTTTCAGGTATCAAAGTATGCATTTCACTGCTGTCCAATGAATTGTTGTGAGTCAATGCATGAATTGGTAAACTTTGTTCACAACAAAGGATATATCGGCTCTTGTTAATGATAGATATTGGAGTGCCCCAACTGTGCTTCTGTAAAGTGTTTCATCTTCAAATGCTCATCAGCAAATATGGTCAGACTATGAAAGGTAGACATCGGGGAGGACACTGTTTTGGAGTGAGTCATATTTGTGCACTACAGTAGATTAAGAATATTTCTGTGTTAAGAAAGAAATAAACCTTCTAGTACAAAGTGAGCCTCAACATCGAGAAAGTAGTGAAGTTCCCCAAGATCCTTAGGAGCAAACTCCATACTAATTAAGGGATTGAATAACAGAAGATACAACAGGTGAAGAGGATCTGATGATCAAGATATTGTCCTCATAAACTAGAACATAAATCATTAGCTGAGAAGTTTGGAAAACAAAGCGTGATGCATGTGACTTGGAATTGACCAAACCCAATGATAGTAGATTGTCACTTAGGCGTGAATACCAGGCCATAGGTGCTTGTTTTAAACCATATAGTGCCTCATGAAGGTGACATACATGATCGGGGTCTTAAGGATGTACAAAATCGAGAGGTTGGTGCATTTATACCTCTTCATTAAGGAGTCCATGGAGGAAGGCACTGTTGACGTCTAGTCATTTGATGCACCACTGATGATTGACAACATGAGCTAACACAAGTTGAATAGTAGTGGGTTTAACCATTGGGCTGAATGTGTCTTGAAAGTCTAGACCCACTTGTTATTGGTACCCCTTGGCCACAAACAAGCATTGTAACGATCAAGTGTGCTGTCCGGCTTACTTTTAACTTTGTAAACCAACGACACCCCACAACGTTCATATTACTACACGGTTTAACAAGTGACTAGGTGCCATTTTTTAGCAGTGCATTGAACTCGAAATTTGTGGCCTGTCACCACTCAGGGTGTTTAGAAGCATGAGTATATGAGGATGGTTCAACCAGAGACAGATCTGAGGTAGCCACAAGAGCTTTGGATAGAGGGTATTGTACATAGCCATCATGATACTGCTTGGGTTTAACAATATTGTTTTGGAGCTGAGTTTGCATTAGATGAGATCGAGGTGGTAAATTTTCTGTTGCGACGAGCTAGACTGAAGCTGACAATGGAGAATTTGGTGAGATGGATGTGGTTTGTGGAGACTCAATAGGAACATATGAGATTGAGTTGGTAGGTCTTGGAGGAGATAGAAATGATAACTCTGGTGGTTGCAGCACATGTGGAGATGGACTTAACACTCGTAATGTGGATGGTAGAGTAAGGTCAACTTGAACTTGGAGGAGCTTGTGTTTGACATCACTAAACGGAAACTTGGACTCATTAAATATAACATGCTGTGAGAGATATTTATACCCACGATGATGAGAGCTATACCCAAGGAAGATACAACGTTGAGATTGAAAGTGCATTTTGTGATGATTATAGGGTTGGAGATAGGGTTAGCATTCACACCCAAAGACACATAAAAGAGAATAATTAGGATGCCGTTGAAACAAATTTTCAAACAGGAAAATGTGGGACAAGATAGGAGTTGATAGTCTATTGATGAGGTAGCAAACCATTTGAAAGGCAGAATCCCAATATTTTATATGGTATAGATGCATGAGAGAGAAGGGCAATGTCATTCTCCACAATGTGCTGGTGACATCTTTCGACGTAGCTATTTTGTTGATGAGTGTGAGGACAAGTGATACGATGATGAATCCCAAGAGTATTAAAAAATTTATGAAGACTCTGGAATTCACCGCGCCAGTCTCTTTGGTTCATTCTTAATTTACGGTTAAAGAAATGCTCTACATGTAGATGAAAGGAATGGAATAAATGTAGAACATTTGATTTTTGAGAGATGTGAAATAACCAAGAATATTTACTAAAGTGATCAATGAAAAGAACATAATATTTATTTCCTTCTAAAGATAAGCCAGGGGATGGTCCCCATACATCACTGAAAATAAGGTCTAACGGGCCCTTGGAGATGGCCTCAGACATGAAAAATGGTAGTTGATGACTTTTGCCTTGTTGGCAAACAGCACACACACCATCAGTTTTATTTGACAATATAGGTAGAGAAAATCTAGAGACAACACTACGAATCATTCTCATGGAGGGATGATCGAGACAAGAATGCCAAGTGGTCAGTAGAGCACTAGCGAAGAGAAGAGCTTAAGGTAAAGAGGGTTGAGACATGGTGGAGGGGAAAGGATATAGCCCAGCCTCAGCCTTGCCACCTCTCAATTATGAAACCAAGACAAGCAATAGAGGGAATTATTACTGAAAAACTATAAAAACACATACAATGATTCAGGGCTGAGAGTGAAACAACAATTAGAACTAAAAATAGTTCCACTAGTTATGCATTATGAACAAATGTTACATAAAGCAAAACGAAATCATAAGGAATAAAATAATTCACTATTAAAATAATAAATGTGACGCCCTGACTCTCACGTACAAAAAACTTCTGGAATCGTGACGTCAGGATGATGACAACATGGGTCACGCATCCCAACAATAAGTGTCAAGTGTGTGTACAAGCAACAATGTACAATAAAAATAATAGCGGATAAAATAAATAAGTCACTAAGTACCAGAATCTATTTAATACAAATATTTAAATACAAAGCGTTTTAAAACAAAAGTCAAAGTCCCATAAAAGTAATACAAGGCTAAAAAGATACAACTATGAGTGATCCTAGATCACTCCTCCGGCGGAGCCAAATCCTTAGGTTCGGCATCTGCATCATCAACATCAAAATCTGCGATACCATTAAATGGTACCGCAGGTAAGTTATAATCCAACCAATCCTGAGATAGAAACACATTTAATGCAACCAACCATGCATGCATATGATGAAATATGCACCAGATCCAAAAATATCATTTTCTCCGAAAATGAATATTTTTCCAACACATGTCAAAATCTCATTTAGCCCAAAAATCATGATCCATCATTTTCCTAAAAAATGATGCACACAAAAATCATTATCCAACACACGCAATTTTTCCAGAAAATAGCCATTATCCATTTTATCCGTATGCACCATGATCTCCCCTAGGGACCATTTGCACACCCTTGCTGCATAACGAGCGATGCCCAGTTTCGCACCTAGTGCGTTTGTGGCCAGGCATCCTCTAGCCTCCGCCAACAGAAGGGCCATGGAGTCAGCCCGAGAACTTTACCATCACGTCCGATCCCGTTGTCGCCTAGCGACAATCCAGGAGATGTCACTCACTATATTCCGCTCCCGAGTGACCAGAGGAGCTCCACCGAGATAATGCCCAATCTCGGCTTGGGGTCGTGATACACACGCACCCAAAAATCATTTCCACATGAAACCCAGTTTTCAATAAACACATGAACATGAATGCAATTACTCGAAAACCCAGTTTCATTTATAAACATGATCATGTGTGCACATGCAATGTACCAAACACGACAACAATTTCCAACAACCAACAAATTCCAATAACCAAACACACAACAACTCCAACCTCCAATCCATCCGACTCCCGTACTCCTCGAACTCAGTCCGGCACAACCAACCAATCACAATAATAATAAATAAGTTAGCGTAAAAATATATTAAAATCTCAAAAGATGTTTGGAAAAATACTTACAGCACTATATAGTAATTTTTGGAGGATCACAGATGAGCTGGAAGCCATAAAACAGCAACAGAATAGTGTAAAATACACTATGGTCGTGGGTCTCAAAGACCTACTTTTGAACGGAGTCAAATAAAGACTTGAAATTGCTAGGGTAGGACCTAAGGAGGTCGGTGAATCTAGTGGTGGAGGCCTTTGGCCGTGGGTGGCGGCATAGGTGGTGGTTTAAGGCCAAAATGGGTGAAATCGGAGATGTAAAGAATGGGGTTTCACCGGTGACTGATCGGAGCTGGGGTTGGGTCCATTGGGTTGCTAGGAGGTCGAGGAAGAAGTGGTGAAGAGATGGTGGCTGGAGGTGGCCGAACGGTGGCGCTAGAGCTCAAAATTCGTGCGGCTTTAGGCAGTGTGTGCGGGCAAACAGCAGCGCGGGAAAGGCTGGGATTGGAGGGACATGGTCGTCGGTGGCTGGGGAAGCGATTGCGCCGGGCGGAGACGACCAAGGCGGCGTGGGGCGGTGGTTGGAAGAGATGAAAGGAAACACACGGGGAGAGAGAGAGAGAGAGAGAGAGAGAGCTGGCTGCGTAGGAGGAGAGAGATCGAGAGGAAATAGAGAGAAAAGAAAGAAAGAAAAGAAAAAGAAGGAAAAGAAAAAGAGGGAAAGAAAAAATGGAGGGAAAGAAATGAGGTCCAATCCTCACTACTGGGGTCCTAAAAATGATCAAACGAAAATGATTTTAAAACAATAAACTAAATAAAATAATTCAAACGCAGTGAAAAACTCAATTAAAACAATAATAAATTTTAAAACTCAAAAACAAACTAATTTAAATTAAAGATCAATTTAAATGCAAAACAGTAAATAATATTAAGAAAGCACATTAAAAAATAATTTTCACAACTTAAGAATATCATAAAATAATCTAATAAAACCCCTATAATTTTAAAACAAGACAATTAATATTTAAATTAATTAAAATAATCATTCAATAAAAATACACTAAAATACGAGGTGTTACTTTCTCCCCCCCTTAAATAAAATTTCGTCCTCGAAATTGGCAAGGTCAAACATTAAAGCTAAGACAAGTATAAGATTCGACTAAGAGCAGACTTAAGAAACATACCGCCAAGGTCAACCAAACTAATACGGATATTGCTCTCTCATGTCGGCTTCTCGCTTCCAAAAGAAATTTTGAGCCAACGGATCACCCCATGACACCTTCACCAAAGGTATCGTCTTGGACCTTAACCTTTGCTCTTTCCAATCCATAATCTGCGTCAGAACAACTTCATAGGTAAGGTTAGGCTGAAGTTGAATGCGCTCCGGGTCAACAAAACATGGTTCTTGTTATCCAAAACTCTTCTTCAACGATGACACATGGAACACATCATGAACATCCCCAAAATAATCCGGCAATGCAACTCTATAAGCAACAAGCCCAACCTTCTCCACAATCTGAAAAAGGCCAACATACCTCGGCCTAAGCTTTCCTTTCTTACCAAAGCGCTAACCCCTTTCATAGGAGAGACTTTAAGGTAAACTCAATCACCTTCCTCAAAAGATAAGTCTCTTCTCCTCGTATCTGCATAACTCTTCTGACGACTTTACGCTTCCACCATTTTATTCCTTATAACCCGAACTTGATCTTTCATTTCTTGAATTAACTCAGGCCCAATTAATTTACTCTCACCCACTTCATCCCAACACAAAAGTGATCTGCACTTCCTTCCATACAAAACTTCATACGGGCCATCTAAATGGAGGCATGAAAATTGTTATTATAAGCAAATTCTATTAATGAGAACTGATTTTCCCAACTCCCCTGAAATTCCATGACACATGCCCGCAATATATCCTCTAGAGTCTGAATAGTGTGCTCCGACTGACCATCAGTTTGAGGGTGATAAGCAGTACTGAACTTCAACTTAGTGCCTAAAGCTGCCTGCAAACTCTTCCAAAAATGAGACGTGAACCGCGGGTCTCGATCCGATACAATACTCTTGGGTACTCCGTGCAAGCGCACTATCTCCTTAACATACAACTGAGTCAACTTTCCCAAAGAGTCAGTATTATTGACAGATAAGAAATGAGCACTCTTGGTCAACCGATCAACAATCACCCAAACTGAGTTCTTTCCACTAGGAGTCCTTGGAAGACTTACTACAAAATCCATAGAAATGTCATCTCACTTCCACTCAGGAATAGGGAGAGGTTGAAGCTTACCAGCAGGTCTCTGATGCTCAGCCTTGACTTGACAGCATGTGTCACACTTCTCAATAAACATGGCGATATCCAACTTCATGCCTTCCCATAAGAAATTTCTCTTTAAATCCCGATAAATCTTAGTGCTTCCAGGACAAACTGAATAAGGAGCTGTATGAGCTTCTGTCAAGATTCTCTCTTTAAATTCTGAATCTCGAGAAATCACTCTTCGATCCCGAAAACAAAGAACACCATCTTTATCCAAACTATAGTAACTGGGTCCTCTAGACTTCCTTACTCTCTTCCTGATATCTAACAACTTTGGATCCCTTCTTTGGAGAGTCTTCAATTATTCAAAATCAGCTACTCGAGCATCCAAAACTGAAGAGAGCAATTCTTCTTTATGCGAACTCTCAATAAGAAGTCTTCTCATCCCACAAAGGAAAGAGTCCAAACCTGATGACTCTACCTCATTTACCAACTGAGACTTCCTACTCAAAGTATCAGCGACTAGATTCGCCTTCCCTGGATGATACTTGATCTCACATTGGTAGTCGCTAATCAGCTCTAACCATCATCTCTATCTCAAATTGAGATTCTTATGAGAAAACAGATGCTTCAAACTCTTATGGTCAGTGTAGACTTCACAGACTTTTCCATACAAATAATGTCGCCAGATCTTAAGAGTAAACACCACAGCTGCCAATTCCAAATCATGAGTGGGATAATTCTTCTCATGAACTTTCAATTAACGAGATGCATAAGCAACAACTTGTCCATCCTACATAAGAACACATCCTAACCCAAACTTGGATACATCACTAAACACTACAAACGGCTTGTGTGGCTCCAGAAGCGCCAAAACAGGCGCTGTTGTCAGTCTCTTCTCCAATTCTTGGAAACTCCTCTCGCATCTATCTGACCAAACAAATTCAGCATTCTTCCTAGTCAAAGCAGTGAGAGGTCTGGATAATCGAGAAAATCCTTCAACAAATCTCTGATAATACCTGACAAGTCCCAAGAAATTCTGAATCTCACACACCGTTGAAGGACGAGGCCATGACAAAACAGCTTTCACCTTACTAGGATCTACAGCCACTCCATCTCGGGAAATCACGTGTCCAAGAAACTTAACTTCTTCCAACCAAAATTCACATTTACTTAGTTTCGCCTACAACTGATGTTCCCTTAATTTCCCAAGCACCAGGCGAAGGTGATAAACATGCTCTTCCAAGTCTCGAGAATAAATCATACTATCATCAATAAATACCACCACAAAAGAATCCATATAAGGTCGAAATACTCAGTTCATCAAATCCATAAAGGCTGCAGGAGTATTAGTCAACCCAAAAGGCATCACTTTAAACTCATAATGTCCATACCGCGACCTAAAAGCAGTCTTGGGTATATCTTTGTCTCTTTGTGACGATCCGATCCTATATTTTATCTAGGGATAAATTATAGATAATTTTATTAGGCTCAATAAATGAGTTTAATCCTATAAAAGAATTTACCAAACATAAATTTTTTTTAACTTAGAATTAAGCCTCCATTACTATTATTATTATTATTATTATTATTATTATTATTATTATTATTATTATTATTCTATTATTATTATTATTATTATTATTATTATTGATTGTTTTAATAGAAGCTTTAGTGTGAACCGATTCGTGTAAGCTCTAGAATCCTTCAGTTTTTTTTTCTCCTCCCATCTTCACCCGTAGACCTGAAGTGCTTATCCCCTATCTAGTCGATTAAACTCCTAGAGGGAAACCAACTCCCAACACTAGACTAAACCAACCCAGTCATGTTCGGCTTCCCCACACTGCACGTCTCACACTCACATGCATGCACATCACGTACGCTTCTTGTACCGATCGACTTAGTGTTTGTATCCTCATGGGATTAGGTCTTCTATGTGCAGCCAACTTCCTCCTCCCCCCTTGCCTATATATTCCAACTGAAACCTCTTGTAAAACACACACAAAACTCACACCGAAACCAGTTTCTGGAGTGTAAACCGAGAGGCCAAAAGCAGTGCAATCCGAGCCCTCCTGTTGCCAACCCGTGAGCTCCATTCATCACCATCACCGCTGCCCAACAAGCCACGACCACCACCTTGCGGAAGCCGTCGCCCAGCCACCAAAAACCACCCCAGAAAATACTCTGTTTTGCTGCACCGAAACAGGGGAAGTGCTTTCCCACCGTAAGCCTCTCTCGGCCCAGCCATTACCGACCACCTTGGGTCATCGAACCACCACCATGAAGCCAGAAACTGCCGACCAACCCAACCCCGATGTCCCCACTTCATCCAGGTAAACCCAAGACCGTCGCTGCCCTCCTCATCTCTCTCGGTCGTTCCCAGCTTCATAGAACTCTCCTTCCCCTCTCGGCTTCGCACCACCGCAGTGAAGCCTCCAGTTGCACCAACTCCACTTCCAGCCACCTTGAGCCACCGTCCAGCCCATCCCCCGTCGCACACACCTCCTTCGATGAGCCTCTGTTCCCTCGCACAGCACTCGGTTCTCTTCAAAATACAGTACGTAGGCTTGGTTAGAATAATGCATGCATAAGTGTGTTTACAATAATGCCCTTGGCTTCCTCTAACACTTGCCGTGTAACCTACTCCTATTTTGCACTGTAAATCACTTGGTATAATATGTTTGGGTCGGTTTCGATACACTGCATGTGGTAACTATGTTTTTTTTTTTACTTTGAACCGAGCTCTTTATATGTTTTGAACCTCTCTTAAGTTTTTAAATGAACTTGTATTTTAAATTGGATTTGATCTTATATTATTGTTTTAGTAATTTTTGTTGGGCTTAAGTAAATGATGATGGGTTGATCTTAATACTTTAAGTTGTGTTTAATTTTATAAGTATTAATCATAGACTTTTTCCTTATAATAAGGTGTTGAAGGAAAATGAAATTATTTTAAATATACTATCAAGTTCAATATTTTGTTAATATTCTTTTAAAAGCTTAATAATAATTTATTGTGTTATACTTTAAATAAAATAAAGAAATATGTTAAGAGTATTTAAATAATATTGATAATTAATATATTTCTTATAAGATTAAATAATTATGTTAAGAAAGTAAATCTATTTTAAGAATTTAGATTTTTATGACTTATTTTAAAATAGCTCAAGTGTTTTACTAAGTTATAATATGTTATTAGTACTTTCTAAGTAATTTAAGATATTAAGATTTATTGTTATTAGCGATAAGCAGAATATTTATTTAACTATTTTCTAGATTATGAATTTTAATTAAGTAGGATATTAAGATATGGGTTCCTAGACAAGTTTAGTGACTTTTAAATACTGGTTCGATTGGAATATTTACGGATATTACACGCTCATTGTATAGGTGATCGATTACGTGCGGAAAATAGTGGATTAGCGCTGCAAGGTAAGTAGCATGATCATACCCTTACACATATGTGCGGTAAACGATATGTCTTTTATAAAAATATTATGCATGAATAACCTCTATTAGAAGCCCCTTTTTACATACCCAAGACATGATAAAAATATGAAAATTCATGATTTTATGTAAATAATTATGCATCAAGATATTTATGAAAACTCATGATTTTATGAAAGAAATTATGCATCAAAAGATTTATGAAAAGTTATGATTTTATGTGAGAGTTATGCATTAAAATAATTTATGAAAAACCATGCATGCTTTTATGTGAAGATTTAAGTATTAAAGTATTCATGAAAAATCATAATTTTATGTGAGAAGTCATGCATCACGACATGTTATGAAAGAATGTGATTTCATTTGAAATCTATGATATGATATGACAAGTATGAATTTGATTTCTTTGGAAATCTATGATATGACAAGTATGTAAGTATGATTATGATGAAATATAAATGATAAGATACGTAACGGCCTATATTATGATATGAAGACGGTACCTATGTATGGGCATATTGCATTGCCAGGTCGTACATGCTGGTAGTGCACCCGGTATGTCTTCCTTATGTATGGATTCTACAACCCGCGGCTACGGGCGGAATCGGAATCTATTTAGATTCGCTAACCCTAACTCACAGGGATCAACAGTGGGTAACGGCCTATGACAAGTGAAAGATAAGCTCATGTTTATGTTCATGTTATTTACGTATGTATTTATAAGTAAGCACGTTTTTTAAGAAACCTTATGTTTATTATATTTATTGTATGATGTGTGCTTATTGAGTATTCGACTCATTTTAGTTTGTTTTCATGTTTTTAAACCACCCCAGGTGATGAAATTTATGAAGATGAGACTGCAGGACTGGACTTGACCCCGGGAGGCGAGACAGAGGCCTAGACAGATTATGATATGATTAGCTTTTATGGTTTAAGATTTAAGTAAATTATTTTGATAAGCACATGAGACTTCCATTTTTTTTTAAATAAGTGCTTCCGCAGACTCTATGTTGGATTTTAAGTATTAATTAAATTATATTTTATTTATAGAATCTTTTGCATCTGGCTCGTTATTTAAAAGAAAAAGTTTTAGTCAAGTTCAGTAGTAGCACACTGGCTTTCCGAAAAATTCTAAAATGTCTTTATTGGGGAGCGGGGTGTTACACTCTTATCCTCAACTGATGGTATCCCGATCTCAAGTCAATTTTTGAGAAGATAGCTACTCCTTGAAACTGATCAAATAAATCATCTATCTAAGGAAGATGGTACTTATTCTTGATAGTCACTTTATTAAGCTCCTGATAGTCGATACACATTCTGAAAGTACCATCCTTCTTCTTAACAAACAAAACTGGCGCTCCCCAAGGTGAAGTATTAGGTTGAATAAATCCCTTATCAACCAATTCTTGCAACTGAGTTTTCAACTCTTTCAACTCAGCCGGTGCCATATGGTAGGAAGCCTTGTGCACAAGAACGGCTCCAGGTTCCAAATCAATAACAAATTCCAATTCACAAACTGGTGGCAACCCGGGCAAATCATCTACAAACACATCTGAAAATTCTTCTACAACTGGAATATCCACTAAAGACTTCTTCTCGGATGGCGTAGACACCACTTGAACAAAAAATGCATCAGCTCCACATGCTATATCTCTCTTTGCTTGCACCGCAGATATAACTATCGATTTTGCCTTCAACTTACTTCCCACATATTCCAAGTAATCTCCTTCCGAAAACTGGAAACCAATGACCCAACTTCTACAATTAATACACGCCGAATACCGGTACAACCAGTCTATCCCAAGAATAATGTCAAACCCGAGCAACTTGAATACAATTAGATCCTCCTCAAATGTCCTTCCACCAAAATCCAAGAGACAACCCAACACTACTTTAGAGCACCACACCATCTCGCATTCAAGACTTGTTGGGTTTCAGTACAATCACAAACCTCAAACGTTCTTTCCAAGTCCTCTATCCACCTTCTAGCCCGCAGTAGCTCCTCTTCACCAGTAAAAGCAGGTGTCCTATGCACTAGAAAGCGCTCATAGGTACACCCAGCTTGAACTACTCTATTCAAATCCCCTTGTGGTGGTTGGAAATTTTGTTGGAGGAACTCTGTCATTCTGTTCAATGCCCTGGCTATGGCATAATTTCTGTCACCCCGTGGCAACTCATCCTCGGGCACATCAGTCGACCTCCTTGGTCTAACCATTTTCCTGCCAAAGCGTAACCTTCAACCCCACTTAAGTCTCCAGACAAAATTTCAAATAAGAGCAAAAGCAACACCCAAATAAAATAAAATAAAACAACATAAAAAAAAATAGAGTAAAACCAACAAAATATAACAACATACAATAAATTAAAATCATTAAAAATAACATACTTCAAACAATTAATTTCAAATCACAACTTTTAAAATTTTCTGGTATTGCACCTAAGGGACATGTGGCTTTACCCAGAGTCGAACTGCTCTGATACCACCTGTGACGCCCCGACTCCCAAGTACAAAAAATTTAGAGAATCGTGATGTCACGATTCCTGAAATTTTTCGTACGTGGGAGTTGGAGCATCACAATAAACAAAAAAGTCATTAATTTGAGAGCAACAAGGACAATTCTAAGGATGACTTGTTAACATCAAATGCTCTAATTGTAGGGCACAAGAGATTTTAGCAAATTACAAGGAAAAATAATCCCTCTATTATTACAAAAGTATAAAATGAGAATGAGGAAGACCCAATAATTGCCTTCTTCATCCAAGAGTAAATCCCACATTTGAACCTTCCATCTATCCTCACCGAGGTACAGATCCCAGTGTAGCACGGTAGACATTTGAACCACCAAAATGAATATAACTCATAATCAAAATTAAATCAAACCCAAATAAAATGTTCACATAGGTATTTAGTGAGTAAAGCTTCAATATTTCTACATAACACAACACCCAATGATCTTAGAGACCCACGACCACCACCGATGCTCCCTTTGGAAACCCATGAAGATTAAGTAGATTTGGCACAACATCAACAAATTAAAACCCAGATAAAAAAGAAAACTGCATCTAACTAACTCTTGGAGAGAGAATAACCTTGGCAAGATTAATACAAAAGCACTATATCGGTACTCGGGGGTGGAAGCTGTCTGGCCATAGCATCGTGGGCCTAGATGCTTGAAGAGCAACGAATGAAATAGAAGAGGAAGACATAGAAGACTATAAAATGGCAAGAAGAAGATGATTTGGAAATAAGGGTTTGGAAATCTTACCTTGGGGAAGTTTGAATATGTCGCGATGAGTGGAAGGAGAGACGGAGAGGGCACTACAAGAAACAGGGTCTTTCCCGGCGTGGGTTGTCCTCGAGGTGAGGTGGTGGTAACGTGGTGGGGTCGCGGTCAAGGGACTGTGCTTACCGGCGTGGGTTGTGCTCAAGACAGAAGAGTTGGGGAGAGAGAAGGGGAGGGAAGGGGGGGGGGGGGGAAGGGCTGGAGGGAAATGAACGGAGAATGAGCGGGTATTTCAATTTTAATAACTTTTTGTGGCGTCTTCATATCGCCGCAAATGCCTCAAACCTCGCCGCAAATATGAAAAATTCATTATCAACGAAAACAATATCCATTTGTGGTGACTTAAAAGCTTAATAATGAATTCCCTCATCACTTTCAAAATTTCGTGCTGAGTTTAGCGGCGAAATTTAAAATCGCCGCAAATAAGTAGTATTTGCAGCAATTTTTTTGTGATGATTTTTTAATCTCTGGAAATAATATTTTTTGGTGATTTTTAAATATAAAAAATTGCTGCAAATGACCACTTTCACAATCGCAGCGATTAACTAATGTAGCAAAAAAAATTTAATCTTCCAACGAATTTTTCGTCGCAAAAATTGAAAAGTTGCTGCAAAAAACCAATTTAGTATTCGCGACGATTTTGTTCATCGTAAAAAATGTAAAAATCACCGCAAAAAACCATTTTCCAATTTGATGTAAAAAACCTGCGATGATGTAAAAAATCACTGCAAATAATGGCTTTTGTAGCGATTTTATTTGCAATAGATAGAAAATTGCAGCAAAAGGCCTTATTTATTGTAGTAAATTATGCACAAATTTTCATATTCACTCTTTTTGCATAATTCAGAAACAGAATATCAAAAATAGCTCATGTCTACACTAGTCATAACAAAATATTTTTCTCTTCCTAAACAGATTTCATGATGAGAATGTAGATAAAATGACCGAAGTTGTTTTTAAGTTTTTTTTTTTATAACAAAACATACATTAAAAATCAACATCAGTCCGTTCGTTTTATGCAAAGTCTAGTATAGGAATCTCACTTCCCTGATTCTTGCAATGTAATCTCTAAGCCTTGATTCTGAACACGTGTAATATCAACATCCTAAACCAGAAAATACTAATATTAAACAATGACTTAACTATACTTAATATTAAAACAATCTTGTAAATTATTACTATATTCAAATCTTGATTTAATTCTTAATAATATATTTAAAAAAATCTTAAATAATTTCTTGAAAAATAGGTTTATGTAGAAACAATGAGTCTAATTAACGTGAATTAACTGAGCCCAAAAATTCAAGTTGAAAATGAATTAAGGTTAGGTTTGGTAACTAAGTTTAAACATAAAATTCTCATCTCATCTCATCTTATCATTACAATTTTTCTAAATTTTCATACAAAATATAATAAACAATTTAACTTTTTCAAATTTCAAAAAAATAATACTATTAAAATATAATATTTTAAACTTTTATCTAAAACTAAAAATTCTCATCACAACGAAACAAAACCCCAAGCTACAACAGCCTAAGGCCTAAAAGAACATTTTTAACTTCAAAAGTCAGGGAGCACGTAATAAGGAAGAAGGCTAGGTAGTAAGTTCATGAGGCTTGGTATTCTTCGCTTATTCCGGAAGGGTAAAATAGAAGGCATGAAAGAAGAACATAGACAACCTTCACTGGAGGAAGGAGGATCGTGCTAGATACTCACCGAGAGAAAAAGGAACCGTGTGAGGGAGCTGTGCAACGACAGACTTGGTGATCGGACAGAATCAAGTTCACGACGGCTTCCCTTGTGGGCGACGCTGCGATTCTGAGAGGGAGGACGTAGAGAGAGAATTTGGTGATGTTTATTTGTTAATCACGACGGAAAAGGAGGAGGCCAACAGAGAGACATATGCGGCTTACCGATCGAGAGGAATTACGGTGGACCTGGAATGGTGTGAAGTGTCCGGCGGCACTTTCTGTGCAGTTGGATGCGAGGTGGAGGAGTTGGCGACGTGTGGTGGCTTCTCGAGATGCAGTGGCTGGCAAGACTTGGCGTCAGACAGAGGTGAAATTTCGGCAGTGTCGTGTGGCCATTTCCAACGGTGAAGAAACAGAGGAGGGTGGCAGTGGCTTTTCTTTGTCTCAGTGTAGGGAAACAGGGGACGATGGAGGCTTAGTGTGGGCTGGTGGTACAGGAGCAGTGCTGTGGAGGATTTTTGGCATGGCACGGTGGCTTAGTGTGGGTTGCTGGACTTCACATAGGGACGGGCGTTCTCAATGGAAAAAAAGCTTGATGCTGCGGTTGAGATCGTGAAGGGGGGCTGCTCGATTTGGTTTACTGGTGGACTGTGGGAAAAGTGCGGCAACCCTAGCTTGGGAAAAATGAGACTATCATGAACGTCCCCAATTATGCATGTTTATAGATATATACGTTGTTAGAAACCCTATAGGAGGAAGGAGAAAGCAGAAACGTGCATGGAACTTGCATGCAAGTCAAGATGTTGAGTATCTGGGCTTGGGATTTTAGCAAAACTTCTTGGGCACTACTAATTAAAAATAAAAATGGCGCACTTGGTCTAGAAAATGGGCTTTAACACATTTGTGGGGTTCAAAATCATCCACTAAACCGGGCCTTAAAATCACCTATTTGTCTTTCGGACCTAATTAAAAAAAAAAGAGCCCAGCTAACCAAAAGTCATAGCTCGCCGGCTTATTCAAAAGTATCCAACAAATCTCAAAGAGGTTTCTGAAATATATTGGCCTATTAAACGTAATTTATGCCAAATAAATCTATTTACTACCAAACTAGATTTTGGTCCCATAACTATTCTAGATTATTCGTTAAGATTCGAATGAATTTCTCATACATATTAACCTCAATAAAAATTATTATAGAACTCGGACTTGGCTTGGATTTGATACTGGATCGGGGTGTTATAATAAAGTTAAAATATTATTAGAATATAATTTTTTAATATATTTTTTATTTTGAAATTTAAAAAAATTAAATTATTTTTTATATTTTATATAAAAATTTTAAAAAGTTGTAATAATAAATAATGAATTTTTTTACAAGAATTAATAATGATCAGATAAAAAGCATGAAAGAGAAATAAAAAAGTGTTTATGTGAGTAGTAGATGTTGAGATAAGACCGAGTATTCAAACGGGAACTAATTAGAGGTCAAATTCTTGTCGCTGGTATTCAAAGTGCCGTATAAGAAAATTTCAGCAAGTAGAAAGATCTCGAGGAAATTATGTTTGGAAGGTAAGATGAGAATTTTGTGTTTTGTTTTAAAATTTAAAATATTATTTTTTAGTTTTGAGATTTGAAAAAGTTAAATTGAAATTTGAAAAAGTTGTATTGGGATTTGAAAAAGTTGAATTATTTATTATATTTTATATAGGAATTTGAAAAGGTTGTAATGATGAGATGAGATGAGATGAGAATTTTATTGAAGATGAAACTTCCAAACATAATCTAACTCTTGCATTTCCCATGGATATCTCAACGTTCTTTGTTCTTTTTCTCCTGCAAACTCCACTATCTTCATCTAAAGCGCTTGACATTCTCAAAGGCTCATCTCTATCTGTCGGGAAACCAAGCGAGAAGTTAGTTTCAGCGAGTGGTGAATTCTCTGCAGGGTTTTTCCCCGTTGGGGATAACGCTTTCTGCTTTTCCATATGGTTAACAATATCCTCGGTTCCCACCGTCGTTTGGATGGCAAACCGAGACGATCCTGTTGAAAGAGGTTCGGCAATCTCACTTTCAAACGATGGCAAGCTTATCCTCAGAAACTCTTTTGGTACCATCATTTGGACTACTAAAACGGCAGCCTTGACCACATCACAGACCTCCCAATTGCAGCTACAGCTCCTAAACACAGGCAATCTCGTTCTTCACCATAACTCTGATAATGGTGTCATCTGGCAAAGCTTTGATTCACCTACAGATACTCTTCTTCCTCGACAAACACTAACATGGGCTTCAAGCCTCGTGTCAAAGTCACGCCTAGGTGACTATTCTTCTGGCTACTACACACTCTCTTTCGACAATGATAATGTCCTCCGCCTGCTTTTCAAAGATCCGACGATATCCAGTCTCTACTGGCCTGATCCATCGTTTACGGACCCTGCAGAAGCCGAAAGGTCTAGGTACAACAATAGTAGAGCTGCGGTACTAGACGCGTCGGGCTATTTCTGGTCATCTGACCTTTTTGAATTCCGAGCAATAGATTTTCCTCTGGTATTGCACAGACGACTGACTCTTGATACTGACGGCAACCTGCGATTATACAGCCTGGAAAAGATGAATGACACTTGGGATTGGGTTGTAACATGGCAAGCATTCTCTGATCCATGCAGGATTCATGGAATCTGTGGCCCCAATAGTCTGTGTAGTTATAATCATGCTTCTGGTCGGAGCTGCTCTTGCTTGCGGGGATTCATGATCAAAGATCCGACTGACTGGTCTTATGGGTGTGTACCAGAATTCAATCTTTCTTGCAATCGAAGTGATGAGTCTAGCTTTGTCCAACTTGCTCATGTCGAGTTCTATGGTTCTGATTCAGACTTCCTACCTGATGTTACCCTACAAACCTGCCAAAAAGAATGCCTAAAACGGTGTAATTGCAAAGGTTTCCAATTTAAATTTAGCACAGATGAGAATGGTGCGGGTGCCTATATTTGTTACCCCAAGTTTCTTCTAGCCAACGGACGACGTTCACCCGGTTTTGAAGGAGATTTGTATTTAAGGCTACCCAAAGCTGGTCTTGTTTATAACAAGACGCCTGATGAAGTACAAAGGTTAGAATGTTTACACAAACCAGTTACGCAACCAAGAAAAACTTACGAAAATAAGACGGTGAAGCTTTTGCTTTGGGTTGCCACTATCATGGGTGGTGTAGAGGTTACTTGCATTTTCCTAGTGTTTGTTTTCTTGTCAAGGACTAGTAAAAATTCTGATCCAGCTGCACAAGCATACCTCCTGACAACTAGATTCAAAAGATTCACCTTCTCTGAGCTGAAAAGGGCGACACAGGGTTTTAGGGAACTAATTGGACAAGGAGCAGGCGGGGCAGTATACAAAGGAGTACTACCTGATCAGCGGGTAGCTGCAATCAAGCGCCTCAACGATGCCACCCAAGGAGAAGCAGAATTCCTAGCAGAAGTAAACACCGTTGGGAGGCTTAGATTATGTTTGGGGATGAGATGAGAATTTTGTGTTTTGTTTTAAAGTTTAAAATATTATTTTTTAGTTTTGAGATTTGAAAAAGTTAAATTGGAATTTGAAAAAGTTATATTGAGATTTGAAAAAGTTGAATTATTTATTATATTTTGTATGGAAATTTGAAAAAGTGTAAAGATGAGATGAGATGAAGATGAAAATTTTGAGTAAAACTTCTTTTCCAAACCTATCTGAGATCTGGGGATACTGTGCAGAGGGGAAGCACCGACTTCTAGTGTACGAGTACATGGAGCTTGGATCATTAGCGGGAAATCTTAGTTCAAATACACTTGATTGGGAAAAAAGGTTTGAAATTGCATTGGGCACAGCAAGAGGCTTAGCTTATTTGCATGAAGAGTGCCTAGAATGGGTTTTACATTGCGATGTGAAGCCTCAGAACATACTCCTGGACTCAAACTATCAACCAAAGATAGCAGATTTTGGCCTGTCTAAACTACGAAATAGAGGTGAGGTTGATCGTTCAAGCTTCTCTAAGATGAGAGGAACCAGAGGTTACATGGCTCCTGAATGGGTTTACAATCTTCCCATCACTTCTAAAGTGGATGTCTATAGCTACGGAGTCGTGGTGTTGGAAATGGTTACTGGAAAGAGCCCCTCAGGCATGCATACCTCTGAAAGCAGAGGAGCGAGAGAGTATAAGAGCCTAGTCACGTTAGTGAGGGAGGAAATCATGAATAAAAAAGCGGCTTCAAGGGAGTCGTTGGTTGAAGAAATCGTAGAACTCAGCATGGCTGGAAAATATGACATGGCTACGATGGAACTTCTGGTTAAAGTGGCTTTACAGTGCGTGGCCGAAGAAAAGGATGATAGACCCACCATGAAGCAGGTTGTAGAGATGCTTTTGTCGCACAAGGTTGATTAATATCGTAGTCCGGGAAGTTTAGATTATATATGTAACTCTTTCTTTTTCTTTTTGTGTGTGTTTGATGAAGATCAGATGTTCCTGGACCGTAGTAGATTGTTGAAGATTAGACGCTGTAATCGATCTGGTTCACTCTGATCCAGCTCTTCTGTATCAAGGATTAATTTTGATTAGAAAACTATGGCCTTGATGTTTTTCTTGGTATATTAAATCCATGTATTCGCCCTTGTAACCTTGAGAATATGAACTTCCAAGAGAGATGAGATGTCTTTTGGTGCAATATGAACTTCCAAGAGAGATCAAATTATCGATATTGCATACTTCTTTTAGGCTTTTTATTTTGGCAAGCTTGTTTGTTATTTTACCACTGTTCTGGTCTTCAGGTTTCACTTTATTTCGTGAGAAAAATAAAGTTGCAGATTGGTTGGTAAAGCAAGGGCCTTCTGGTGTTGATTCGGTTTTTTCTCATTTGATGGAGACCCCCTGAGTGCTGCGAGGGGCTTATTCGCATGCACTACTCGGGGATGCTTTTGCTTTGTTTTAGTTAGATTCGATATTTTTTTTATTTTGTTACTTTTGTTTTGTTGCTTTTGTTTATGCTTTGGTTTAGTTCTTTATTTTTGCATGTTGGGCTTTTTTTTGTAAGAATAAATATAGATAGCAGTTATTGTTGGCAGCAACCATTTTGCATACATGATGTGGCCTCATCTAGACCATACATCTCCAATTTACTATCCAACTGAGAGAATATGAGAGAAGCTCGAGAATGAGAGAGAGTGATGAGAGAGAAATTGAGAATGAGAGAGAGAGCAGCGAGAGAGAGTGATGAGAGAGAGCGAAGACGGAGAGAGAGAGAGAGAGTGACGAGAGAGAGAGCAAAGATGGAGAGAGAGAGCGATGAGAAAGAGTGTGAGTTGCGAGAGAGAGAGAGCGGCAAGAGAGAGAGAGTGAGTTGCGAGAGAAAGAGAGTGATGAGAGAGAGACAGCAGGTGAGAGAGACAGAGTGATGAGAGAGTGAGAGAGTTGCGGGATAGAGTTGTGAGAGAGAGAGTGATGAGAGAGAAAGAGCAGGTGAGAGAAACGAGAGCAGGTGAGGATGAGAGATGGAAAAAAAAATGCAAGAAAAAAAAATAATCGTGTAGTGAGTGTAAAGTGTGCACTACTACAATGACTTTCCTATAACATTACTCTTTTTGTAATTCTTGAAAAGGAGAAGAGGAGGAAAAAGAAAGAAAAAAAGAAAGGTTATACCCTTGCCTTTCTGTTTCAGTTTTTGTCTTTATTTCAATACCTAGGTTCTGGTTTCTTGGTTATATCATTTGTAATCATGGATATTTAGACATGAAAAATTGTATTTTTCGCGCGACTACAAGTAGCAGTGCCGTGCAGAAACCGGCACCAATGGCATTCACAATGGATACGGCAGGCAGATTGGACTTGTTTGGATCTAGCAGTACATCGTACATTTATCTCCTCTAGACCACTAAAAGGAATTGTACTTGTTTGGACGTATATAAAATTTTCAAAAATTTTCATAATTTCTTTCTCAAATATCATTAAGCTTAATTTAGATATCAAAATCATCTCAACTTATTTTATCATTATAATTTTTATAAATTTTTACATAAAATATAATAAATAATTCAACTTTTTCAAAACTTAAAATAATAATAATATTAAAAAAATATTCTAATAATATTTTATTCAATTTTCAACTTTTATTTAAAATCATCTCATCTTATCTCATAATCCAAATCCCACCTAAAACATAATACTTTTCAATTCAAATTTTCAAAATTTTCATTTAATCATTACCTAATCATTCTTCAAATACAAAATCAATATAACCTTTTCAAATTTCAAAATAAAACACAACAATCAATTCAACTTTTACAGATTTCAAAAAAATATATATAGTAAAAATTCATAATCAAATAATTTTTTAACTTCATAATATTTTTATTCAATTTTATTTCTTTTTTTTTTCTCTTAAAACCCAATAAAAAATTTTCACTCAAATTATTTTGGTACTATTATTATTTACAAAATTCTCAAATACTCAAGTGTCGAAACATGCCCCCTATCACACAACAACAGGAAGTGAAAGTTCAGAATTCAAACATCAATGAATTGCATACTTCTTGATCTTGAATAGTTTCGCTTATTTTTATAAATTGCATGAGACGTTGTTGAAAACTGAATGCATCACAATAACGAAGTATAGAAAAGCAACGACAGAGAACTTAATTAGTACAGACCTTATTGCAAACTGCACAGAAAGTTTGACAGTCTTATCATATACGAATTGTAAAGCCACTTCATCCACTCTTAACTCATAAATTCTGGAAATTCAAACGTTTCACCACCTATGAATAATGTTGCATATACAATTTATACTCTAAATGCTGGACTTGAGTTAAACTTCTAGAACTTAAATATATATGTTACTACAGGCGTATCTGCTGGAGCCCACTACAAACAAATAAACACCTGACACTTGAACTTTCATACGGCCATCTAACGGCTCAACTATTCCTCATCTCACGATTACAATTGCTTCCCAACCTTTCTGCAAAATACCTTATCACCACAAGAGAAATGGTTTTTTGAGACAAAAACTTTTGTCTCAAAAAATCATAATTTCGTCCTAAAAAAGAATTAGAGATGAAAAAATTTCGTCTCTAATTTGTCTCTAAAAGGCTGTCTCAAAATGTTTTTAGAGACGAAATTTGAATTTCGTCTCCAAAAATCACTTTTAGGGACGAAATTGTGCGGAACCAGTCGAAACCGTTCGAACGGATATTTTTTTTGAGATGAACTAATTTCGTCTCAATATCTTGTTCGAATAGAATATTTTTCCGTTCGAACCGACAGGTTCATTCGAACGGAATAAAATTTTGAATCGAACAAATGACCATATTTGATACTGTTCGAACGAAATGAGTGTTCGAATGAAATATTTTCCGTTCGAACCTACCCGTCCATTCGAACGAAATAAAATTTTGAATCGAACAAATAAAGTTCGTTCGAACCAATAAATTTTGTTCGAATTCAAATTACGTCCGTTCGAACTGTATTCCGTGATATTCGTTCGAATGGGTTATTTTTTGTTCGAATGGTTATTTGTTTATTCGAATGGATTTAGAATTGGTTCTTTACCGTTCGAACGGTATGAAACATACAGAACAAAACCAAATTAATTAAAAATACCATATTAGTATTACACAAAATATAATTCAAATGTCAATTGTTCAAATTTTTTGAAACTTTATAATGTATTAACCCTAAAGAAAAAAAAAAGTTTTACAATTATGGTGGTGGTGTAGAGTTTTGTGACATAACTGACTGCAACTGAAGCATAGCTTTTTGTACCTCCATCTCCAATCTCTTTTGCATGTTCTCTTCTAATCTTGTCTCAAGATCTGCTGCTTGATCTAATCTGATCAGTAACTCTTTTTCCTTAGACTTCAATCGCTCTATTTCAAGTGCTGCTTCCTCCAATTTTTTAGTTTTGTCGTCATTCGATCTAGTTTGAGAAGAGGATGATGATGTTGAAGATGGTTTAACGCAACGTCCTAAGCCCCTCAAATATCCAGAACGTGATCCAAGAACTTGAGAAATGATCTGAACATCGTTGACAGATGATGCATCAGATGGATCCGCATTAACTTCCTTGAGAGATATCATCTTGTCCTACAAAAACAAAAACATATTAGTTAGTATAAGTAACAAAACTATAGTCACAATGGAATTAAAGAAACTTAAACTTACATAATTTGCCTCTGCTTCGGGACTGGTCCAAACACCATCACGATTTTTATGTGATTTTGCATACAATTGGGTCAGATCATAGTCAGCAGGACTTTCTTCTTTCTACAAAAAAATATATATATATTAGAATTTAAATCAGAAAAGTGTATTATATGTTAATATTTAATAGGGAGTAGAATAAATTACCATTTTGTTAGACAAACGATGAAAAGATCGAGAACCCGCATGATGGCGTATCTTCAAGTTTGATCTATTTGCTTTGTTTACAGTACTCCGTTGCTAAAAAAATAAAAAATATATATATATGTTTAATACATCTATCATAATACACTATTAAAAAAATAGAGCAGCGAAATTACCTGATAGGCAGGATCTTCAAACATATCACAAACCTTCTCCCATTCATTTGGTGGTATTGCTTGGAATGGATTTTGGCGCGCCTCTATTGTAGTACTGAACTTCTTATAATGTGCATGACATCGACCTTTGTACCTCCGAAATGCATTCGACATCAACTCCTCAACCGTTAATCGATCCTCTCGTCGGCCAAAATCAAGCTCAAACTCATCCTTTTAATAATTGTAAACAATTAGTATAAATACTAAATATTCAAAAAGTAACATGAATAATACTTAGTTACTTGAGATGTAGGTTATTACCAAACAACATTTTTTGATATGATCTTTCACTTCTTGTGGAACTTTAGACCAAGAGGATGTAGCAATAGGTGCATACGTGCGAGTAAGCGTACCAACAAAAGAAGCAAGCCATGCTGCTGAATCTCCAGAGCCACCGGTGTGATAATCAGGAATATCAACTTTAATTTTACCAACTTTCCTTACTTTTTCTATGCAGACACCCCTCGTAGTGCCTCTACCTCGGCGCTGGCTTACAACAGCTATATACAGTAATTAAAGCAAGTATTTGAATTAAATACTTTTATTTTATAGATATATAATCTAAATTGAGCATAAATTGTAGTATTTAATTTGATAAAATACCTTGTTCTGAGTCTGATAGTGTTGGCTGACTATTCATGACAGGTGAATCACACGGGGAATCAGTAATGGATGGAGATGGCACACGTGTTGCTTTACGTTTAGGAGGCATATCTATTTGAAATTGTAACAAATTATTATTCAAACAAACATTATGGATATCCTTAAACAAATTATACTTACAAAAATTGATATTTGAAATTCATTCACTATCTGTTTTGCTAGACCAATCACCCTCATCCTCGCTAGACACTTCAGTTGATTCATCGTCTTCTGATATTTCACCCTCAATTACTTCGGGTTGAACATCTTCTCTATATAATGAGACCATATCATATTGGCTGAGATCAACAAATAGATTGATGCCTACTTCGTTTTCTTGATATGCTTCTTCATTTGTTGGAGTATCAACTTCTTCTGAAGGTTCTTCTGTTTCTGGAATAGTATCATACACATTTCTTGGTGCAAACTTCTCCACTACCCGCCATGGGTTTCCATATTCCGGATCATCTAAATAAAATACTTGATTCGCTTGGCAAGCGAGAACGAAAGAATCGTCCTCATACCATGTGCGAGATGTATTGACACTCACAAAGTAATTATTGTTACGCACTCCCAACCTAGGATTTGAGACATCCCACCAATTACATTTAAACAACCAGACCATATATCCTCCCACGTATTTTAACACTATAATATCTTTCACAATTCCATAGAAGTCAATGTTATCATCCCCATGACTTCCTTCGACTACAACCCCACAATTTTGAGTTTTCCTATATCTTTCTCTGTCAGCTGTGTGAAATCTATATCCACGCACCAAACATCCTGAGTACTGGATGGCCCGCCTAGACGGACCACATGCCAGAGCATACAGTTCTGGTGAAATTTCTTCTGAATTTTCAACATATTTTGATACAACCTACATCAATAAATATTATTATATAAAAAAATGATAGATTTTAGTGGTATGAAATTCATATTATAAAATGAAACTTTACAGTAATACCGTATGTTCAAACCATGAAGCAAATTCCTCTTCATGCTTTCTTTCTACGTCAGTTACACCATTCGTGCGAAGTAGTTGTATATGTTCACTGCGCAGGTTTGTGTGAATGATTAATTTGTAGCAACGAAAAATGTTATATTATTATACATAATTAATTTAGAAGATCATCACTAACCTCAAATAGTGGTCAATCTCTGTACAGTTATTCAAGACATACCATCGAGCTCTTTCAAACTCTCGCCCACATAGGTCGTAACCCCTTTGTGCGCCTATGGGACGTACTATCTGGGAAAACACGGTAAATGTTGACAAGACTCCCGCCTCTCTTCCACCCTCATAATTTCGGTCTGGTCTTGTAAATCTAGTATCAACTTCACGAAAATACATTGAACAAAATGTATGCCACTCATTATCAATATATGACTCAGCAATCGAACCTTCTGGACGAGCTTTATTCCCCACAAATCGCTTCAATTTTCCTAAAAATCGTTCAATAGGATACATCCATCTATACTGAACTGGACCAGCGACTAAAGCCTCACGAGGTAGGTGCACAGCCAAATGAACCATTACATCAAAGAATGAAGGCGGGTATAAACTCTCCAACTTGCACAATATTACTGCAATATCAGCTTCTATTTTTAACAATGCATCAACTTTCAACGTTCTTCTACAAATGTCTCTGAAAAATCCTCCTAATTCTGTGAGAGCTATACGAACATCTCGAGTAAGCTTTCCACGCACACCAACCGGCAACAAACGCTGCAGAAATACATGGCAGTCATGACTTTTAAGACCAGTTATTTTCCAATCATGTGTTCGAACACATCTTGACATGTGTGAAGCATAGCCATCGAGTAATTTGATTGTCAAGAACCAATCACAAAATTGTTTTCTCTCATCATTTGAGAGTGTATACATTCCAATAGGCATGTATGCTGACGACCCATTATCTTGCAAATGCAACTCTGGTCTTATCCCCAACTCTTTTAAGTCTTTACGAGAATTAGCTGTATCTTTTGTCTTCCCTTCTATTGACATCAGAGTACCCAATATATTCTCACATATATTCTTTTCAATATGCATAACATCTAGATTGTGACGCAGTGTCAGTGTAGACCAGTATAGTAACTAAAAAAAAATACTTTTTTTTGTCCAATTCAACTCCACTGCTTGTGGGGTACATAGTCTTTGAAGTCGAGGAATCAACGGAAAATGTCTTAAAACTTTGTGGGGTACATTACGTTTATCGGATGTCCATCTTGACTCATGACACACTGGGCATGAGTCAAATTCTGCATATTGTTGCCAGTAAAGAATGCAATCATTTTTACAAGCGTGGATGATATTATAATCAAATCCTAGCCCTCGCTTCAATTGCTTCGCTTCATAAAAATTACGGGGTACTACATTATCCTGAGGAAGAGCCTCTTTAACAAATTCAAGTAACATGTCGATAGCTTTGGCAGAAATACGACAAATAGACTTAATATGAAACAACCTTACTGTGAAGGACAACTTGCTATGACGAGTGCACCCAGCATACAACTCTCTATGTGCATCCTCCCACAATCTTCTAAAGTTATCGTTTCTCTCAAATGATTGTGCAGATGTTCCTTCTCCATCCCTCTTCCCAAACATTCCTGCACCCAGATCACCTAACATCTCAGTCATATCCTCTCCATTATCGTCACTGTCATCAGGATCATCCACATTAATGTCCTCTATTTCGATGTCGTTACCCTCATCTACTTGATTGGTTTGACTACCAAATCTAACTCCTTTGAGAAATGGTTCGCCATGTAAGACCCAAGGTGAGTATTTAGGATCGATTCCATTTACAAATAAATGATCCTCTACTACTAAAAAATTATAAGAACTAAGATTCTTGCACTTCTTGCACGGACATCTTATATATCCTCGACTATCAACGCTCATGCGAGCAAACTCTAAAAAAAACTTCACCCCTTGTGCATATTCCTTATAGTCTCGCCCAAGTCTATCTCCCAACAACATCCAACTCTTATCCATGTCTAATATCCTATTGAAAACAAAACATATCAAACAGAATATATCAAACTAACACATCTCCATGCATAGAACAGAACATATCAAACAGAATATATAGTCCATACATATATTAAAACATAGAGTCCATACATATATCAAAACATATCAAACTATGAGTTGTCCATGCATAAAACAGAACATAAAACAGAACATATCAAACATATATTAAGCATCTTCATCAGGGTTGAGCGTTGTTGAGGTATTTTCCGGAGGGTTGAGGACATTCCCTGCATTTTCCTTCTCAAGCTCCGCTATTTCCTTCTCTCCAGCTCTGCTACTTTTGGTTCCAAATCTTTTGCATACAAGTCCATAGACAGCTTTAATTCCTTATTTTGTCCTTTTAATATCTGTTTTTTTTTCGTTTATTTGCAAGCTTAGTATTCAATTCACTTACTTGTTTTTTAAGCATCTCTATTTCACTTACCCTGAGGAGTAACCTTCGGCTCAAGGTAGTAACAACAGCTGCATACTGAGATGTCATTATTCGACCTCCATCCACAACCTCCGCATCACTCTTGTTTAAGAAATAATTATCTGTTGCTATCATGGTATTGATAGCATCAGGAGTGAAACATAATGTTTGTGGCAAACTAGGTTCTCGATTCAAATCAGGAACAATATTATAAGGACGATAGCCGGCCATTTCAGTTGAGAGAAATGAGAGTTGAGAGAAATGAGAGTTGAGAGAAATCTGTGCGTTGAGAGAAATCTGTGAGTTGAGAGAAATGAGAGTTGAGAGTTATCTGTGTGTGAGAATTGTGAGTTGAGAGAAATCTGTGTGTGAGAATTGAGAGAAATGAGAGTGGAGAGAAATCTGTGACCCCATAAATTACGGATATACTATATCCGTAATTTACGGATATTGTCGGTCTGGTTTATGCTCTCTTTATAGATATTGATGAACTTCGCTTTGGCCCCCGGATGGTTTATGCTCTCTTTATGGATATTGATGAACTTCGCTTTGGCCCCGGATGGTTTATGCTCTCTGTGTGTGAGAAATGTGAGTTTTGTCACGGATGTATATCCCCATAATTTACGGATATACTATATCCATAATTTACGGATATTGTCGGTCTGGTCATGTGCACAAGGTGCACATGGATTTATGGATATTGATGAATGAGCTTTGGCCTTCCGTTTATGCTCTCTTTTTGTGGGGCTCGAAGCAATTCCATCTTCAATTGGCCGGGTTTTATGGTGTGATGCTCGCATCACGAGATGCGAGCTCATCAGGATTGAGAAGGATGCGAGCTCATCATCCGTCTATATATTTGTGAGAAGGATGCTCTCTCACCACCAATCAAGATGCGAGGTAGGCGAGGTTCTGCTTGTGAAGCATGCAAATTTGTGAGAAGGAAATGTAGTGGGGGATGTATTTTTTATCCTTATTTCAAAGGTCCAGTTGGATATATCCAATTTGGAGCCGTTCATAAGGTTTTCGGATGTGGTAATGTAAAGAGGCTGCTACATCGCATCCCGGTCGATAATCGTTATGAAGCGATTAACACACTTATATATGAAGCGCAAGCTAGGCTTCAAGATCCTATCAATGGAATTTTTTCATATATTTTTGCTCTTCAGCAACAGGTTCTCTTTAATCATATTTAATACTAATATGCTCTGTCAACCAAGATCTATAATCCTACTTGGTTTTCTGCAGGTTGAAAATCTTTCAACTCAACTAGCAACACTAATGAATGAGACAGAACAAAATTGTCTATCATATGCTTCTGTCAATACAAATCCAACTCAAGATGTCCAAGGTGGTTCTGTCAATACAAACCCAACTCAAGATGTCCAAGGTGGTTCTATCGGTTCTGTCAATACAAACCCAACTCAAGATGTCCAAAGTGGTTTTGGGAACTCCGAAAGTTCACAACTCAATGCTTTATTTCAAGAGTTAGTTGCGCTTGGATTTATTCCTAAATAATAGTGGTGGTGGCAATGCTAAGGTGGTGGACATGGAAGATGGGAGATGGAGTATTTTAATTTTAATATTTCTAAGTTTGATTATGTTTGTATAATATATTTCTATGACTTTATATCTAAATTTTATGGTCTGTATTATATATTTCTATGACTTTATATCTAAGTTTGATTATGTCTGTATAATATATTGCTATGACTTTATATCTAAGTTTGATTATGTTTGTGTATTATTTTTTCGAGAGGAAGTTTGTGAATTAATTCAAATATTAAGAACCACAAGAATGAGGGTCTTCAAATTCAATGATATGTATTATGCCGTTCGAACGTAAAACATAACCCGTTCGAACGTAAAGTCTAAAATTGTTACTGAGAATGAACTCCACAAAAAGTAATAGAAATAATAGTTTTAATTTGAAAATGGTATGGGACTGGATTGAGTTACTTGTATAGTAAGAACAATAAGAATGAGTGTCTTCAATTTCAATGATAAGTTTCAATTTCAATGATAACTTCAATTTCAATGACTGGATTGAGTCACTAAAGTCTTGACTCTTCACCCAACACTCCAAAACCCAACCAAAATATGACCTTAGCCGACTAAGCGTCTAAAATTTTTATGTTTGTATAGTTGTAGACGGGCTATCTTTTGCAGTTAATATCTTTCTAAGTTTGATTGTGTTTTGGTTTGTTTGTGTATTGTGTTTTGGTTCATCTGTTTTCTGTAGTTGAACTAGAATTGAAATCTGGAACGAACAAGTTCGAACGTTTATATAAACCGTTCGAACGGAATATACGTTCGAACGTAAAGAATAACACGTTCGAACGTGTTCGTTCCAGATTTCAATTCTACTTCAACTACGGAAAACAGATGAACAATTTTTCAAAAACTTTCAATATAGTAATAACAACACCGTAACAACACAATAATATTAAAGGATTCCAACAACAATATCAAAAAATTTCAAGAATTTTTCAACAAAGTAACTAAATCATAGGAAGCTAAAAATATTATAAAAAACATACCGATAATGAGATGAGAATTGCGTGTACTGAGAAGGAACTCCACAAAAAGTAAAATTAAAATGAAAATAGTTGGAACTGGATGGAGGGAGAATGACGCAACTTTGTTTGTGAGGGAGTGAGAGTGGGAAATGGGGAGATTCTGATTTCTGAGATCTGTTGCAAATATTTGAATAAAGTTTCCCGTTCGAACGGTTATTTACTAATCGTTCGAACGGGAAACCATGGAGCGGGAGAAACTCCCTCCTAAAGTTTTACGTTCGAACGGTATTTAATAACCGTTCGAACGTAAAACCCTTTAGCGGGAAAATTCCCTCCTAGAGTTTCACGTTCGAACTGATAAACAGAACGTTCGAACGGGAAATGATACATAGCAAACCGTTCGAACCCTAATTACTATATTCAGCAATCACTAGTGTCATTTAATTAGATTACTAACATACTAATATAGTTACTAACATACTAATTTAGTACTATATGAATATATAGGCCTAATTAAATTTATTAATTACAGTATATATATTATAAAATATATATGATACATTTAAGTAATACTATATTAGTATTAGTACTATATAGTATAGTTACTTATATTACTATATTAGTAATAGTACTTATATACTTATAGTACTTATAGTATATTAGTTATAGTACTTATTACTCATTTTACAATATTTGGCTAGGCCTATGATGAAGCCAATGCCTCTTATGTAGTTAATCATAACTCAGTCAATAGTTATAACTATACCCAAACTAGGATATTTTAATATAGTTATATTAAAATATTAACTTGTATATTAAAGCATTATAATACTATTATTAGTATTATTTTTATACTTTTGTACTTTGTAATATCAGTATTATTATACATTAGTATAGTTATATAATTAGAAATATATTCATAGTATTAAACGTTCGAACGGGATATTGACAAGTTCAAACGGATTTTAATACCATTCGAACGGGTTTTATTCCGTTCGAACAAGGTGTCACGATACTTATACACCCAGTTCGATTCCCATCAAACAAACCTTGTGCATTCGAACCCAAAACGACATCCGACTCGTCCCAGCTCCTCTCCGCCGTTCAACCGCCACTCAACCGCCGAAGAAACACCCCATTTTTCTCTTCTAAGAGGTATGGGCTTCTATTGTGAATTTTTTTGAGATTAATGACGTTTGTTTGGGAGGGGGGGTTTCGGATTCGAAATCCCCCCATTTTGGTTTGGTTTGTTTGTATCTATGGATTTTAATCGGTATAAGTGATCTAGATTCACTTCTTCATCATTTATACTGATTTAATCGATCCATTTTGGTGTAGATTAGGGTTTCGGCCATGGCTGAGTCGACTCAGCCATGGCTGTTTGGGTTCGATCTCGTTCGAACGGGTTCCATTCCATTCGAACGTGTTCGTGCCAAACAGATTTATTTTTGTTCGAACAAAAACTTACCGTTCGAACGAATATTAGTTGCCTGTTCGAATTGACAGAATCTTCCATTCGAACAACTATGCTAGTTCGAATGGAATATTCTTAGTTCGAACGGATTATTTCCATACAGTTCAATCTAAGTGTAATTCTTAAATAATATATTTTAAATATAATATTTATAATTATATTCTTAATTTTCTTGTGGTCCAATAGGTATATTAATGGCATCTACCGGAAGAAAACGTGTAAGAGACCAAGTCAGTGAAAGTAGCACTGGACCAGCTCCTACTCAGGCGTCGAGATCTGTACTCGTCGAGCGTCAGATCGTTTTGTCTGACTTCTCTGATCTTTCGTGGGAGGGACGGAGCATACAATCCATTTTCACTGAGCGGGGATGGGTACCGATCTGTCAGCAGCAGGGGACTGCATACCCAGATATGGTCGTTGAGTTTTACCGTGCATTGGGAGAGGAGAGTGCTGACTCTCTTTTCTACACTCTATCAGTCCGGGGAGTTAAATTTAATTTCTCTCCCCGTATTATTGCTGAGTTCCTCGACATCCGACGCGAGGTCGGC
The DNA here is from genome assembly GCA_029856935.1 of Cyclocarya paliurus. NCBI lineage: Eukaryota > Viridiplantae > Streptophyta > Magnoliopsida > Fagales > Juglandaceae > Cyclocarya > Cyclocarya paliurus. The sequence continues at coordinate 28,256,395 of CM056953.1, forward strand.
GCATATCCTGGACCGGCTACTTCGGGACCAGCGGCTGCACCATCTGATTCTGACACACATGCCACATCCCCCATACCAGCTCCGCATGTAGATCCGGATGATAGTGAGGATGGTAGTGAGGATGTGGAACTACCTGATGATGATTTGACAGATGATCAGGTGCGTCATCTAGTGCGAGACCCTTCGGCTCCTCCATATGATGGGAGCAAAGTGATCCGACAGGCTGATTGCATAGCATTTTTTAGAATGCTTAACTTGATTGTCGGCTATAACATCGACCCGAAAAAACACAAGACTGATTTTGGGATCGATCGAGCCATATTTTTGTTGAGGATAGGGCGGGGGGACCCCATTGATCTGGCCTTATATTTCTTTTACCGCATCCGATCGGAGTCACGCTATGTTAGTGGAGGTAGTCTACCATTTGCACTACTGATATCTAACTTCCTACTTCGATCAGGGGTTACAGTTTTAGCGACTGAGCGGAGGTCGCCACAGATGGGGCCCCTCAACAAGATCACATTCAGCAAGAGCGAGGGGCACTTGCGGAAGGCTGCACCAGGACAGCCTAGTGCCCCGCCCACTGATCCAGCTTCTACTAGTACTACTGCCGCTGTTGAGAGACAGCCTCCTGGGGTTACTTTGGATCAGGTACGAGCTCTATTTGTTGAGTTCGTTGAGCCCATTATGGAGAAGCTTAGAGATCTGGATGGGCGCGTGAAAATGTTACAAGAGGATGTTGATCTGCTCAACACCAAATAGTCTTTTTAGTTATTATTTTACTTTTTTATATTGTATTGAACATTATATAGTTGAGATGTAATTAATGTATAATTTTTATTTCTCGTGTTTGCTAATTTTTTTTTTTTTTTCATTTTACTTGGCGTTCATGATAATATACAAAATAATATTATCTTTAAAGTTATATTTATATACTTTAACAGAAAATAAATCATTTTTATCGGAAAAACAAAATTTAAAATATATGTACAAATTAATAATGATAAACAAATTAATGAAAAAAAATTTCTTTCGAAGTAATAAATTTAAGTTCATACGGTTATTAACTTTCCCCGGGAAAACAAATTTAATTTCCCACCAATATTATTACTGTTCGAACAGATCATATACTGTTCGAACATAATTAATTGGTGGTTCGAACACTTTATCCCCCGTTCGAACGGTTTTTCTTTTTGAGACGATTTTTTTCGTCACAAAATATTCCGTTCGAATGGATATTTTTCCGTTCGAACGAAATTTGTATCTGAGGCAGTTTTGGAGACGAAATGAAAAATTCGTCTCCAAAAATGACTTTTAGAGACGAAATTTAGTTCGTCCCTAACTAATTTCGTCCCTAAAAATTGAATTTCTTGTAGTGTATTTAACTCAATCCAGCACTTCGACTAGACTTCAACAGATTGGTGATGTAACGCCACGTCTCGGAGGGATCGGAGAATTATTTTTTAAAATTATATTTCAACCATATAATAATATATTCTAAATTTTTATTGACGCTCTGTTTCAAATCTTACTATAATATAATTATTCTAAACATCATAAAGTCTCAAAATAAATATCAATCTTCCAAAATATCAAATCGACAGAGCAAAAAAAAATTACTGAATAAAATATCTAATAACCAAAATACCCTTCTTGTACTTAATCCACCATGCTCATATAGTCTTATATATGCTTTCGATTCTTGATTCTCAATTGAAACATTTAAATATCTAAAAATATTGTATAGATAAGGGATGAGTTATCAACAACTCGAAGATATACTAGTATATAAAAATGAGCCATTTCAAAGAGTTCAGAATGCATAAACAAATCATTTCAGTTTCAATATAGAGATCTCAAAAACATGTTATCAGAATATTAGAATAATTTTTCAAACTAATCATATTAAAAAACCAACTGTTCATATCTAAAGATCCTTTGCCTTAACATGGTTGAACATCTTCATTTTATCATGTTCTAAAAAAAATTATTTAACAAGTATTATAGAACTCGCTTTTATGTGTTTTTTTACTAAAAGAGATCTTCAAATGCAAATGAGAACATAAACATATATTTATTAGTATTTAATGAAGTAATCATCGACTTATGACCAGAGATCATGATCTTATCTTATATATATAATACGTGAAACCGGGGGAATATTGACGAATGCGGAAGCTCTAGAGTGCGCTGGTCTTAAGAGATATTTCCCTCAAGTAATTATTCAGCGGTCAGTGTAAATATGATTTCCCTTAAGTAATTTTTCGGACCTAACTTTGTTCTCATTCCATTTAATTTCTATTGGATTAGCTTAGTCTAACTTGATTCAAAGACAATGACCAAAAACTTCATTTTCCCCATTATACTTTGACTCTACTATTCTAAAAGAAGCATATGATCCAACAAGTGTAATATTTCATTCAATGATGATATAAGTACGATAAATAATGAAGGAGACTGAAAAATATCAAGAGGCTCAGAACTAAGACTAAAAGCATGAAAGATGGGATGGATTGCTAGGAATCGGAATATAATCTACGAGAATCATTGTGCGCATGACTAAGGCCCATTTGGTTACAAGATTTAGTTCAGTCTAATTTTAAACTGAGTCTAATATTTAAATACCTAACTCTTAAATTACTAAACTCATCTCAATTCAAAACCTCCTAAGATGTGAGACCCACAACCTTTTTCAATTCAACACATCTTTATACGTAGGACCCACAACCTTTTTATGCTAAAAGGATGGGCAAGTTTGGGTCCTATTTTTGTGCCCAAAAATAAAGTAAGTGCTTTATTTTTGTTTAGTAGTGCTACTGTTTTTGAGTCCTATTTTTGTATAGGTGCTGTTTTTATTTTTGTTGGTGTTGAGAATAGGGACATTTTTGGTTATTGTTTATTTGTTAATCTCTTGGGGCTTGACTGTTACCACGATATTCCTCCGTCATAAGTGAGGATTTTTAATAAAATTGAGAGGGGATCACTCATGGATATGTGACTTCGTCTATTTAAAAAAAAAAAGAGTTTGGTACAAGTGTTCATCGATCGGGTGGATCTATATGCTCCGGGGGGGTGAGATGAGGTGTCGCACAGTCTGGTTAGCACATCTATTTTGGGCACAGAGGGCCATAGGTTCGAATCCTTTCATCCCTGAAATTATTTACATAATGGTTCCTGCTTTCTACCCATAGTTAGCATGTATCTCCCCGGGTCGTACTTTAGTATCACATCGTAACCCCCCCCCCCAACTCTATCTTCTGAACCACCACGGCTCCTCTTTTCTTGAGAATCCATACATCCTTTATCAGCATATAGACAACTATCTCATTGCAACAATAGAAACAAGGAGACGAATTGTGGTAATCTTAGCAACAGGGTTGAACGTCTCCGCAAGAGGAAGCATGCCTGAGCTAACACAAGGCAAGAGCAAATGAAGTTGACGTCTAAAAGGCAAATTGAAAGCATTTTCAGGCAAGCAACTAGGTACAAAGTCTCAATTTTCCATAAATAGTACTAAACTCATCTTAACATCTAAATACATCTAAACTAATTTTAGATGGGCCCCACATAACTCACTCCACCTACTCAACTCACTATTATTCATAAAGAAATTAGCTCAGCTGAACATCTAAACGCATCCTAAAGTTGTCACCATAGTGGATTATGAAGGCTAATTAAAGTCTAAAGGGGTTCTTTTGCATATAGGGTGGGGTACTTAAAGAAGATTGTGAACCAGTTGTTTGTTAAAATGTCTCACATAATGTGAGAGTCTATTGAGAGTCTTCTAATATATATACAATATGTAGTCTATGTATAGAAAGTAGTGAACGTAACAAAGAGAAGGATTTACAGGATATAAAATTATAAATGCAATACAAGAGGTTTCGGTTCTTAGGGAGAAGTTTCCATATTTTGCATTTGCAGTCGTTGGTCATGTGTTGAGTTGTTTATTTCCATAGGCATGCATGTAGCCATTGCTGGATGATTTCTTTCCATACATGGTTCTGTTACCGTTGCATCTTGATCTCGATTGATTTGGTGAATACTGTTAATAGTCCCCTGCAAACTGAGTCGAGATAGAAGGCCAAGTTTGGTTCGTAAAGACTGAAGCGCAGGTCGGCCAAGAGTTTTGGTGAAAATGTCAGCAAGTTGGGCAGATGCCGGAATGTGTCGGGTATGAAGGAGGCCGAAAGCAACACATTCATGCACATAGTGGTAATCGATCTTGATATGCTTGCTTCGGGCATAAAAGACAGGATTGACAGTCATATGTAGGGCACTGAGGTTATCACAGAATAAAATTGGTGTCAAGGGAAGAGTAACCCCAAGATTGCGAAGGAGAAAAGAAATCCAAGTAAGTTCTGCAGTAGTGTGTGCCATGGCACGATATTCTGCTTCAGAGCTAGATCGTGAGATGGTATTTTGTTTCTTGGCAGACCACGAAATTCAATTACTTCCTAAGAAAATACAGTAGTCGGTGGTGGAGTGGCGAGTATGTGGACAACTTGTCCAATCTGTATCAGAAAAAGCATAAAGATCAAGTATAGACTGTGAACTAAAATGAATACTAGTATCAATAGTACCATGTAAAAACCTAAGAATATGTTTTACCATTTTGTAATGAGCCATAGTAGGAGAATGTAAAAATTGAGATACAAAATTAACACTATAGGCTAAATCAGGGCGAGTGAGGTTGAGATATTAAAGAGCTCCAACATTAAAAGTATTATTAGAAGAGGGAAAAAATAGAAGTTTACTCATTTTTCCTTTTCCTAATTGACAACTCTCACAAATAGAGAGGTCTTTATGTTTGTCAAGAACTGAAATAAACCCTTTTGAACATAAAACTTGAACAGTGGAAGCTTGAGGGTGTCCCAACCATTCACACTTCTTTAGAAACCGTTTGAAATCGAGTGGAGAAGTGTGCTTCAAGGGATGGAGACATGGCATATAAAGTACCCTTTCGTCGTCCGTTCAACAATGTGTGGTTGGTCGCCCTTTCCTTAATAGAAAAACCAATAACATAAAATTCACAATTGTAAGGATAATTAGAGGTTAATTGACTAATCGATAAGAGATTTTTCGTTGAGTCAGGAACAAGTTAAACATCTTTTAATTTAATAAAAGGATTACCAAATTTAATAAAAGTGTCACCAATGTGTGTGATTTCGTGAAAGCTACCATCACCAATAAGAACAACATCATTGCCAAGATATTGACGTAGATTGGAAAGCATACCTGAATTACCTGTTATGTGTTTAAGCACATGTGTTCGCTGTCCACTAAACATCATGAATGCGATTCTCAAGTGTCATGGCAGCCATTGCTTGAGGAATGTCATTGGGCTGAGGAGAGTGATCAAATCGGTGCCAGCATTTTAACGCAGTATGCCCCCTTTTTCCACAAATTTGACAAGTTTGAATATTTTCCCGAGAAGAGTCACGTATAGTTGGGGTAGAGTTGTTTTATCTCCCATTGGGAGAGGTATTTGGGTGAGTCACCTGAGTGGCTTGGGAGAAGCCATGTCCGCGTTAAGAGAAGTGCTTTGGTTTAAAATTTTTGTTCCTTGCTTTTTGTCCATAAAACACATAGCTTTGTGCGTTGAAGGTCTCATGAGGTTGGGTTCTTGTCTCAAACCCCTGCAGCAGTAGCACAATCTCAGCATAAGAAGGCATCGATGACTTAAGCATGGCGGTAGTGAAGGGTTCATACTTCGGTCCGAGGCTATTGAAAAGAGTGAACACCTTCAACTTGTCACTCACCAATCGACCAATTGCTACTAGATTATCACAAATAGTCTTGAAATTTCTGAGATGGTCCTGTAACGAAACTGAAGCCTCCTTCCTCATGTAAGTGAATTGCTGAGTAAGTTGAAATTCCCTTTCTTGGGACTCTTGACATAGGCCTCTTGAAGAGCATGCCAAACTTGGTAGGAAGTTTCAAGCCTAACAACTTAGCTGAGTGATTCCTCGAACAGTGTACCGATGACCCAGCCCAGAGCAATAGATACCTTTCGCCATTGTAGGTAAGTGGGGCTAATTTCGTTCTGGGTGGTTGTTGTTAAGTCATCGGTGGAGGGCTCGTATTGGGGTGGAGGAACAAAATTGGTGAGCTGGTTCATGAGGTCTTGGCTCTCAGCCAAGGCCGCGACTTGCTCACTCCATAAGGGATAATTTCCCTGGTTCAACCGTAGGGTCACAAAGTTATTGACAGAGAGTGAAATGGTTGCCATGGAAGTAAGACTCTCTTGCCCTCACAATGACTCTTGATACCATAAAGAAGATTGTAAACCAATTGTTTGTTAAAATGTCTCAAACAACGTGAGAGTCAATTGGGAGTCTTCTAATATCTATACAATATGTAGTCTATGTACAGAAAGTTGTAAACGTTTCAAAGAGAAATATTTACGGGATATAAGATTATAAATGCAATATAAGAGGATTCGGTGCTTAGGGAGAAGTTTCCATATTTTGCATTTGCAGTATATCGACAGCTATCTCGCTACAACAATAGAAACAAGGAGACGAATTGTGGTAATCTTTGCAACAAGGTTGAACGTCTCCGCGAGAGGAAGCATGCCTGAGTTAACACAAGGCAAGAGCAGATGAAGTTGACATCTAAAAGGAAAATTGAAAGCATTTTCAAGTAGGCAACTAGTTACAAAGTCCCAATTTTTCATAAATAGTACTAAACTCATTTTAACATCCAAACACATCTAAACTCATTTTAGATAGGCCCCACATAACTCACTCCACCTACTCAATTCACTACTATTTATAAAGAAATCAGCTCAGTTCAATATTCAATCACAGCCTAAAGTTGTCACCATAGTGGATTATGACGGCTAATTAAAGTTTAAAGGGGTTCTTTTGCATATAGGGTGGGGTGCTTAAAAAAGATTGTGAGCTAGTTGTTTGTTTAAAGGTCTCACACAACATGAGAGTCTATTGAGGGTCTTCTAATATATATACAATGGGAAAAACTTCTCATCATCCTACTGTTGTCATCAACCGTTGCACACCCTACGTGGCAAACCTGGTTCATTATCAAGTGAACCGGTTCTGCCCTAAAGCACTCTCTCTCCCGAAGCCTCCCTCACCAGTCACTCCTCTTCTCAGCCTTAGACAATTTCCTCCAAAATCTAGTCCGCCCGTGCTTCATCTCCGAAAACCTTCTTCTCCTTTACTTGTCTTTTAGTTCTCTCTTATCCGACTTGACCTCTTTGCAAGTCTCTCATCTCTCTGTGATTCTAGGGCTCCTCTCTCCCTCTTTATCTTCTTCTGAAAAGACAAAGAATAAAAATCCCTATGATGAAAAATGCTTGCTAAAACAAAATAATTTATTAAAAAACTACCTTTTTCAGACCCAATAATGAGTCCAAAACTCTCTCATCTATAAAGCTATGTGTTTTTAAGGAAATTCAGATATTTCTTGAAAACTTGTCTTCCTATCTTAGACTGAACTGGTGTGAGGTCCTTTGCAGGTGACTTTTCATTATGTTGGCTATAATGAGTCAGGTCGCCATATTGATTGCACATACCTAGAGGGTTCCTTGGCAAAAATCCGCTTGGGCAATAATGCATTGGTCCCAAGTGAGAAGAATTTTATTCCGAAGAACTGATTTCTCAAGTTTTTTTATTGCCCAGCCTTGTAATTAGATTTTTATACAATGCTTCTCCAAGATTTTTGACATTCATCTTGAAGTTGATACCTAGATAAAATAAATGCTTACCACTCCTCAGTTGAGGTTGAAATGTCTCATGTATGGTATTGATACTAAACTTTGGGGGAATAAATGCCCAACAATCAAATTCATGATCACCGTATGCAACTTTTTCCAGCCTCATGTCTAGTATGTTATTGAACTAAGTTTGTTGATAAGAATATTTTATTTCTTCAGGTTGGGCCTTCCACCTTCTTCAACTCAAAACAGTTTGAAGTTTTTGATGTGGAGCTGCTTAGCGACTGTCAAAGGAGGACGATTGGTTTTTACTCTGATGTTGTGTGCAATTAAGTGATGGGACTATATTGTTCCTATATAAGTATCTTAAATAGATAGGTCATTTTCATTGTAAGGCATTTGAATGAAGAAATGGCATCTTCATTGTAAGGTAGATTTCTCAATTCTCACTTGGAACAAAAATGGATTAATTTGTCTGGAAGTGCAGTATTTATCATGTATTGAACAAAGTATAAACAAAGTGTTTGTTGATAAGGGTGTAACCTTGTATGTATATGATTGACCGAAGCGGGGGAAAATATTGATTTTTTATTAATTCTCAAATGACATTCAAGAAGGTTATGTCATTTTTAATCGGCATTTTTCTGCCCCAAAATTTTGAGATTGTTGGTTGTATTTGTTCAAGTGAAATATACCTTTTTTACACAACTGTTTGAATGAATTTTGCAATTGAGATTCTAAAGACTTTTTGCAGATATTTCTTTTGCACAATTGTTTGAATGAATTTTGCATTTGTGATTTTGAAGACTTTTTGCTTCGCCTTAGACTGCCTCTCTATTAGCCAGTGATGTTTAAAAGATCTAACACAAACATCTGCGCAGGACAACCAACCCGATGGTTTGGGATTAACACAAAAGAATAAATATCTTATCAAAGAACCAAAAAACAACTGTGTTCCTCAGCAAACAAATCAAAGAACCTGATGGATTGACAGAAACATATTATGAACATAATTTTTAATGTATAAACACTGCTTCCATATATAAGGTCCAAATCAAGCAAAAGGAAATTTTCCATGGAATGTATTGTCCGACATCTCTCTTCCATTCATGATTTCGTGGCAAAAAAATAAAGGTACACTTTAGGAATCACATTCATGTACTCCCAATTCATGAGAAATCACAACACAGGGTCTCCACAACCCGCCCATACACAAAATTCTTACACAAATCTGAACGCCTACAAACCATTGAGATTATATAAACAATGGAAACGCCTCTGAACCAAACGACAAAAGTACTTGATTTTCCTTTGAAATCCCACATCAACTCACACTGCCATTTTCGAGCTTTCTCCAGCACAACGGCTTCAACTCCTCCAAGCTCCCAATCTCGGATATAGAAATGATAGCCTTATAGTTTGTGGAGTACACTTCATGTGGCACCTAAAAATAAACGGAAACAAAGTTTTTCTTTTACTTCATCCATTTTCTCAACAAACAAGCAATTCTTTAAATTGAAAGAATTTTCAAATCACAAATTTCATTTGCATGGAGAAGTTGCTAGGAACGTAGTGTTTTAAGATAATCCTCAACACACATGATAGAGGACACCCAACTTTGATTCCCTCGCAGATCATTGACTAGTGAAATCAAGTGGGTTTTCCAGATCTAATACCACAGATAGCATGACATATTCTGCAGGGTTTTCCAGGTCTCATTGACTAAAGATATCCATTCATTCCACCACTGCAAATGGACAACAACAGGTACAAGTAGTTAAGCTACAGGGTGTACTTGAGCATTCAAATCATAACAAATAAAATACCAACTTTATCAGGCTTTTCATTAATGGTAATGGCCCTAATAGCCCAATAAATTATATCCATCCACAGTACTTGAAACTCTAGGAGATGAACCTAATTACAAGATAAGTGCTGCCCAATTTAGCAAAATGAGTTGACTGATTTATGCATTTGGTGGAAATTAAAGATGCTCATTGACAAGAGTCAATAAACTAGTTTACCATGAAACAAGACATAAAAAATAATATTTTTTAGAACCAAATACAAATAAACCCCTATTGCATATCGCTAAAGTTCCTTCAAGCTTCTTTGTTGCAGTAAGCAACTCCTTCTCATCAATGAACGACAACTTGAAAACACCCCATTCTCATCAATGAAATGAATAGCATCTATTTAGCGCAAAATATTAGGTGGAATTTTTTTTATTGTACTTGTCACTCTAATCATTCATAAAAATGCAATAACCAGACTTCATACTTGGTACAATATAGGTAATATCCATTTCAAGTGAAATGGAGAGGATATTGTTAGATAGGGTATGGGAGACTTTTTGGTGTTTTACTCTTGTTCATTCCCTGAGGTCTGCTTTAGATTAGACAATAGCTAATGCACATTTCAAGGAATTCCATAGTCTAACATGCAAGAGAGTGCGAGAGGAAAGATTAATTTGTGGGAAATATCTTATTTGATGCTTCTTTCTATCTTTTCTATCTATACTGTTCAATAACCATGTGTATACTGATGGTATGAGATTAATCTATCCCAAATGCACAGATCAGAAGCCATGATTAAGACTACAACCAATATCTAGTGGGTTTTCTAACTTAGTGCTCAAAGAATGCGACAAACACTGCTCAAAGAAGTTGCAATCTGTAATACACGAAGGAAAAATACCTTAAACCCCAAAATTTTCAATACCCATCGCACCAAAATCAATAACACAAACAAACCGTAGTCTCCTTTCATCTCCCTCAGTACACAAGCATAAACCAAAACCATAAGACAAGAAAAAAAATATCTTCAATGTTACCTGGGAAGCTGGGCAGAGGGGCGACTAAACAACTCTCACCAACTGGAGAAGAAGAGGGGTGAACGAAGGGAGGTGATCATCAGCCACGAATTGAAGTACTAATCTGCGGAAGATAATCAACGAACTGGAGACGACGGGGCGTTGGGCAGAGGGGAAGAAGAAGCCATGGACGCGGGGAGTGAGAGGTTTGATCAATTTTGAATATGGGGCTTTTAGAACGCGCATTTCACGGGAAAAATTCAAATTGGGGAAGATATACAAACCGACCAACAAAATGTAACAAAAGGCACATTTTGGGTTAAAAAAAAAAAGACACGTAAGGTGTGTAAATAGTGCGTTGCTACAGGGGCTGATGTGTAGCAATACTCATATACAATATGTAGTTTATGTATAGAAAGTACTGAACGTTACAAACAGAAGTATTTACGGGATATAAAATTATAAATGCAATCTAAGAGGACTCGGTGCTTAGGGAGAAGTTTCCATATTTTGAATTTGTAGCCGTTGTTCATGTTTTGGGTTTTTTATTTCCATAGGTGTGCATGTAGCCGTTGATGGATGGTTTCTTTCCATACATGATTCTATAGCCATTGCATCTTGATCTAGGTTGATTGGGTGAATATTGTTAATAGTACTATGTGGCACAAGGCTTGATGCACAAATTTCCAATGTCAAATAAGCAAAATCTTTCTTCTTGGAACACAAAAATAATCAACTCACTAAATTTAGGCAACATTAGTCCAGAAGAGGACTCTTTGGATGTTATCACAACAATACAGAACAATTGCATCGCCTCTAATGGGAGGAGAAGTCCATGTCTTGGCTTTCGGCTGGGGAAAGGGTGGAGTTGTTGGAAAATTTTGGATAATAAAATATATGTGTAAACTATAGAATATGTAAAATTATTAAAATAATAAAAACAAATTAGAAAAAGAGAAATTGGTATTGAGGCATGTTGTGATTGACACTTACCTTAGAGTAGATTATGTTGCCTATAAATCTTAACATATTCTAGGCTTCTTAACAATCTATTCTCAAGATACAACAACGTTGTTTCTCTTTAATCTCTTTGTCGGTGCACACAAAAAGAGATCCTCAAACCCGATATAAAAATAACTAAAACCCAAAGAAAGAAATAGGAAGTGTTTCTCTATTTTTTTTTAGAGAATTTAGAGTATGTACATTTGTGGGTGGGGTTCCCTATTTATAGAGTACGAAAAGACATTTGTGAAAAGTCACAACTAAAATAAAATAACACTTGTGAGAAGTCACAACTTATATAAATGAAAGGGTATTTGTGAAAGCTCACAACTTATATAAATGAAATGGTATTTGTAAAAAGTCATAATTAAAATAAAAGAACATTTGCGAAAAATCACAACTTCTCAAATTGTAAAGAATACATTGAAAATATTTATAATTCACCAAAGGGCACAACCCTTCATTTGGTGGCCAAGCTATTAAGGCTTCTATTCCCAAGATGCATGTATTGATTCAAGTTACCATGGCACCTCTCATTTAAATCTTGAAAACCAAATCAACACATTGAACAATGAAAATGGTTCACATTATTTGTTTACTTAATAGTTAATATCTTAATCATTTCTAAGTCTAAAAATCAACAATCTCCCACCTGATTAAAATATTTTAAAAGACATAATAGAAGAAAAAACTCTTTGGGCTAAGTACTATGCATCAATGGAGGTAGCTTGCGGCTTTCAACGTCTACCTAATATTAACATGTTTCCATCTAAATAATTCATGGAGAATCAAGTCTTGAACCAGACTCTTTTAACTCAAACTTCTCCACGCCACATACATAGTATGACATATATTAGGGAATAGCCTAATTACCATAGATTCGGGACGGGTGGCGAGGCATTGCCACCTGCCACCCTGTGTCCACACCCCATCCCCACATGGGTGGTGCGGGCAACCCAACCCACCCTATGTAGAGGAGGCGGCCCCCACCCACAAGGAGGGAAAGGTGTAGGGGCAATGCCCAAACTGCCCCCCTCCGCACCCCAGGCTAAGCTTAAGCCAAGCCTAAAACATATATATATATATATATATATTTATATAATATGTGTATGTATATATATATATATATATGTTATCAAAATGGCGTTGTTTTGTTGGGTTTATTTAACCCCGGACCCGCTCCTCCCCCTTACCTTTGATTCTCTTTTCCCCCCTTCCCCTCTTTCTCTCTTCTTCCATCTCGCTCTCTTTCCTCAAATCACTCTCAACTCCTTTCTACTATCAGCCTTGCCAAAACTCCATCTCTCTCTCTCTCTCTAATTTGCATTTTATGGTCTAATGTTTATTACTTTGCAAATGATTTTTTACTAGTTTAGGATTTTTTTATTGTCGATTTATTGTGTATTTTTTGTTAACTTGTAATTTTTTTTTCTATGGTTGTCTGGCCATGGGTGGGCGATGAATGGGGGCAAGTTTCTGGGGGGAAACCCCACTCTACGCCCATGCAAGGCCAAGGTGCAGGAACATGGCAACGGAGCCCTATAGGGTATGGGTAGCACCCCTACCATAGATTGTGGCCCCACAGTGACACTCACATTGGTGGGTCCTCCAAGGGTACATGCAATTCAATACCTTGCCTTAGTCTTGGACTCATTCAAAGCATTTCACTTTTCCTTCATCATTGCATTTGTAACACTCACACCCTAGAGATATACCAATAAAATTTTAATAGTGTTATCTAGTCACTCAAGTAGTTTGTTCCAATTCTTATTGGAATGTCCAGTCAAGAAGGTTGGGTTCCCTCTACTGATGACCTAATTAATGGGCTTCAATCTCATCCCCTTGATATACATTTAATCTTCGACTTTGCTAGTCCTTTCATCAAAAAATCTACTAGGTTATCTTCTGACTTTACATATTTCAAAGTCAAGTATCTATTTTTTTTTATTAGGTATCTTATCATAGAATGCTTGATGCTCAAATGTCTCCTCTTATGATTAAAGTTTTTATTATTACAAACACTTATCACAATATGATTGTCACAAAAAATAGAAATAACTAGCATTGGCTTTCTAACTAGCGGAATTTTTTATAATAAAATTCTTTAAGACAGTCTACCTCATGTCCGGTTGTATCCAATGCTATTAATTCAACCTCCATAGAAGATCGCAAAATTATAGTTTGCTTAGAAGATCTCTAAACCACAACTGCTCCACCAGGAGTGAAAATATCTCTACTCATTCCCTTACGATCTATTGTGTTAGTCATCCAACTAGTATCATTGTATGCTTTTTGTACAGTGGGGTACCTGGAATGATGAATACCATATGTCACGACTCCTCTCAAATATTTATGAATTTTTTTCAAATGCCTTCCAATGAGAATCATCCAATGAGAATCATTGGGCCTATTAGTATATCTGTTAAGTCTACTCACATCATATAAAATTTTAGGCCTAGTAGAATTAGCAATATACAATAGCGTATCAATAATATGGAAATATCTTAGTTGTGGCATAGGATCTCCAAGATTCTTTCTTAAATGCAAATAATGATCAAGAGGAGTACTAACATGTTTGCATTTGAATCTCTCAAACTTTTTAAGAATCTTTTTAATATAATGAAATTGATTTATACTAATACCATCACGAGATCTCATTAACTTAATACCAAAAATTACCCATATCTCTCCCATGCATTTAATGTCAAAGTTCTTAGATAGAAAGTTTTTAACATTAAAAATCATATCTATATTGGTACCAAAGATGAGAATATCATCAACGTAAAGACATAGTATTATACATGAACCATCAACTATTTTAGTGTATAAACTATTGTCACATTCATTTATCTTGAAATCATGAGATAAAATTATTTTATCAAGTTTTTTGTACCATTGCTTAGGTGCTTGTTTTAAATCATTGAGAGATTTAATAAGTCTACAAACTTTTCTTTCTTGTCCTGGAACCACATGACCCTCTAGTTGATCCATGTATATTTCTTCTTCTAGATCGCCATTAAGAAATTCAGTCTTACGCCCATTTGGTGGATCTCAAGTTTATGGATCGCAGTTAGAGAAATTAGAACATGAATTATGGTTATTCTAATAACAGAAGAATACGCATCAAAATAATCTCTTTGTGTATAGCTTTCTACAATCAGCCTAACTTTAAATTTTTCAATAGTATCATCACGTCTAAATTTCTTTTTAAAAATCCATTTACATCTAATGGCTTTACATCCAAGAGGAAGATCACATAAGTTTCATGTTTCTTTAGTCCAAAAAGCATAATCAATGGAAATCATGACATCCTTGAAAGTCAAAGGATCTTCTTCCACATGATAAGTATAAAAATTATGTCCACAGTCATTTTCCTTTCGCATTCATTTTCCTTTTCCAAGTTCATTTTCTAGTGCAAATGAACACTCAAGATTAGGTAAAATGATAGGTTGATTACTGGTGGAAGAAAAACTTAATATAGGTAAAAACATTTCTACTTTGTTTCTAAAAGGAAATAGATTTTCGAAAAATGTTGCATCCCTAGACTCTATGATGTTGTTGGGATCAATACCTTGGACTTTTGATTTGATAATAAAAAATTTATATTAAGAACTATGTCTAGCATACCCATGAATATTGCATCTACTGTGTTGAGACCTAGTTTTATTTTCTTAATTTTTGGAACAATAACCTTTGCAAGACAATATCAAACTCTAAAGAAATTAATATTGGGTATTCTATCATTTAGAGTTCATATGGTGTCATGTTAGATCTCTTAAATAGTACTCTATTCAAGATAAAACAAAATACAAGTATTGTTTCCCCCTCCATTACTCATGTATGCTGAAACTAGAGAATATGCATTTGACTATATCTACAAAGGTTCTATTCTTTCTTTCAACAACACCATTGAATTGAAAAATTATGGAGCAGTTTCTTCATGTATAATACAATTCTGCACACAATATTGAACCAATTGATTAGAAGAGTATGCACCTCCTATATCATATTAGATAATCTTAAAATTTATTAAGATTCAACTTTAGTTTTATAGATGAAAAATTTATTAAAAGATTCATCTTTTGTTTTCATCAAGTAAACATAACAAAATTTGAATATATCATATATAAAAGTAATGAAGTATTTATTACAACCTTTTAAAGAGACACCATTTAAATAACAACCATCACTATGAATTAATTCAAGTTGTTCGTCAACACAAAATTATGATCAATTATTAATGATACAACTTCTATACAGATCAGCTCGACTTGTATAAGCTCATATAAATTTGAATAATTTTGCATTTATTTTTTATAATATTAATTAACTCCATCATTATAATAAGAATATTTAAAAACGTATAAGAAATCATATTCCTAATATTAAACATGTTATTTGAGTCTTTATGAATCTAATTGTTAATATTGGTGTACAAAACTTTAGAAAGATATTAGTAGAAACTCAAAGTTTATTTATCAACATTGCAGATAAAATTATCAAATAAAATATATAAAAATCTATATATTTAAATCAAACAACTAGTGAAGAAGTTCGAATTTGCTCGAATATTAAATTATCAGTCCGATGTACTCCGAGATTTCAATTTGGGATTTTTTTTTTTTTTTGTACATTCATATGCATGGTGTGAAGCTAACTCATGAACAAATATCAGAAAAAGACTTGTACGCAGTATGTTGCCAATGTTGACAAGAACTTGGAATGATGGCAAAATGCATAGAAATTAAGCAAGGATGAGATGTTGCATGCAATTCTTGCTTTACGGTTTTTTTTTTAATTTAAATTTTAAATTTTAAATTTTGTTCTGGGGCAAATTGGGCTCGGGTTTTAAGGAGGAACTTGGTTACCATTTATATGTTTGTGAATAACTAGCGCAAATCGTAGTCTATATATAATACGTATAGTCTTTGAATTGACTAATTATAATAATAATAAATGTATTATTTGGGATGGGCAACAAATTTTAGATATCTGAATCTTTTAGTAAATTAACATTATGTGTTATCATACTAATATATTATTAAATTTAATAAGTTCTAGTTATATAATTATAAAATTATAATAACATATATGATCAATATATAGATAAATACATATTTTTATAACATATGTACGATATTGAAGTCAGATTCAGAGTTGGAGTCGATTGGGTGACGCCTTTGACTCCAATTGAAAAATTAAAAAATAAAAATCCGATTCCGACTCCTACTCCTTATTGTCGGAGTTGGTGAGGAGTCGGATTTTTAAATTTTACTCAGTCTTATTAGGATCAGCAGTTATGATTGTTTTACTCTAACTAGACCGATCTCATCAAATTTTGCGAATTTGTAATTTTTAAACCTTTTCTTTTCCAATTACAAGCAAAACTCTACTAAACGTATTTACAACTTATTATACTAAGTTTTGTTATAATAATATGCAAACATATTATTTGTACATCTATACACCCCAATAATGAATAATATATAAATAATTTTTTTTATAGGAATATATATAAATAATTAGTTACAAGAATCAAACAACAAAAAAATAAATAAACAATAATTCACATATATTTTTGTGGAGATTGACACAATTCTCTGCTTACACCACACCATTAGGCATTAAGATATCATAGTTTTAACTTTTCTGTTTTTTCCTTCTTTTCTGTAATTTTTCTACTTACAACTGAAAATAGTTCATTCTCTTCTCCGCACTCTCCCTTTCATACTTTTTGACTAACTTTCCCTTTCTCTACGTTACAACTTTTTTTTTTTTTTTTTTAAAGAAAAAATCCACAAAGTGGTCTCCCTTTCATACTTGTCTTTTTCACCAACTTTTCCTTTCTCTACGTTACAACTTTTTTTTTTAAAGAAAAAATCCACAAAGTGGTCTCCCTTTCATACTTTTTGACTAACTTTCCCTTTCTCTACGTTACAATTTTTTTTTTTTTTTAAAGAAAAAATCCACAAAGTGGTCTCCCTTTCATACTTGTCTTTTTCACCAACTTTCCCTTTCTCTACGTTACAATCTTTTTTTTTTTTTTTTAAAATTTTTAAATCCGTGTAAGGGAACGTTATCTGATAGGGAGCCATTAGGACGGAAGCTCACTTTTTTCTTAAATGAAAATAAATATTTAAATATAATATCTAAAGTAATTATGACCCACGCGGATACTTTCTGCCAAAGTTTATTCATTAAAGTCAAAGCTCGATTGTAAAATAAAACGCGATTTGGGGAGGAATCTTTCTATCTAAAGTAATTCAGTGGCCAGTTTTGTTGGTTAACATGGAGGTAGACCTTGTTGCGTTTGGGTAAGTTAGTATCAGATATTTTGTGAATAGTAAAAAAAATAATAAAAGTAGTAATAAAATATTAATAATAATAAATTATAATATAAAATAATAAAATATAGATACAAATAATAATAAAATAATAAAAAATAGTGAAGTAGGCTGAAAATACTGCAAACTGGCAAGATGGATCTCATACCTATTGGAACTAAATCCGAGTCTCACAAATCATGTCGGGTTCATATTCTTTTTATTTGTTAGACTGTAAATTAAAATCATGTCGGATTCATATTCCTAGTATACTTTGTGCTTGACAAAGTCAAGTGACTCCCAAGAGTCAAGACGGTCAGTCATCTCTTCGTAAAGCTTGTAATTGGATGATGCATTTACTTATAATCAAAACTACTTCACCCATCACAACCTCCACTTATAAACCCAAGCTTATAAAAACATGTGTAAGTTAATCTTATTTTAACAAATCACGTACCTCGAGTTCATATTTTTTTGTTGTCAGACTTTGAATTAAATAATTACATTCATCATTTCCAATCAACTTAGGCTTTTGCTACATTTTGATCCATATATGCTTAAACTTTGCTACAAGAAATAATGCTATGTTGCGCAAATATCGACGATGACTCTCACATAGGCTTAGGTGAACTTGCAACCAAATTTCAATTTACTACCGATTGGGTCTTTTCAATTGCAACTGACATTTCAGCTCCTCTCTCTACCTTAAACAGAAGTATGATGGAAGAACGTAAAGGAAGCTCGAGATCGACTCGTAAAAGTACTTGATTTTGCTAGATTCATTTATTAAATGAGTTGTTTGTTAACATAAATTATGATCAGTTATTAAAAATACGACTTGTAGACAGATAAACTCGATCGACTCGAATAAACTCGTTTAAGTTTGAATAATTTCGCATGTATTTTTTATAATATTAACTATCTCCATAGTTAATAAAAATATCTAGAAAATTAGAAGAATATTTATGAATCTAATAATTAATCTATATAAAAACTATAAAAAGATATTAGTAAAAAGTCAAAGTTTATTTGTCAACAGTGTAGATAAAATTATCAAATAAAATATAAATAATCAATTTATCTAAATGAAACAAGTCGTGAAAAGTTCAAACTTGTTCAAATATAAAAGAATTATTTAGACTTTCGACCGAGTAATAGTGTAGCCAACGCATGCAACTTGGTTGGAAGTTGGACCTCATTGCTTATCATGATCAGTAGCTTCGTACGTAATTTCCACGATCGAGCGTCGCTTTATATATAATTTGGTCCTTTTCTAGTTGGATAATGCTTATCCCACGTACAAAAGCCACCGATTCTTTATTTTGTTTTTATTTTGTATTTAGTAATTAAGAAAATATTTTTAAATGATGTTGTGATGTTTTTTAAAAAAAAAAAATATTTAAAGATATAAAAAAATGTATGAAAAAAAAAATTAGCTACTAATTATGTCTTTCTTGCACACTCACTCTACTTTATGTTAATTTCTATGTCAAGCACTTTCTGCCAAATTTATTCATTTTTTATTTTTATTTTTTAAATAAGCCTTGTAACCTTTCATTCATTCACTTCAGTAATACATTGCATTTCTCTTGACACGAGAGAGAATAAAATGGGCCCCTCCTTGATCCAAACCATATTTGGTTCTAACTTTTTTTTTTTTTTAAAGAAGAGTCAGGGTCACATGTCCAAGAGTGACCCTTATATCAAATTTATTAAACCCTCACTTGTGGCAGAAGAACACCGTATAACAAAACATCACTTGAATAAAGAGAAATCAACAAAACAGAAAAAAAAAAAAAAAACACAAGAAATCAAGTGTAACTAAAAACCATTAACCTCAAACACCAACACAAACCTAACTCCAAAGACAAAGAGAAAGACCAGAACCCACTCAATGCCAACAACCATTCACCAAAGACCTAAGACCTGAAAGAAAGGAGGCCTAATAAATCCACCTTTAAAATACCTTTGAGCTTCAACGGAACATCATCAAAATTGATCCACATACCAGACTGATGACTTGAAGCCAAACGAGCAAGAAAATCAGCCCTTGAATTTCCTTCTCTATAAACATGATTGATCTTGACTATATAAGTTCTAGTTACATAACTATATAACTATACTAATATATATGATTGATATAAAGATAAATATATATATATATTTATAACATATGAACAATATTATAGTCAAATTTGGAGTTAGGAGTCGAAATTGGATTGAGTTGAATTGGAGTTGGAGTCGGTCGGGTCACACCTCCGACTCCGATTGAAAAACTAGAAAAAAATCCGACTCCGACTTCTTTTTGTCGGAGTCTTTGCGGAGTCGGATTTTCAAATGTTTGCTCAGTACTAGCCTTATTAGTATCAACATTTATGATTGTTTTACTCTAACTGGGTCGATTTCATCAGATTTTGCGAATTTGTAATTTATAAACCTTTTCTTTTCCAATTACAAGCAAAACTCCACTAAAGATATCTACAACTTATTATACTAAGTTTTGTTATAATAATATGCAAACATATTATTTGTACATCAATACACCCAAATAACGAATAATAAATAAATAATTAGTTACAAGAATCAAACAACAAAAAATAAATAAACAATAATTCACATATATATTTTTTGTGGGGATTGACATGATTCTATGCTTACACCACACCATTAAGATATCGGTAGTTTTAAATTTTTGTTTTTTGTTTTTTACCTTGTCTGTTCCTTTTCTCTCTTTTTGTTATTTCCTTATTTCGTCCTCCTCTCTTCTCTTTCCCATACTCTCTTCCTTCACTTTCTTCTGTTCTTCTCTCCCTTCCCCCTTTCTCTCTCTCCATCCCTGATCCCCACTTTCCTTCTTTTCTGTATTCTCCGCACTCTGATCCCTTTCTTTTTGATACTTATCTTTTTGACTCACTTTGCCTTTCTTTTCATTTCAACTTTCTTTTTTGTTTTTTAAATCAACCAAGTTGTATAAGGGAACGTTATCTGATAGCACCCGCTAGGACGGAATTAGCTCACATTTTATCTCAAATGAAAATAAATAATATAAATAATTAAATATAATATCTAAAGTAATTATGACCCATTTGTTAAGGACAAAAGAACGATATATATCACCTCCTAGTAATGCGAACAACCATTTACAAAATATAGTATAGCAGTATTGATGTTTAGAAGGTATAGGCGAATTTTCAATAATGCCCTAGCTAACGTTAACTACAAGGCTAGCTTGGGAGAAAATTGGAGTAGAATAGAAATTGGTAGCATATATAAAAGAATTATTTAGACGTTTTCAAGACGTTCGGTGGACCGAGTAATAGTATAGCCAACGCATGCAACTTGGTTGGAAGTTGGAACCTCAGTAGCTTCGTCCTTAATTTCCACGATCGAGCATCACTTTATATATAATTTTCTAGTTATGTCTTTCAGCTTGCACACTCACTCTACTTTATGCTAATTTCTAAGTCAAGCACTATGTATTCAATCGACCTTTAACTTTTAATAGAAAGACTTCAGAAGAATTTCTAAGTCGTTAATTTAGAAGACTTTACAAGTTAAAGGTCTTTCTAATCGATGTCTTTCCAAAGTCTGGAGTCTTCTGAACTATGTCTTTCTAATTATATACTAGAAAGACTTTAGAAGAATTTCTAAGTCGTTATAGAATTTCTAAGTCGAGCTTCACTTTATATAGAATTTTCTAGTTATTTGTCTTTCTTGCACACACTCTACTTTATGCTAATTTGTAAGTCTGGAGTCGTTAATTTCTAAGTCTGGGGAGGAATCTTTCTAGTTTGCTTTTTGCTTGACAAGTTTAACGACTCCAGACTGACTCATATCTTCATAAAGTCTTCTAAACTATGTATTCAACTTATAATCAAAACTACTTTCACCTATTACAACCTTGGAGAAAGGGCCAGTTTTATTCGTTAAGATGCATGGAGATACTCATAACTTCTAAAAAGAATAAAAGTTAAAGCTAGATTGAATAAAAAAGCATTGGATTGGATCTCATTCCTATTGGAACTAAATCCGAGTCTCACATTCAATATATATATGGATCCAGTCCAACAACAAACTAAACCCAAACTTATAAAAACATCTGTAAGTTAAATCATGTCGGGTTCATAATAACTGTAAATTAAATAATTAAATTTATCATTTCCAATCAACTAGGATTTTGCTACATTTTGACCCATATATGCTTAAACTTTGAGAAATAATGCTATGTTGCGCAAATATTGACGATTCTCACAACGGCTTAGCTGAACTAGAAAGATAAATTCAATTTACCACTCATTGGGGCTTTTCAATTGCAACTTGAACTTCAGAAATGGAAGGGCATTTTTTTTTTTTTTGAAGAGTCGATAGCCACACACATAGCGGCCCCATCCCAAATTTATTAATAAGCCCTCACTTATGACAGATGAATACCGTGATAACAACCAAGACACCAAGGCTTTACCCAACCCAAGCATCAAACCAACAAAAATACCAGAAGAACCAAAATCTAAACATGCCTAGAAACAAACTAAACATGCCTAGAGAAGTAAACATAACAAAACTAAACAGGCCTAAGAAAAAAAATAAAAAAAGAACTAGATACGGATGTTTAGTAGACCTACCTTTGCTAACTAAATCATGTCTTTTAATAGCCTAGGTAGAGAACCAAAAGAATTAAATCTCATGTTAAAGCCCTGCTCGCCTAAACAGGCCAAGGCGTCTGTTGGAGAATTACTTTCTCTAAATTGATTCTCGATAGTAAAATGTAATCCTCGTAAATTATTTAACAACTCTTCCCAAAAGTCCCATAAATACCAAGCTAAACACCTTTGACATTTTAACCAATTAACCACCAAAATGGAATCGCATTCTAACGCTACATGTGTAAAGCCCATTTCCTTAAAACACCCACGCCCACAATTAAGGAATGTAGTTCTGCTTCATTGTTGGTCCCATGACTTAATGAGAAGAGAAGGCCGACATAAAATTCCCATTCAAGTCCCGTATGAGACCCCCTCCACCACAATTTCCTGGGTTTCCACGGCAACTACCATCGACGTTTAGCTTTACCCATCCATTTGCCGGTTTCTTCCAGCTAATTAACCATTGAGGCCTTCTCGGTGAATTAATAAAAGGCACCTCGAGAGCCATTAGAATGGCCTGGTCAGTGACGGAAATCTCCCATCGTTGAACCAAAAGTGAAGATAAATTCCGAAGCCATACCTTTATAGCAATCCACACCTCCCGTGCCGACTCCTGCACCCCCTCCATCCTTGCTTTACACCTCCTAAACCATAGTCTCCAAGAGATGATAGACGGTAACAGACCAAGGAACGTGCCTCTATGGCTGGATTTTTTGGCATAACCAAACCACCCCTGAACCGTTTCCCACCAAGAGCGACCTTCCATACAATTGATGCCCAGAGCTACAGGTGCCCTGTTCCAAACTTGATTGGCAATACTACCTGATCGCAACACGTGATCAATTGTTTCCACCTCACCCAACTCACAACACTTGCAATGTGAAACCATGGAAATAGCTAGAGCTTGAATTCGAACATCAATTAGTAATGCTCCAAACCTTGCTTTCCACACACACATCGAGATTTTCTTCGGCAACAATTGATGCCAAACCCATTCCAATTCCAAACGTTCGACACCCCTTACTCGAAGTAAATCCCATGCACTTCTTGTTAAGAAACAACCATCTACTGTAGGTTTCCAGATCATGACGTCCGACCCCTCTCGCCCAGCCGTAATTTTTTGTGTAATCTCACCAGCACGTTCTAAACCAACGAGTTCCACTAGCTTATCTTCATCCCACGATCCATTAAGCCATACATCCTGGATTTTAATCCCCTCAGTGATAATCTCATACCTGCTACACAGAGGACCATCAGCCAGCCATTTATCAAACCCGAAGGAAGAACCTCCATTCCTCACTTTCACTTCCACATTCTAAACTACTTCAGGAATTACACTGACGATGGAACTCCAAAAACGGGAGGCTGTGGGACGCACTTTGGCTACCATCACATGTCTAATTCTTAAGTATTTCGCTCAGAAGAACTTTGTCCAAATTGTGTTCACAATTAATAGACGCCAGACGAATTTCATATGTGTAACACCTCGTATTTTAGTGTATTTTTAATGAAGGATTATTATAATTAATTTAAAAAAATTGATTCTCTGTTTTAAAATATTGGGGGGTTTTATTATATTATTTTATAATATTTTAAAGTTATGAAAATTATTTTTAATGTGCTTTCTTAATATTATTTACTGTTTTGCATTTAAAGTGATCTTTAATTTAAATTGGCTTATTTTTAGATTTTAAAATTAGTATTGTTTTATTTAAGTCTTTCACTACGTTTGAATTATTTTATTTAGTTTGCAGTTTTAATATCTTTTTCGCTGGATCATTTTTGGGACCCCAGTTATGAGGATTGAATCTTATTTCTTTTCCCCTATCTTTTCTTTTCCTCTTTCTTTTTTTTTCTTCTTTTCTTTCTTTTCTTCTTTTTCCTTCGGCTATCTCCCGCTTGACCTCTTTCTCTCCCATTTCTCTTTCTCTCTCCCCGTGCATTCGGTTTCCTTCTCCCAGCCGCCGCCACCTGCCGCCGTGTACCTCACAGCCCGGCCCAAAAGCTTCCCCACTGACCGGCGACCCTACCCCTCCAATATCAGACCACCCCGTGCCGCCATTAGCCTCCACGCCTCACCTAAGCAGCTCGGCCTTTTGGTGCTCGCGCGCTGCCGTTCGGCCATCATATCTTCACCACTTTTTCCTCTACCTCCTAGCAACCCAATAGACCCAACCCCGACCCCGATTCATCACCAGTGAAGCCGCATTAATCAGAACTCTGATTTGAGCTTTTTGGCCTTAAACCGCCCCTTTCCGCTGCCACCCACGGCCAAAGGCCACCACCATTAGCTTCACCGACCTCCCTAGGCCCTACCCTATCAATTTCAACTCTTGGTTTGACCCCATTCAAAAGTGGATTTTTGAGACCCATGGCCACAGTGTATTTTACACTGTGGAGTTGCTGTTTTGGCGTTTCTAGTTCATCATTGATCCTTCAAAAATTATTATATAGCGCTGTAAGTATTTTTTCAAACAAATTTTGAGTTTTAAATATATTTTTGCACTAACTGATTTTACTGTGTTCTGGTTGGTTTCCGAACTGAATTCGAGGAGTACGAGGGTGGATGGATTGAGGACGGAGTATTTGTGTGTTGATTATATTGTGATTTGGTTGGTTGTTGGATATTGGGGTTATGTCTAGTTCATTGCATATGCATGCATGTTCATGTTTGTAAATTGAAAATTAGGTTTTCGTGTAATTGCATTAATGAATAAGATAATCACTTTCTATCTCCAAATCATAACTATTCTGCAGCTGACTCTCTAGCAGTTCTAGTCTTTCCTCTAGCACTTTGATAGTCTAACCCACATGCCCAAAAATATTACGATTCCATGTCCTCAATGCAGTCTTCACTTTTTGCAGTTTTTCAGCCAGTTTGTGAAGCCCAGAAGATGCCACCAGTTCATGCCAAGTCACCTCGACATAAGGCTTAAAACCTGCATGACTACACCACATGTTCTAAAAACGAAAAGGATGAGGACCATAAACTACCTCTGGTCGTTTGAAATGTACAAGCATAGGTGAGTAGTCCGAGTGTTTCCTTGTCAAATATTCAAAGAAAGCCGGCGAATAAGAGATCCCAAATGAAGAGTTTATGAGGGTTCGATCCGAACGAGCCCAACTTCGCGTGCGCCCATTGTGACCATTACACCATGACATGCGCCTGCCTTCCACTGCGAGGTCAAGCAACCCATAGGTATCCAAACACTCATTAAACTCAGCCATGGAATTTAATGGCCTCGGATTCCCACCTACTTCCTCCCGATCGTCTCGAATGATATTGAAATCTCCCATGACCATCCAGGGACCCTCTATACAAACCTCTTTTAAGCTATTTCATAACTCCCTCCTCTCCATTTGGTTACATTTAGCATAGACAAAGGTAACGAGAATATTTTCGAACCATTCTAGACCCAACCAGTGATCATTTGGTTAGACATACACAAGACTTCAAACTCATACGACACATTCCAAAAAACCCATATTTTACCATCCAACTCAGCATTGCTGCAATAGCTCAAGAACCCCAGCAAACAGGCCATCTAATCCATTTTACTAACTTCTGAAAAGGGTTTCGATATCGCTACAATAGCCACTTTAAACTTCCTCACCATCCAACACAAATGTTTATTTGACGTGCCTAACCCGTGCACCTTCCACACTAACAGTTGTCCATCACAAATTAAGTTTAGCAGGACGGGATAACACCCATTGGGATTGACGTACCGTGTGTTTTTTGCCGCTAAATCGTGTCGATTCTTGGAGGTCAGTATCTGATTCATAACATTTATCTTTCATGATCGATTGAGGCCTACACTGTTTTGCCATCAGACTTGCTCTCAGGCATCCCTTCATCGCGAAAAGGTTCCTCCACGTTTGTTACATTAGCTCTGCATTCTAATTCTAGCAACTCTGAAACAAGAGCCATATGCCCCTACGTTATGTTTTCCTCCCTAGACGTCTCTCCCAAAGTACCCCATTGCACCACTTGCATTCCATCCTGAGGCAGCACTATGGACCCGCTTCCATCATGCAGGACACTCAGGCCCTTAGATAGCTCTGTTTCCACTGGCTTCACAGACTCCTCTACCCAACTCCCTTACCTACCAGAATGCCATCACCATCAGGGCTGAAACTATCAGGCCGATCCTCTATCGTCATGCCCTCTGAATGATTTGTTTCCATACGATGTCCACCGTCTACCGTAATCTTGCCTTCCTCTAATTCAATGATGGTCAATTCATTAGTCACAATGGCAGTACAACCCGCTGAACTTTGTGGATCTACCTTCTCCATCGTATTATTCGTAGACACCTCATCGCAAATGGAAGGGCATGCAACATACATTTCAGCGCTTCTCTCTCTACCTTAAACATGATAAGTATGAGAGAAGAAAGAAAAGGAAGCTTGAGATCAACTCGGTCATACACGATTAAGCTTGATTCATTTCTTAAACAAGTTGTTTGTCAACACAAAATTATGATCAATTATTAATGATACAACTTCTATACAGATTGGCTTGACTTGTATAAGCTCGTATAAATTTGAATAATTTCGCATTTATTTTTTATAATATTAATTAACTCCATCATTATAATAAGAATTTTTAAAAACGTAAAAGAAATCATGTTCCTAATATTAAAATGTTATTTGAGTCTTTATGAATCTAATTGTTAATATTGGTGTACAAAACTTTAGAAAGATATTAGTAGAAACTCAAAGTTTATTTATCAACATTGCAGATAAAATTATCAAATGTAATATAATATATTTAAATCAAAAAACTCGTGAACAAGTTCGAACTTGCTCGAATATTAAATTAGCAATCTGATGTACTCAAAGTTTTAAAATTTGTCCAATAAATATTCTTTTTCTTCTTTATCTTTTTACCAATGCCGAGTCCATGGCTAGGCCATTAGGCAGTTGTCTAAGGACCTCCAAAGAGCAAGGCCCCTAAAAATTATAAATGTCTTAGTATATTTTGAAAATAAATTAAAATAAAGTCTAAAATAGGATAAATAATGTATGTTTACTATAATGATGATGATAGAAAGTTCGATGAGTGAAAAAAAAAGTCTTCAATTCTTTCAATAAAAAAATGATTGGAAGGAATATTTCTCCCCTTTCTGAGATCAGGCCTATACTCGTAAGGCCTCTAGCCTTGAGGTTTAGGTGTGCCTAGCATGACCCAACCATTTTCAGGAGAGATCCAAATCATGGCAGATGTGGGTCGAGCCCTTCCAAAATTACATCCAAAGAGGACATGCCGCATTAAATGTGCCGACATGGCATGCGAATAGGGAATCTTGATAGAAGATCCAGTTGTCGAGAAGGGGTTGCCACATTGAATGCGGCAGTATGGCAGTCTGAGTGGATAGGACCCCAACTAGGAGAGAAGATGAGGCAGAGAAAAAGGCAGGTTATGGACTAGATCACTCTCTCTAACTTCTCACTACTCTCTTTTTCCCTCTCTAGTTCTAGAGATTCTGACTTGTTATTGGCGGTGAAACATTCGCACCTAGCCACCCTTTCTTCCACCCTCGCAAGTACCTAGAGTGTTGTCACTGCGAGTGGCTACAAAATATGCATTCATAGTTGGCATCATTTGTGGGATACAAAATTATTTTGGTCTAACAACATTAGCCTACCTTTTATACGCCAACTACGACTCACTCCTGAATGGCCCACAAAGAGGCGAAGCTTCAGCACAGAGAAGTACTTCACAATAGTAGAGGAGGTCGACTGACTACTGGCTGCAGGATTCATCCAAGAAGCCCATTACCGAGAATGGCTTTCCAACGTGGTTCTGGTACGAAAGTTGAATGGCAAGTGGAATATGCGTGCAGACTTCACTGACCTGAACAAGGCTTGTCAAGGATAGCTTCCCTTTGCCGCACATCAACTTGATCTTCGACTTGACAGCCATACACAAGATACTAAGCGTCATGAACGCCTGCTCTGGGTACAATCAAATTCATATCAGCCTAGAAGATGAGGAGAAGACTACTTTTAATATATACATAGGTGTGTACTGCTACCGAGTTATGCATGCCCTTCGACCTCAAGAATGCCGGAGCCACCTATCAAAGGCTGGTTAGCCGGATGTTTAAAGAACAAATTGGTCATAGTGTAGAAGTGTACGTCGATGACCTACTTGTCAGGAGAAAGGAGATAGAGGGGCACGCTGATGACCTAATGGAAGCCTTCGTAGTCCTCTAGAAGTACGGGATGAAACTCAATCTTGTGAATTGCGCTTTTGGGGTAGGATTGGGAAAGTTCCTTTGGTTCATGATCTCGGAAAGGGGCATCGAAGCTAATATGGAGAAAATCCAAGTTGTAATCAACATGACCTCTCCTCGGGCCGTAAATACCTAGAGCGAGACACATTTGCACCCAGCCACTTGTTCCGCCACCCTCCCAAGTACCTGGAGCACCGTCACTGCGGGTGGCTACAAAACACGCATTAACAATGATATTAGGTGATGATATGTTAAAATTGAATAGTCTGGTTTTAAACTTTTATCTTTGATCTCAATTCACATTGAGCCGCCTTTGCTTTTCACTACGACGAGTTCTCACCATAAAATGAAGCATAATAACCAACATCTTTGAAGAATACTCAATTGATTGATGCGGTTGTTGTTACTACTCCGAGATCTCAATTTGTGACTTTTTTTTTGTACATTTATATACATGGTACAAAGTGGTACAAGGCATTCTGAGAATCGAATGTTGTTGGGATCAATCAGGAACTCATGACCGAATATCAAAACAAGACTTGCACGCAGTATGTTGCCAATGTTGACAAGAACTTGGAATGATGGCAAAATGCATAAAAATTAAGCAAGGATGACATGTTGCATTTTCTAGCTGTTTGCTTGCCCTTTAGCATGCAATTCTGGCTTTGCGTTTTTTTTTTCTTTTTAAATTTCGTTCTGGGCCAAATTGGGCTCAGGTTTTAAGGATGAAGTTGGTTACCATTTATATGTTTGTGAATAACTAGCGCAAATTGTAGTCTATACATAATAGGTATAGTATTTGAATTGACTAATTATAATAATAAATGTATTATGTGGGATGTGTTGGCAACAAATTGTAGATATCTAAATCTTTTGTTCTCTTATATTAAATTTCTTAAGGAAAATTAATTATATTTATTAATAACTATTTTAAAAGACAAATTAGTCATCACGGAAAAATTAACTCCAATGTTAAATTGATCCCAAGTTGCATTTATTTTCAACCGAAACTATTTGTGGCACTAAAAATAGTGCAAAAAGTACTAAATAGCGCTGCGAGAAACTATTTCCTTCAATTTCTTCTCGCCGCTAATTACGCAACATCATCTCAAAAAATTGTTCTAACGTATCTCAAATATACAATCCTTCCCGGGAAAAGTGGACACAAATAACGTATCTCAAAACGTATATCGCGGCATGAGGAGAGGGTCAAAGGCTGGGACAACATATGGAAGATGGATGTTCCAAGAAAAGTTGAGCTTTTTCTTTGGAAAGCTGTAAATGACTTCTTTGCTACAATAAAAAAAAAAAAAAATCTGTTTTTGAAGAAAATAATAGACAACCCTCTTTGCCCCATTTTTAAACTAGATGAGACAATTATGTATGTGCCTTGGCAATGCCCTGCAGCTGGAGATGTGTGGTCAGAATCATTAAGTGTTACGTAGAAGATGAAGAGTGAAGAACATGATCTGCTGGCCTTCTGGGAAAAACTTACAGTTAAGCTTAATCAATCAGAATTAGAGGAGGTTGCTGTGGTGATGAGGGGCCTTTGGGTGAGAAGAAACGAGAGTATCTTTGAAGATAAATTTAAGTCTCCAAGCCAAGTCATCAGAATTGCCAATAATGACTTGACAGAATACAAGCAGGCTCTACAGATGGACAAGGCAGTGCTGGGGAGTAATGAAGAGAGTTGCAGCAGAAACTTGAGGTGGGAAAAGCCAAGAACAGGTTTTTTCAAAGCCAATTGGGATGCAGCAGTAGACAAAAAGGAGAGGAAGGTGGGTATAGGGGTAGCAATCCGTGATGAAGATGGGGAATTGTTAGTTGCTGTTGAAGGTTAGAAGTTTAATGCAGACCATCCTACTGTGGTTGAAGCGCTGGCTCTGTGAAAGGCTATGGATATTTGCAGAGTGCTAAGGTTGGATAAGGTTATGTTCGAAGGTGATGCACAAGTGATTGTCAAAGCTATTAACAATGCAAGTGAAGGCTTTTTCTTTTTATGGCAGTTTAATTGAAGGCATAAAACAAGTGTTAAAAGGGAGAACAAACTGGACAGTACAGTATACACATAGGTCTAACAATGTAGCAGCACTCGCTTTAACTAAGGAAAGTTTACATTTACAGTCCGAATTAATTTGGATAGAAGAGATATCTGAATGTATTCAAAAAATTGTAGAGAGGGAATGTTATTGTATTGAGTGACATCCAGTTATCAATGAAGATGGTTTTTTTTAAAAAAAAAAAAAAAAGTATATTGCGGAAAATTAATTCTAGCCACATATACAACATACATTTGCAGTGATATATTTGTCGCCACAAATGTGGGAAACTTCCGCCACAGATACTAGAATATCACCGTAAACAATTGATTAGTTGTGCTGAAGTCCTTTACCAATATTGTCTTGCGTCTCGTTATATTACTGCAGATTACTTACTATTCGCTCCCCCTACTAGACTATTACGTGTAATCCCTACTTATTTTACGCCCCACACAAAGAAAGAACAAAACACGTACAAAGAATCCATGCCGGTATTTATCTACAGTCTAGAGAGAAACCAAGCCATATATATAAATGAATTCGCTGCAAAATATTCCTATTATTCCCGTTGATTGTGTATAGGTGCTCATAACCACTAGAAAAAATTCGAAGACTGATATTTTAAGAAAATAAAAGAAAATCATTTTAGCAATATATATTGTTCAAAGAGCAATATTTTATTCAAATTTGTGTGATCCGGATCGGTCTAGAGGCCCATAGTATATATCGACATGGGCTGGGAACATGCTTGGGTCAATATGTAAATGGTCTAGAAGCCAAATATATATATATATATATATATATATATATATTCATTTAGTCGTCATAAGTAATTGTAAAGAAAATCAAGAATCTTGAATACACGAATCTTGAAGTCCTCTTTCTGCAGTTTCTACTTTCCCTTTCTCTGTTTTCTTTCTCTGTTTTACAACTAAAAACAATTGGCGTTTTGATACAAATTGTTTGGAGAATTGCAATATCAAGATAAGAGATTGTGTTATAATCTGTTGAGATTTATAATAGTTCTCTAATTTTGAGCGTTTGATTGGTGAACTATATTGAAAATAGGTTTTTTTCTTTTTTCAAGAAAATGAAGATAAAAGGAGAAGAGGATTTTTTCCAACTGAAAATATTCTTGAATAAACTATTGGAAATACACGAGATGATTTGATATAAGTAAAGAAGAAAAATGAAGACTCTAATATGGTTTTGGAGAGGGAATGCCCGCCACCCATCCCAGCCGAGATGACTCTGTTTCATAGAAATTCTTCGAAGGATAAGCTTCTTTGATATGTAAAATGTATATTATAATTTTATTTGATTGCTTAAAGATGTTATTTGTCTTAATGTGGAGAACGATATATATGGTACAATATTTTTTTTAATAGCTCCTAATCTAAGGATCAACATCATCCCATGTGTTGACATTTAAAATCAAGGGCCCATATTTGGGTGAGAGTACGAAATAGGGTGACACATTTAGGTTATGCTTGGTAGGTGAGATAAGATGAAAATTTTAAAAAATTTTGTGAATAGTATTAAGATAAAAGTTTAAAATATTAATTTAAAATATTGAAATTTAAAAAAGTTGTATTGAGATTTGAAAAAATTGAATTGTTTATTATATTTTATATGAAAATTTGAAAAAGTTGTAATGATGAGATGAGATAGAGATAGAGATGAGAAATCTCATCTTTACCCCTAGAAATCTAATCTTGGTGGGAGGGAGGAGAGGGGATGGGAGGGTTGAAGGTTGTGGAAGATCGAGGCCAGGGTTATTTTTATAATCACTTCTTGTTTAGTTGAGTAATATGTTTCTTCTCCTATTTTGCCCTACTTCTAATACAAAATAATACTTAATTCCCACCTACACAAATAAATATATAGAATACATGAATTAGATGCACCCATAAAATAATTGTTTTGTGAGTCTGATGTTAAAACTCATGTGTGCCATTACAGTAGTCATCTTCTTCTTCTACGTGTGATTTTAGGGTGCTAGCTAATAATGGGGCTTGCATGAGGGTGTTGAAGAAGAATGCGGTGAGAGGACATATAATTACGCTGCAGGATGCTTACAAAAAGCACTAATACGGGGGGAGATTGAAAATTTGTTCCAATCTTTTAGGACATCCATCCGCTTCTCAAGGGCTTGAATATTTGCACCCACCCTCCCAAACACATTCCAATTCCACGCACGTAAAGCAATTTTCATACATTTCAAACTGGTAGCCAATTTAGTGAGTCCCGAACCTAGGTCACTCCTACACCAGGCATCCTTCACACATGACAGAAAATTATCATGTGAAGACCACATGTTTTGGAACCGAAATGGAGGCAGATCATATGAAGAGAATGGTCGATTCACATATACCACTATAGGACAATGATCCGAAGACTTTTGACTTAGATATCTGAAATAAGCCGAACCAAACAAAATAAAAAAGCAATATTAATAAGAGCTTTATGAAGATTCGCCTAGCTGCACGAAGCCCCTTCGTGTCCATTATACCATGACATATGTTGGCCTGTGCTTGATAAATCAAAAAGCCCGCAATGATGTATTCAATCATTAAAATCCGCCATAGATACTAGAGGCCTTGGATTTCCACCAATTCTTTCTGCATCCATTTGAATAATATTAAAATCATCAAAAACCAACCAAGGAGCATCCGATACTTGGCTCTCAACTAGGCTCCTCCATAACTTCCTTCGATCTACATAAGAACACTTCGCATAGACAAAAGACACCATGATCCTTTGTCCTTCCTTACTAAACCAACCTGACACCATTTGTGCAGTAATCGAAATCACCATGGACAACTTGTTTGATATATGGGTACTGCAAGTTCTCTGGGTGTTGATTCTCGTTTAGGCAGCTTATATTTTAATACAAAATATTGATAAGACTTATTTTTCTAAGCAGGCTGCATGTATCTCCTTATACTAAAAAACATCTATTATAATCTTCTACTTGCTTTCTATTATATATATATATATATATATATATATAACTCCTTATCCTTTATATCTTAAAAGTGTAGATGAACATAAATGAATAGTAATTCGTGTTTGACACTTTTTACCAACTTTTTCCATTTATGCCCCTATCTTGCTTGCTCTGGGTTTGGGGCTTTAAATCCCAACCCCTCATTTTGAGTCTCCAGATTTGATTCAATAGTGGAGGTTAAAACACTGCAAATAAACTAACTTACAATAGATAATTAAAATATAAATAACATATAATACATTTAAAATTAACTTTACTTTATAAAATACTAATCTTTCATCATTAAATAAATGATGAAGTGTTGCTAAATATTTTTAAGAGAGTAAGACCATCTCAATAATTAGAGTTTTTAACATAATTTAAATCTCATAATATTCTTAATTAACTAAAATCATTTAGATAAAATGATTTTCTACAATTATAATATTTTTTGGGCTTCCAAAATATAAGAGATTTACTTTAATGATTAAAGGTGAGAACAATATAGGAATAAAAGACTCTGTATTCTTTCAATGCTCCTTGGGTCATCGAGTAGTGTGGTTGAATTTTTATTAATCGTGAGATAATTTTTTTTTTCATGTGATCAAATTTTGGAAAGTATTTTCTCTTGCCATAATTTGAGTATATTTTCTTATTCTTGAAAATGTAGAATCGGGAAGGTGGATTTGCTTCATATGAGCTCACTACATCTTCTGCATGGTTGCAGGTAACATGACATGTGTGCATTGATCTCTACCATCCAATATGGTTAATTTGTAGAGCTGAAACTTCCATGCAAACTCTTCTTGTTAAAGTTTACATGGAAATGTTTGGAAATTCTCCTTGTTAAAGTAGAGAAAGATGGAAATTCATAGATGCTTGCTTATATTAGGTTTTATGCTCCTATGCATTAGGCTATTTACTAATTAATCTTATGTACTCTTTCCATCTTGATGATTGTGAATTAATAACTAATTCAATTATTTAAGATTCGGTGGTGCTACGTGTAAGGAGTAACAATTTTTTTATTTTTTTTAAAAGTATACCTCATATTTCATTCATATTAGAATTGAATTTAATCATTAAAGTATTTCTCTATTTGGAGAGTATGTAAAATTTCTGTGGGGCCTTCTTCAATATAGACCTTTTCTATAGGCTAGGAATTAAAAACTAATTTGGCTAGTAAATGAGCTACATTGTTAGCCTCCCTATGTGCAAACTTAACTTTCCAGTTCAATCTTGCCTGTAACCAACCTCTTACCTCGTCCACCACATTTCCATAAGCAGCAGCTAGATCATCCTTATTGTTAGCATCCTTGACTATGGTCTGTGAATCCCCTTCTAGAACAACCAATGAGAAGCCAAGCTCATCACAAAGTTGAACTACTCTTCTCAAAGCAAGAGCTTCCCCGACTGAGGGATCTTGTAAGCAATCTATCACAAAACACAAAGAGGCCAAAACTTCCCCTTCCTCATCCTTTATAACCACCCCTATACCCACCTTCTTCAAACATGAACAAACAGATGCATCTCAATTAACCTTCACCCAAGAGGGTTCAAGCTTTTCCCATCTTTGTTCCCTGTTGGAAATAGAAGATGTTCTCATCATACATTTTTTATGCTCTTGTGCTATCACATACTCACAATACCCATCCACA
This sequence comes from Cyclocarya paliurus, assembly GCA_029856935.1. Taxonomy (NCBI): domain Eukaryota; kingdom Viridiplantae; phylum Streptophyta; class Magnoliopsida; order Fagales; family Juglandaceae; genus Cyclocarya; species Cyclocarya paliurus. The sequence goes on from CM056953.1 coordinate 28,291,784, forward strand.
GCAAATCTCATCACCCTTTTAGGATCAAGTAACTTACCTTAAAAAAATGCAACTGTTTCTTCTAAGCCACAACCTTCTTATAACACATGCAACCAGCTCCACTTCATCTTGTTTCAATCTATCAATTAATTTCCTCCATAACTCCATGAAGCAAGACTCACTACAGCTCCATTTCTGCACTGGACTGCACTCCTCATACCAAACATCTGAATCTGTTGTGCATTCCCACAACACATGAAGAATTGACTCCAGTTCCAAGTTGCAAATAGGGCACAGGTTAGATCTCACCACCTATTTCTTCCATAAATTTTCCTTGGTAGTCATCATGTCAAGGTAGGCCTTCCATATGAATTTCTTTACACATGGTTGCATGTTAAGGCCCCAGATCTTCCTCTAAAAATTACCATTTCCATCCCCTAAAGAAGACTCACCCCTTATTCTTTTACCCCTCAAGTACTCCAGGTGGTAGGCATTCTTTACAGTGAACTTGCCATCTCCAAAAAAACTCCACACCCTCTTATGAACTAACAACATACTACCCAGCTGGATGCCTCTGATAAGTTCCACCTCTTCAACTGAAAACATATCAACTAGTAGGTTCAATTTCCACGACCTCTCCTTTGCATTAATCAATTCAACAACTTTGGAATCCCTATCCAATCTGCCAGCAGAAGATAGTATACTGGGATAAGTCTTACTGGGCAGCCACTTATCACCCCATATATTCACATTCCTACCATCTCCCAGTTTTCATGTAGCCCCTTCTTTAACTAGGCCGAAAGCAGACCATAAGTTTCTCCACACATAAGAGTGCCCTCTACCCAGTTTAGCCTTCAACAACTTCCATCTTTAAAATATTTTTGCCTCATCACAGTAGCGACCAAAGAAGAGGGGTTAAGCAAAAAACTCCAACACTACTTTGCAAGCATTGCAGTGTTAAAATATTCAAGATCTTGAAATCTCAATCCCCCCCCCCCACTATTGCTTTTACTGATTTTCCACCAGCTTCTCTAATGTATCTTTCTCTCATTTTGATTGTGGCCCCACCAAAACTTAGCCATAAGTGAGTTAATGTCAACACAAAGTCTCTTAGGAAGTCTAAAAATACTCGTAGCAAAAGTGGGAATTGCTTGAGCCACTACCTTCAAAAGGACTTCTTTTCTTGCTTGAGACAGGAAGTTATTCTTCCAATTACTAATCTTGGCCCAAATCCTCTCCTTTAGAACTTGAAAAGTATTAAACTTGGACCTACCAATCATAGTTGGTAATCCAAGATATCTTTCATGGTTACCACATAAAGTCACCCCAAATGCAATCTTTCTACTAGATCTAATAGAACTACTTATGTTAGAGCTGAAAAACATAGTAGTTTCTTGGAGGTTTAAGCACTGTCCTGATGCCTTCTCATAAGTCTTCAACAACCCATGTATACACTTCCATTCAAAGACTTTAGCCCTTCCAAAGATCAGACAGTCATCTGCATAAAGAATAAACAGGTAAAGGGAAATAGGGTGCCCTTGCCTGAGCCCCCTACTTGGCTTAAACCATCTTCCAGCTTCACCATGAACAAGCACAGAGTAAGAAATAGAGGTCACACACTTCATAATTCAGCAAATCCATTTCTCCCCAAAACCCATTCTTTTCATAACCTCCTCCAAGAATACCCACTCAGTTTTGTCACAAGTTTTCGACATATCTAGCTTAAGGGCCATACTCCCCACCCTACCTTTCAACCTTGTTTTCATCGTATGGAGGGTCTCATAGGCAACCATCACATTATCAATAATGAGTCTCCCAGATATAAGGCACTCTGATTAGGAGAAATGATATGGGGCAACACTTTTTTAAGCCTATTGGCTAACACCTTCGATATAAACTTATAAAGGACATTACACAAGCTAATAGGTTTGAATTCAGTTGCCACAGTGGGGTTAGAGACCTTAGGTATAAGGTCAATATAAGTCCTGTTGACACAGCTATCCATATCAGTCTCACTGTTAAGGAAATGCAAAACAACCTCTGTTACATCCTACCCAACCACATTCCAGTAGGCCTTGTAAAAAAAAACCCCTTACCCATCAGGGCCAGGGGATATAAGAGGAGCCATTTGGCTCAAAGCAAGGTCCACCTCCTTCCTAAGAAACTGTTTTTCCAATTCAGAATTCATATCATAGTTAACACAAGAATGAAGGTCTTTAAGACAAACCTCAATTGCTTGCCTCGAGGGACTAGTGGAACTAAACAGATTATTGAAATACACATGGAACATCTCTTCAATATCGTCCTGAGCCTTTACATTGTTGCCCCTTGAGTCAATTAATTCCCTGATCTGATTCTTCTTTCTTCTTTGATTGACACAGGAATGAAAAAACTTGGTGTTTTTGTCACCAAGGTTATACCAATGCCTTTTATTGCCTCCATTTCAGGTCATCTTGTTTAAAGATGAGCCCCACTTGAGATTGCAGCTGACCAATCAACTCCACATTATGACTACCATCATTCTCTTGCTCAGATTGAAAGAGCCTCACTTGTTGCCTCAAAACTTGCTCAGCTTCAATTTTTTTTTTGTCTACTCCATCTAACTAATCCCTTTTCACACCTCCTCAGTTTCTCTTGGATGCCTTTCAAGTTCCCCTCTCCACTACTGCCCCAAGCCCTTTCAATTACTGGTATACCATCCTTATCCAAGGCTCAACTTGCCTCAAACCTAAAAATCCTTTTTTTTAATCTTTTGCTAGTTGTACCACTAGCCATATGCATCAACAAGGCTTTGTGATCAGATTGTGTAGCATGTACTATTTCAGTAGTTCTTTCTCTAAACATATCAGTCCACTTCCCATTAGCTACAACTTGATCCAACCTTTCCTTTGTAAAGGAATTATCCAAGTGCTTATTGCTCCATGTGTACTGGCAACCTGTACAACCCATATCAGAAAGGCCATTAAACACCAGAGCCTGCCTGAAGTCATCCATTTGAGCCTCACCCCTTGGTTTACCCCCCACCTTTTAGCCTGTGAAACTACTTCATTAAAATCTCCCATAACACACCAGGGTTTGTTATCAGGGTTTAATAAAGACAGTAATCTCCATGACTCCTATCTTTTACTAGTCTCTGGATGGCCATAGAAATCGGCAAATTGCCAAAGGATTCTCCTCTCCAAATAGTAAATGCTAGCACTGAAATGGTGGAGTTAAAAATTAACAATTTCCAAATGCACCTCACAACTCCAAAGAAGAGCTAACCCTCCACTCCTTCCCCTATAGTCAATAGCAAATCAGCACATCGTTCCCAACTTTCTCTTAATTCTATCCAATTTTCCTGAAAGCATTTTTGTCTCCATCAGGAAAATAATTATGAGCTTCTTTTCCTTCACCGAGTAGTGAAGGCTCTAAACTGTCTGAGGGTTCCCAAGCTCTCGGCAGTTCCAACTCAAGAGTTTCATAATGGATGGTGGGGTTAGCAAGCAGCCTCCACCAAATCTGAAGTGACCTCATCAACAACAGGTAACACACATCCATGCTTCCCTTTCTTCAACACAGAGGCCCCAGTAGAACCATCATCGCCCCCTTTTCTCTTCCTCTCAACCACATGTCCCACCAGGGATGTCTTTCTCTCCACTCTTGCCCTCCTTTTCCATCTCCTCATACCCACAGTCTCATTAATCTTCATTTTATTTTCTGTATCAAATAGCTCAACTAGTTTAGTTGCCTCAGCAACACACTGCACAATAGAGTCTACCATAGCCACCTCACACAACTATTCTACTTGCAAAGTGGGCTACCAACCTTCTCACTATCCCCCCACATAGGGCTTTCAACAAGCACTTGGTCCCCCGAATGCATAACCCCTTCCCCAACCTTCTTCGAACCCCTACTCAGCTCCCCCCTGGATAGTTTAGCCTTTCTCTTCAATAGTTCTCCCCCTAAGCTAAAAATGGGGCAGCTTCTTGAACAAGACTCCCCTTGGTCCTTCTCCCCACAACCCCCTTCACTACACTCATCCTAGTGCGGACTGTAAGAATTACTCTTAGACTCCCCTTTCCTCTAGGACTAATCTTTGCTTGTAACCAACTTCCATACTGCATCTTACCTTCTACCTCAACACCAGCTTCACTCCCATCAACATTGTGCTTAACTCTCCCACATCTAAAACACAGTTTAGGTAGTTTTTCATAAGTCACTAGAACCCACATTTGACACCTTAGGAGGTTAGCAGTCCTTCCCCTCACCATAGCTTTCCTTAGGTCCAAAATAACATGGACCCTAAGGAATTACCCCAGGCTGTACCATCACCTCTCATCTCCACCTCCAAAACATAACTCAGAGATTCTCCAATCTGCTTCCCATTCTCCCTATTATACATGCCAATGGCAGATTATGCAATCTAACCCAGAATCTTTCATGATCAAACTCAAGCTTCTGAGGAGGGACGAGACCATCAAACGACTTTAGAACGAGGAGATGATTATCAAACAGTCTACCTTATAAAATCCTCTCCTTATCAACCAAAAATTCAAACGAAATAGCAAACAGGTTATGACTTATCTCAAGGAAATTAAAAGATCCCTGCAGCCTCCAGATCTTTGTAAAAGTAGGACTTGATGATTTCCTTACTTGCCTTTCTTTCCGAAATCAACTTACCCACCAAACTCTTCTCGCCCTTCGCAGCAATGCTGGCCTAATGTTCTGCATCAATGACAATATATGTGTTCTCTTCCTCAGTAAGCCTTAGGAACTCCTACCGATCCTCAAGGTCCTCCATTCTTTTCCTTATTACTGCCTCAGCCCATCCTCAGAACCACCTTTCCTCACCACCAATTTTCTCCCGCAACGATGCAAGTCACCATGGAAGCCTTAAAAAAAACCGTTATAACAAACTCAGGGTGCGCCTAGAGCACACTCTCTCTCCACCTTTTCAAGAGAGAAAAAGAGGGAGACTGGCATTTAATGTAAAGAGTCACTTTATTTACTATTTTGACACATTATTTTCAAGAATTTTATTTTTTCTTTGTGCTTTGCACGTTAAACCACTGCTAGTATATACACACACAAATATTTTACAAAGTCTGTTATAGAAACGTGTATGAAAGGGTCCTTAATTTCCCATCGCGGAGGGCAAGGCGGCAAGCTTGCAGGTGGGATTTTATTAGGGATACTAGTGGGTCATGCTATCAAATTAATATTAGAATATTATCTATGCATGCAGTTCATTTTGGATTCTTTTAGCCATCAATAATGACTTGATCGATCCTCATCTCCTTAAGAGTACTTGACCATATCTCATTTTTCAATTAAGGATTCTAGATGATCATGAATTTATAGATAGTTGTTTCATTGTACTTATATATAATATGTGCTTTTGAATTGTTCAATGCTAGAAGTAGTACTAATGAGAAATATATTAATTAATTTATACAAATATGTTAATTTTTGGAAATAATTGATTTTTGGAAACTAGTTGGAGTACGGCTTTCTTATCATATAATTATATATTTTGGTTCCAAGAATAAATAAATAAATAACAACCAAAGAGATCGATTATGACCATCAGCTCAGATCGAAAAGGTGAATCACTTGGTTTCGGGTTGGTTTTATAAATCTTTCAAATTATTTCATTACATCTCAACATCCGAATATCATTTAAGTATAAATATGTTTTAATTTTAAATTTTAAATTTTTTTATTTAATCATTATCTAATTATTATAATTTTCTCAAACTTTCAAATAAAATAACAAAAAATAATTTAACTTTTTTAAATCTAAAATAGAAATTATATTAAAAAAATTATATTCTAATACTGTTTTAATTTTATAATTTTTTTATTCACTCTCATATCTTAAAATCTCATAAAAATCAATTCAAATTATTTCATTATTATTCATAAATTATCTTATTATTATTCATAAATTTCACATCATCTATGTAACTAAACTGGACATGAATCAGTTGTGAGCAGGAAAACCTCTACATGATCACCACCCATTACAGTACTGACAAACCAAAGCAAAGCCTGACCACTATCTTCTTTTCATATATACGTTTAATTTCAACTTGTTTAAGACAAGACCTTGGAAATCAGCTGGCATTCGTTATGGCATAATATACCACAACATATTATGTTAAAAGATATAACATAATATGGATTCAAGAATAAATAACATGCTCACATTTTAATATTTTTACAACTCATAAATCACAAGAATATATAATACATAAAGTTTTTTCCAAAATATATATTTCACTCAATACGAAATTTACAAAATTTCCACTAGTACCAAACTAGCTAGCAATATAGCCAAAATTTATACGAGTTTTAAATGCACAAATTTTAACAAAAAAAAAAAAAAACCATTAATTAAAGAACCACTTTATCTCGTTTGCTAATCCAACGTGGAGCCAAAGTTCCTCGAGTTAATGAAATAGATCCCTAGAACCTAGTCGACCATAAAGAAAGATATTAATCCTTACCACTTGAATAGACATGCCCTAGCTTATCCTCATATTATATAATTGAACCCATTAACTTCAGTACCCTAAATACATATGGACAGGCCCTATGTCAATAGAAAATATTTCATATAAAGAAAAGAAATTTATAATTATAAATTGTGCGACCGTCACATAATTATTTTAAAAAATTTAAATAAAATATGAGATTTATATAAAAAAAATTAATTTTTTAATAATAGATAATATTTATTTCATAACAATTACACGACGTTTATAAATTTTACAGTTGTATATAGAATATTCATATAATAATAATAATAATAATAATATCAAAACATGTTAGAGTTGTCAAATCAATCTGCATAAATAAAATATTTCAAAAAAAATCTGCATAAAAGAAAAGGTTCAAATTAATTAGATACACTATTGGGGCCTCGTCGTCTCGATGTATTCCAAAAACAAACAAAAAATAACATTATAAATTATTCTTCTTACAATTTACTTAATTAGATATATCAGTTGACCTCTTTGCAGCGAAGCATCTCTACAACCTGGGTCATGGTGGGCCTATCATCCTTGCCTTCTGCAACGCATTGCAAAGCCACCTTGAGCAGAAGTTCCATCTTAGCCGAGTCATATCTGCCAGCCATGCTTGGATCTACAATCTCCTCAATATTCCACGACTCGCTTGAAGCTTCACCATCAGCATGCATGATCTTCTCCCTCACCAGCGTGTCCAATCTAGTATTCTCTTTCGCCCCTCCGCCACCAGAGCTATGCTGCGTACCTGTGGGGCTCTTTCCAGTAACCATTTCCAGCACCACAATCCCATAGCTATAGACATCAACTTTAGAGGTGATAGGAAGATTATAAACCCATTCAGGAGCCATATAACCTCTAGTTCCTCTCATCTTTGAGAAACTTGAATGATCATGATCACCTCTATTCAGTAGTTTAGACAGACCAAAATCTGCTACCTTTGGTTGATAGTTGGAGTCCAAGAGTATGTTATGAGGCTTTACATCACAATGTAAAACCCACTCTAGGCACTCTTCATGCAAATAAGCTAGGCCTTTCGCTGTGCCCACTGCAATATCAAACCTCTTTTCCCAATCAAGTTCGTTAGAAGCAAGTTTTTCTGCTAAGGTTCCATGCTCCATGAACTCGTACACCAGAAGCCTATGCTTCCCCTCTGCGCAGTATCCCCAGATGTCTATCAAGTTCATGTGGTTAAGCCTCCCTATGGTATTTACTTCTGCTAGGAATTCGGCTTCTCCTTGGTTAGCTTCTTCGAGTCTTTTGATTGCTGCAACTCTCTTATCGGGCAGTATACCTTTGTATACTACCCCTCCCCCTCCTCGTCCAATCACTTCAACGAATCCCCGTGTGGCCTTTTTCAGCTCAGAAAACTTGAATCGCTTGAATCTAGACATCAGGAGGTATCCTTCTGCAACTTGGTCGGAATTCTTACCGCTCATGAACAAGAAAAAGAACACCAGGAAAATGCAGGTTACCTCTAGGCCTCCCACTGCAGTAGCAAACCAAAGCAAAAGCTTCACTGTCTTATTTTCATACGTTCCTCTAACTTGCCTGCTAAGTTCGGCTGTGCAATTCAACCTTGATTCGGCGGCATCCAGCGTCTTGTTATAGACAAAACCAGCTTTGGGTACTTTTAAATAAAAGTCTCCCTCAAAATTTGGTGTAAGTTGTCCATTGAATAACTCATACTTGGGGTAACATAAATAGCCACGGTACTGATCAGCTGCGCCAAATTTAAATTGGAAACCTTTGCAATCACACGTCTTCAGGCATTCGTTTTCACAGTGTTGTAAGGTCACATTAGGCTGGAACTCTATATCATAGCCATAGAACTCAACATGAGAAAGTTGGACAAAACCAGACAGCTTTTCATGACTCTGATTGCAAGGGAGATTGAAGTCTGCTTCACACCCAAAAGACCAATCAGTTGGATCTTTGATCTTGAATCCCTGCAAGCAAGAGCATCTCCTGCCGGAAGCATGATCATAACTACAAACACTATTGGGCCCACACATGCCATGAATCGTGCATGGATCCGACACCGCTTGCCATGTGACAACCCAATCCCACCCATCATTCATTGCTTCCAGGCTGTATAATCGAAGGTTACCATCACGATCAAGAGTTAATCTTCTGTGAGTTTTCACACCAAAATCTGTAGCTCGGATCTCCAAATGATCAGATGACCAGAAAAAGCCCGACTCGTTCAGTACTGCAGCTCTACTAGAGTTGTACCTAGACCTTCCGGCAAGTCCAGGATCACTAAGCCATGGATCAGGCCAGTAGAGACTAGATACAACAGGACCTTGATATAACAGACGAAGGACATTATCGTTGTCAAAAAATAGCTTATAGTAGCCAGAAGAATAGTCTGCTTTGCTTGATTTTGATACCAGGGTTGAAATCCTGGTTAGTGTTTGTTGTGGAAGAAGAGTATCGGTTGGTGAATCAAAACTCTGCCAGATGACACCACTCTGAGAATGATGTAGAACAAGATTGCCGGTGTTTTGGAGCTGTAGTTGCAATTTCGAGGACTCTAAAGGGGTCGAGGGTGCTGTTCTGGTGGCCCAAACGGTTATACCGACAGAGTTTGTTAGGCGAAGCTTGCCATCTTTCGAAAGCGAAAGCTGTGAACCTGTTCCATCAACCGGATCATCTCGGTTTGCCATCCAAACAACGGTCGGAGTTGAGGACCTTGTCAACCATATGGCAAAGCAGAAAGCGTTTTCACCGACTGGGAAAAATCCCGCAGAGAAATCAGCATTGAGAGAAACCAGTTTGTCGCTTGGGTTCTCAACAGATAAAGATGAGCCTCTGAGAACGTCAAATGTTGCTGGTGATGAAGATAGGAGAGGAGTTTGGATGAGCATAAGAAGAAGGAAGAAAATTGAGATATCCATGATGAGAATGCAAGAGGGTTGCGTAGACGAGATCCTCTTTCTACTTTCTGAGTCTTTATCTAGGGTACTGATAGATGCATATATAGGAGAAGAATGCAAATGTTCGCCATTTGTTTTCCAGGCCCGCTTGTTAATAAACTAAAACGAACGTTTGCAAGACCATTCCTCGATCAGACAAAGACTAGCATGGGTGAGAAACCACCGGAAATCACTGTTTTATTATTGTAATTTGTACGTCAGTGTTGATTTTTCGAACTCATGAATGGAGATTTTCAGATTGTTGACGTGTCTTTATGTACCAAACTTCATGCATGGAAGATTTTCTGATTAATGGAGGTGTAATTCAGCGATGGACATCATGTCATGATCATGAAGTCAAAGTACAGCTTAAAATCTCAATTATATATGGCCTTGCTTGATGGTGCAAGTTTACGTTGACTCTCGCTAGCTTAGGGTTATTTGATTAATGTTAATGTTTTGGACAAGTACTTTTAAATCTATAAATTTATTTTATAGAAAAGTTAATTTCACTATAAAAAATTAGTTTTATTTTTTTACAATCTTGAAGTCTACTTTTTTTATAAAAATTCTGTGTAAAAGTTATAAATTTGAGACTTATATATATATATATTATTTTCAATGTCTGTTACAGGAACATGATCTATATATATATGGTGGGTCCTGTTCATCGTGGCCGCAAGCAAGGCAGCGAGGAGTGATTTTATTAGGTGTTGTGGGGTATGCTATTAATTAAATTGTAGAATAACATGTATTTAATTTGGAGTCTACCATTTATCACGCATGCAATTGAATGCGAATGCAACAAACATAGATATACGTACATATATAACATACACATTGTTTTTTGGATTTTCTTGGCCATCAATAATGATGTATACGTCATTGTTTAATTAAGGACCCTAGAGGATTTTTCTCAGATTGAAGAAAAATAAGACTTCTTAAATATTAGTATTGTTATTCTTCTCACGTCGCATGGATTCAAATATTTGAATGACATTATAATTAATGACCCCCCCCCCCCCATATATATATATATAAAATATTTGTACATGATTTAAGCATTTGTCTCACTTCCCTAGGTCAAGTCTTATTCTATAGCTCTATCTTCATAAATATTCTCACTTGTGATTGTTTAAAAATATAAAACAAACTAAAATGAGTCATAGACTTAATAAGAATCTCATCATAACATAAACATATTCAATATAATGTTTTTCATAAAACATTTTATGCGTGAGAGTAAAATCATGATCATTTATACATATGTTTATAAAATGAATGACTTATCTTACTAGCCCACACACTTAACCATGTGTGCAAAGTTGTGCACCAGCCCCACATCCTGTAACTACAAAGGGAACCGCTAATAGTATCCTAGCATATTATGTTAGACCACGCTTAGGTCTGTGACTTGCACATCCAACCATAAAATCGCATTAATACCATGCATCTAAATGACCATTTGATTAATTGTTTTGAACTTATCTTATTGTTGAACTTATGAAAGCTTACGTGTTTTATGTAAGATAAGATGAATGAGATGCATAATATATACGTAACTATAATATGCGGAATGCAACATGATCATGAATTGTAAAGAATGATGTGCTTGTGGATATCATGACATGCGTGATTATAAATATTGACTTCCAAATAACTAACTTGAATGGTAATATATATAATTAGCTAACATGTGTTAATCCTTATTTATGATCAATCTACTTATCTTAAAGCATTGGTATTGGATTAGCCAACCTAATCTTCAAAATTTGACTAATATATAACTTTTTTCACTTTTAGCTAATCACTCAGAACTTGAAGTCTACATGGGATTATCCATCACATTCTCTATAATAACAAAATCTTATTCTTTTTTATTATTTATATGTCTTTAACAATTTTTTATTTTTTAAATACTTTTTATTTTTTATTTTTATAATCTCTAATAGCCTCCAACAATCATATTCATTTTCATTAATTGGATTCAACAATCTATAAAATTAGCATCTCTAGTTGACAAATTTGTAGATGTTAACAAAGAACATTATTATGCACATTCACAATCCCATATGCAGTCAACTAGAGAAACAGTTTTGGATGCACATTCATTTTTGATGCATCCAAAAAGTACCTGCGAACAAATTTTGGACATTCACAATGTTAATGGTCACTACCTGCTAGTATTCCCAAATAATTTGTATGCGCATTCACAAACCCATATGTATAAACCACATGATCACACCCTAAAACGTTAGCATATAGATGAACCTAGATGGTATAAAAAAAAATAAGGAATTTCACCAACATATAACAACCCAAAATGATCAACAGATTTCATAGACCATATATTTGAAAAAACTAAAAAATGCTGATTAATATGAATCAATACTTTCAACAAGGGTATATATCTAGTAGCTTCCAACAGCACAAAAATGAATACAAACTCAAGTAGAAGTAAAGGGGATTTCTTCGACTGTGAAGGTGATGAATACAAACTTAAGCAGAAGTATAGGGGATTTCTTCGGCTGTGAAGGTGTAGTTGATGCGTTTGTGTGGGTTATTTTTTAAATTTTATTCATTTGTCTTTGTTATTTTAATATGTAATTGTCAATTGGAGAATTGGAACGTTAATTAGATGAGATTAATTGTTAATCAAATTAAATATAATGAATGAAAGAATGCATGTACATGCAGATATATCTGAAATAAATTATTGTATTGAAATTATCAATCAGAATACAGTATTTAATGAAGTTTAATTCAAATATAATAGTCAATTGAATAATAACTTCCATATGCAGTACACACACGGATTTTGACAGACGGAGTTAACTTTAACGGAAAAAAAACAAAAATCATTAAAACAAAAATTGCCGTTTGATAGCCATTTTATATATATAAAGATATAATATTTGTGGCCGGTTTGAGACTTTGCTGAATAATTTTTTGGGTCAATTGTTGAATATTAACGAAAACGACCTATTTTGGTATATATATGGTTGGGTGTTTCGATACCCCCAAACTTTGTTCTGAAATATTAATTACGTTCAATTTGTAGTTAATGCATGATGTAGTCCAATGTGGCCGTATGCTCATTGTTCGTGATGCATGACAACCATGCTGCATGTGGAAGATTCCAATAAAATAGACCGAGCTGGTACTTTGCACTAGCTTCAAAACACAATAAGTTTTGAAGTGGTCACAATGTTATAATTACCAGGTAAATTAAGGATGCATATTTAATTAGGTGCCATGTGATCTAAAATCAGGCTTTATTTTGTTCTACCCACCGTAATTTTTGTAGTTTAATGGTAACCTTTTGTTTCGCGGTAAAATTATAATTTTAATTTGGATGCATTTTGGAGGCATGCATGTATTGCTAGATATATAGCAACAGATGAAATGAGATGAGATGAAGATTTTTTAAAATTTTTCAAAAATTTTCACAATTTCTTTTTTAAATATCACTCAAATTATAAAAATTACTTTTCAACTTTTTAACATAAGCATTACAACTTTTTCCTTACTATGCCAGGAAATATGCCGCATTTATACATCGGGAAATTAAGCTTATGCTTCAAGCTTATCTAAGAAAATACGCAAAAGTCCTCATTTATATATGTGAGACGCTTCGGGCTGGTCGGGTGTCCAAAGAGAGTTTACACCTGCAAATAAACAGTTGCCACGTTTAAGTTTCAGTAAAATTGAAAAAAGACTTGGACGTAGCATATCACAATTTCCCCTTGCCAGATTCATCCTGTGCCCCACCCGAAACATTTCCTGTGCCCCCACCCCTGTCGAAACCTCCCCGTCGAAACAGTATCTCTCTCTCGCTTCTGTGTGCAAAAATACTGCCTGTAAAAAGCACTTCTGTGTGCAAAAATTCCTTCGCTTGGTGGGCATTTATATCTCTGAGATTAGATATACAAATAGTTTCTGATTTGCTAATTTCTGTTTGGTGATTTTTAGAAAATGTGAGAAAGTAAATTAAAAAACTTTGGTGATAAAATGATTAAAAGAGCACCTTTTGCTTATACGTTGGTTGCCATTTGAGAGAAGCTAAATGATTTTGAAAAAAACTGAGTCAGAATGGAAACTCCGATCGAGGTTTGTGTTGAAGTTTGCATTGATAGTACTGTTGATATTGGTGGCTCTCACGGGAATGTCACAGACTTGGAGTGTTCCTACTTGCTACAAATTAGATCCCCTGTAGATCCTCGCATCCCAACTTGCTTGAAGAACTAGAAAATTGTATAATTATCTTCTAATAAGTTTATGTTGGTTGGAGCAGCTTTCGTTGGTAATTTATACTTGTTTTGTAATTTATATCTCAAGCCCTTTTTTTTAATGCTATATGTTTTGTCTTTTTTTGTTTAACTTATCCCAAAAAAAAAAAAAAATAGGGAAGTGGAGAGAAAGAAGAGAGGAGAATCGAGGAGAAGCGAGGATCGGGGAGAGGAGAGAGAGAAGATGGACAAGGGGAGAGGGAGAATCGGGAACAGGAAAACACTGACTTGATTCAATGGATTGTGGTTTATTGCAAGAGGAATACACTTCACAGATGTTTAAATCCTATTGGCCAGTGTGAATATGAGATACTCACCCGACCTTTCCTGAGCGTTTTCCTTTCTATATATGCCAGAATTTCATAACGATGCTACTTGTCAGATTTTAACAGTTGAATTGAAATATATTCGTCTTAGACATTGTCATTGGATTGGCCATTTCAATTTTTAAAATTTGAAAAATAGGTAACTTTTTTATTTTTAGCTAATCACTTAAAATTTGAAGTCTATATTGGATTAGCTATCACATTCTCTATAATAATAAAATATTATTATTTTTTATTATTTGTATTTCTTTAATTAATTTTTATTTTTTAAACACTTTTTTTTTTATTTTCATAATCTCCCACAACTCTTTCATATGCAATGCATATCGCTTAAAATAAATAGATCTACTGCAGCGGTATTCACACCAGAATTATCAAAGTCAAGTATTCACAAAAACTCATGCTCAACTCTGTACATTTCAGGTCTAATAAAAAAACAGAACGTAACAGGTTAATCTCCAACGAAATGCAATTAAAAAAATATCAAAACCAACTCTGTTTTCACTATAAACAAAAGAGATATCAAACGAAACTAAATAAATCTAACCCAAAGTTGAAACTTGGAAACCCAGTTGTTCATCCAGAGAAGGATTACATCTTTTATTTTTCTTTATTTTCCTCTGCTCGGAAGGTAGGAAAAGATAGGAAACAACAAACGGCTATAACACCAAGTGAAAAGAAGACTTGGAACCAAATCAACAAATTGTAATCGCAAGAAAATTGACCAAATTTAGACCTAAAAATCATGCCAACCAAGTCAACAATGAGATTTTCCAAGAAAAGCATCAAACACTCAAAAGCCAAGTCCTATTTTACAAATATCTGTAAAAAAAATTTTCCTGATTTAACACGAAATTTTATAAAGAACCAGGAAGATGGTTGTAGATGGCTGTACGAGGAATTAAATTAGTTTTGTTGGCTTCCGTTGTATACCGACCTGCAAACGTCTCAGAGCGAATCTGTTGCAGATTTTATCAACCTGCAAAACCAATGCTTCCTTCAGGGAGATAAAGAGGGAAGATGAAGAGAAAAAAAAAACTAGAACAAGTGAAAGAAGGAAGAGACGCGGGAGAGAAAGAGGGAAGAAGGAGAGAGAGAGAGAGAGCACCGCAGGGGAGTGGAGCTGAAATTAATAAACAATTCATTTAGACTTTCAACAGTACTTTTCATATTTAGAAAGAAAGATGAAATTAATGTAGGTTATATTCTAAATGAAAAGTGTTTGGCTAATTCAATGTGCACCAACTTTTGATAAAATTGGTTAGATTTGAAGATGAAAAGTATTTTGAAGAAGTCGATGCGGTTGCTCTTACTGCATTCTCAATGGATTAGCTAAAGTTAAAGAACATTTTTTATAAATGTAAGAGAAATTTAATTTTTGACTATTCCATTCACATAAATCTCTACATTGGAATAGTCATTTTTTCATTATATAATAATAAAATAATATAAGATGAATTTGACTTTAATTATTCACATTAAATTTTCACATTAGATTATCTATTTATTCATTATATAATAATGAATAATTAATAATTTCAAAATTATTTAATTTTTTAATTATTAATTTATTTTATTTTATCATATTTTACTATTCATAATATTATATATTAATTAGTAATCATATTCTAATTAAATTATCGGTTAAAGAAATTATATTTTTGAGAGGGAAGAGAGAAAGACATTGATAGAAACAAAGGGAGAGAGAAATAATTCATTAAATAAGAATTTGGCCGATGAATAGGAACATTCAAATTTGAAAATTATTTTGGATGTAACTGTAGCTAAAAGCCAAATATTTGAAATTTGACTAATCCATTGTGATCCTTTTTTGGTCTTTAATAGCTAAATTCTCAATGGATTTAGCTTTTGGCTAATCCATTGAGAATGCTCTTAGGCATTGTTTGGATAGTCAGATGAGATAAGAAATATGTAAATAATAATAAAATAATTTGTAAAAAATAGTAAAATTGTTCATGAATAGTAGTAAAATAGTTTGAGTTAAGATTTTTATTGAGTTATATATGAGAAATGAGAGAAAAAGTTGAATAAAAATATTATAATGTTAAAATATTGTTAGAATATAAATTTTATTTTATGATTTGAAAAAAATGATTTTTTTTCTTTTTATATAGGAGTTTGGAAAATTTGTAATGCTTAGATGAAAAAATATAAAAGACAAATTGAAAAGTGATTATATTTTTTAATATTTAGATGTTAAGATGAGATGAGAAAAACTGCTTATCCAAATAGGATCTAAGGCCCTAAAGTAGTAGAATTGAAGTTTACCTTTCCATAAAGAAAAGCACTAGCTAGTGCCTTCATCTTTTTTAGGCTGGATTTTCGTGGAATTAACTTGTGGTGCTTCAGGGCACCAAACTCTACTATATATTTTGGAACCCAGCTAGTTTACTACATATAACCACGACTTTCAATGGAATTAGGATAGGGTTGGAGGATTGTGGCTCAAAACCCTCGAAGGGGTGATTTGTTTTTAATGGTCCCTTTGTTGACTTATACTTTTCCTCTTCTGTAACACCTCGTTCTTCCATGAATAAGCATGAAAGTCACTTTTAGAATTTTCGAGGATTGAACTATTGTGCTATTACTGATCTTGACAAAATTATTTTCTTAACGAGGCACTAAACACAAAGATTTCTCAAAATAAATAAAGATGTTCTGTATTAAGATATTAAAATCATAAAACAGAGAGTGGAAGTATCTATTAAAAAAATTTCAAACTTTGTACCATAAAAACCATGACTTAAAATCTTTGTACATGATTTAAGCTTCTGCCTCGCTTTCCTGGGCCAAGTCTCGTCCTATAGCTCTATCTTCATAAATATTCTCACTTGTGATGGTTTAAAAACATAAAACAAACTAAAATGAGTCGTAAACTCAATAAGAACCTTATCATAACGTAAACATACTCAATATAATGTTTTTCATAAAACATTTCATGCGTGAGAGTAAAATAATGATCATTCATACATATGCTTGTAACATCCATGACTTATCTTACTAGCCCACACACTTAACTATGTGTGCAAGATTGTGCATCGTCCCCACATCCTGTAACCACATGGGGAACCGCTAATAGTATCCTAGCATACTATGGTAGACCACACTTAGCTCTGTGGCTTGCACATCTACTCATAAAATTGCATTAGTACCATGCATCTAAATGACCATTTTATTAATTGTTCTGAGCTTATCTTATACTTGAACTTAGGAAATCTTACGTGTTTTATACGAGATAAGATGAATGAGATGCATTATACATACATAACTATAATATGCAGAATGAAACATGATCATGAATTATGAAGAATGACGTGCTTGCAAATATAATGACATGCGTGGTATATAAATATTGGCTTCCAAAGAACTAACTTTAATAGTAATATATATATATATATATATATATATATATATTTAATCAGCTAATGTGTGTTAATCCTAATTTATGATCAAGCTACTTATCTTAGAGCATTGGTATTGGATTAGTCATCCCAATCTTCAAAATTTGACTACTATGTAACCTTTTTGCTTTTAGCTAATCACGCAGAACTTGAAGGCTACATTGGATTATCCATCACACTCTCTATAATAACAAAATATTATTCTTTTTTATTATTTATATTTCTTTAACTATTTTTTTATTTTTTAAATACTTTTTATTTTTTATTTTCATAGTCTCCAATAGCCTCCAACAATCATAATTATTTTCATTAATTGGATTCAACAATCTATAAAATTAGCATCTCTAATTGACAATTTTGTAGATGTTAACAAAAAAACTTATCATGCACATTCACAATCCCATATATAGTCAACTAGAGAAACAGTTTTGGATGCATATTCATTTTTTATGCATCCAAAAAGTACCTGCCAATTTTGGACATTCACAATGTTAATGTTCACTGCTTGCCAGTATTTCCAAATAATTTTTATGCATATTCACAAACTCATATGCAAAAACCACATGATCACACCCTATAACGTCAACATATAGATGAACCTAGATGGTATTAAAAAAAATAAGGAATTTTACTAACATATAACAACCCAAAATGATCAACAGATTCCAACATATGCAATCCTAACAGCAGCATATAGTTTTGACAAGCATATGGCAGTCCAAACAAAACAAGTGCAGTCCCTACGCCATCATCCCAACTCTAGTTTTTACTCTACTATTTCCTAGTCTTATAGGAGCGTATAGTTGTTGCCCACAGTCACAAACTCCCATATTTAAATTCCAAAATAACAAAAAATCACAGAATACAATAGGCAATAGTTGTTGCCCAGCCACATGTATTTCAACCATATGTGGCTACCCAACTACTAAAATCAATTTTAAAGTGTTTAATTATAATATTAAGTAGATAAGAACATCCCCAAAATATTGCACCAGCAAAAGGCTACACATCTTCAAAAGGTTGAGATGGAGATGGGGATGTAAATGAAAATCGCTTCTGTGAATCCTTAAAAATCTCTTTCTGAAGATTCAAGAAATACTCTTGCTGCATTCCATTCGATCTTCCTCTTTTTCTCCACCAGTAATTCAGCCCTATTAGAATGAAAATTTGCTGACTGTTTGTCTTCTCTCCACCATGCATATGGCTCTGTCATTTCTTATGCGAGTTAAGGCGTCAACAAATTCAGCATTGGAAGCTTTTCTAGCCTTCCTCTTTCCTTCCCTTTCTTACTCAACCTTCTTTCCTAGAGGTCTCCCAAAAATGACCTCTACATTGTCATTTATAGTGTTGTCTCCTAGTGGAGTCGACTCTGCAATAGCTAGGTGTTTCTCAAGTGGTTTCCTTCTTGTTGACAACATGGACATATGTTGCTATCATTTTTGGTTGGTGTATCAATAAACGCCAGCAATGTTCCATGATACTGTAAGTGGCCTTCTCAATCTCTCTATATATGATTTTGGCTTTTTCAATCTAAATATGCCAAGTAGTGAGAATGTGAGAAGAGAATTTCAGCAACAAATTTTAGAAGTGATGTAGTTAGAAACTCATACCTTGTCATGCTCCGTCGCACCACTTGGATGCTGTAACACCAGGCCTAGCACCAAGCCTGCTTTCTAAATTTTTTTGGGTGTATACGTATGAAAAGTCCATTTGAAATTAACGAGTAATTTTTGGAATAGACTACGGATACCGATTTTTTTATTTGGGCTTGCTAATTAAGTTAAAATCATTAAAATTTTTAGATTAGGTGGGACTATTTTTTGTGCCGAGAAATTTGTGGGACAAATTGGATCATTTTGGAGGTTGAATCAAGGGCCAAAACTCAACGAAAAACCCTATCCCACACACTTCTCCCATTTTCACTAGGATTATTAGTTTAGAGTTCTCTTTTTGTTAAGATTCCTAACCGATACCAACTGTTATACCCACAACTCCACACTCATGCACTCATGCACATCTCTCCACTAGGTTCAAACTACCTATATATACATGCAAGTAGAGCCACGTTTAGTGCCCCTAGTTACGTAGAAAAAAAAAAGAAGAAACCAAGCAACTGCTACGGTTGCCGCAACCTGAGTTCCATGAAACACCTCCTCCACGTAGCTACCGCTAGCCTACTGCACCTCCATAAACCACCAGCCCACACTCAGTCTCCACCTCACAGCACAACAGCCCTGAACGGAAACCACCCAACGTGCCCACAACTTAAACCTCCACCCCACACCACCATGCTGCCACAGTGAGACGCTCCTTGCAGACCACTACCCACCCAGTTATACCACCACAAAAGGCTTTGTTCTACCACATGAAAACAAAGCATGCGCCCTCCACCGTGAGCCACAACGCTCCACCCAAGGGCTCAACTTCAAAACCACGATGAAACAAGCGGGAACCACCCAGAAGAGGCATAGAAAATGTCGTCTATGCCACCCCGAATCCATCGTTCCCCTCTCAGAAAGCCATGCCGGTGCACTACACTTCCTCTCTCTCCGTCTCTGGCTCTCCCTTTCTCATCAGCCTCTCTCTCTCATCAATTTGTCTCTCCCTCCCACGGTATCCTGCCACCGTTCCCAACCACCTTGTCGCCATTTTGTTGTTGCCTCTCACTCTCTCTCTGGAAAATATTTTCCTCCCTACGTCAAGCTTTTCTTTGGTTTTCTTCTTTCTTCAGAAACATATGTTGCTTTGTAAAATAGATTTTAGGTTTTAAGCCTGATAGACATGAATATTTATGAAGATTGCCATTAAGCCCTTTTTTGTTGAGATTTTCTGTAAAGCACCTAAAGATTTCTTTTGAATGATTTTACGTTATTGCCCTTAATAGGTAAGTCTTTGCAGAATACTTATTTGACTTGGGCTGGGCTTGATTTTTTTTAAAATTGAATATGTATTTTAGGTTGGGCTTGGTGTTAAATAGATTTGCAATTGATTTGGACTTATGCCAAGTGAATATTAAGTGAAGATGTAATTTTCATGGACTTAGTTTTAATTGACTGAATATGTTAGCCATACATTTTATTTTATAGAAATAATTTAGAGTTTAATGTATTAGTCTAAAAAATTTAGTGGATATAGATTAAATTGGGAAGTGATGATTTTTTAGGGTTGCGAGAGTTTTTTGATATTTTTAGAAAAAAGAATAGGTTATTTTAGTATTCTAGACTTGAATGAAAAATTATGGGTTTAATTAGAGATTTAAGCTACGTGTTTATTTTATGGGTGACAACTGATATTCGTTCGGCACTATTATGAAAAAAGTCAAAAACGTTAAGAGGTCCAGATAAGCGGGGTTCTTATACTAGACTTTGTATCAAAGAAATGAATTGAGAGCAATTTTGAAAAATATGCATATTTTGTTACAAAAAGAAATCTGAAACAACCTTAGTCATTTGTTCGACATTACTCATCGAATTCTGTATAAAACTATAGTATTTTCTGGAATGACTGGTATAGACATGAGCTATTTTGTCATTTTTTTTTTCTGAACTATACAAAAGAGAGTAAATATGAAAATTTGTGCATAAATTATATTTTTGTGATATGATTTTGTTCTAAAGATGTTCTGTACTTTGAAATGATATGATGTGATTTCTGAAACCTCTAGCATGACATTTTGTTTCTGTTCCATTCCGACCTTACCACTAGTGTAAAACTATGGCCTCTATTCGGGTTAGTACCAACTTTTCTGTTGTCAGTGCACCCACTTTGGAAGCCAAAGTGATTTTCTGCATGGCATTTCCTGTATGCACACTCGAGGCTTTAAGAATAATAAGGGGAAGATTTCACATTCTGTTTCTGTTCAGTTGGCTGTCGGCATTTGCACAATTCTACCTCGAGGGTTAAACATGGAATTCTATTATGATGTGATGCTTCAGTTATGCTATGCCAATAGAATTCTGAATAAAAATATTTTTAAACTTTCGCTCTAATATTTTTTAACACATGTTCTGATTCTACATTCTGAAAATACAAATATTTTGTTCTGCATTCTGAATTCTATTAATACTCATGTTTACAAACTAGTATATGTTTTCTCTTTACTGAGTTATTGATAACTTGCCCCTTATCTTCACAATATTTTTTAGATGATTTTGATACATAAGCTAGAAGTCAAGAATAAGAAGTGTTAGCAATGTTTGATGGTCATAGAGGAATAAGTACTAAAGGATACAAATAATTATTGGAGAGTTTTATTTAATAGATTTGTTATTTTATGTTATTTGGTATTCTAAATTATGGATATTTTCGAGTCTTTGTGGAGATTTTAATTTATTTCGTTGAGTTATTTATTTTGTGTCCATATGGAGGAACATGGATATTTGTGTTGAGCAAATAAGTTAATACTTTATGGAGTCTCTGGGTTATTTATAAATGTGTTATTAGAGATAAGTTCAGGTAATAGGAGCTAACTCTCCGGACCTCCGAGACTGGGGTTTTACAGTTGGTATCAGAGACATGTTTGTGATTCTACAAACTATAAAATTTGAGGTTTTGGATATTTGTGGGCTTGAGGAAATAATT
Source organism: Cyclocarya paliurus (assembly GCA_029856935.1). Lineage (NCBI taxonomy): Eukaryota > Viridiplantae > Streptophyta > Magnoliopsida > Fagales > Juglandaceae > Cyclocarya > Cyclocarya paliurus. Next base: position 28,313,811 of record CM056953.1, read on the forward strand.
TTTAGATTTGAGGTGTAAACCTTTGTAGATTGTAAGAGATGATTCTATTTGTATTTAAAGTTTTAGAATCTGACAAGCTTTTGGGAATATGTTCTTGGAAATTTGAGGTCTTAGATTGTGTGGATTTTAATAATTGGTCTGATTTGGTGCTTAGCTTCTTATATAGTAGGAAAGGTTGCCTTGAGGTCAAGTTTAAGAGTAATTGAGGTAAATTTTGCATGTAGGCTTTAATCAAAATGGTTTGGTGTAAATGGAATGAACTATTGAGTATGTTTACATTAAGCCAGTTTAGTATATGAGAAAAAAAGGAGTAAGACAATAAATTGTTGTTTTGTGATATATAGATTAATTGGTACTTACATTTACGCTTGGTTTATAATTTTTAATATTCCCTTTGAAATGTTTAACAAAGTATGAGTCTTCCAGGATGGCAGCTCGTCGCCGTGTTCGAAATCTTAGAAACTTGAACGCGAGAAATGATGAGGGCGGATGCACCATAGAGTAGTTAGACTGGATGCACCCTCCCACTTTTGATGGGCATGGAGACCCAACCTTGGCTGAGGATTGGATCCAGGATATTGGGGAGATATTTCATGTCTTGAATTGTACTGATGAACAGAAAGTACTATACTCTGCCTTCAAGCTGAGTACAATAGGATTTATGAGCGAGTGGTGGGCTTTCAGATCCAAAGTTTGTCAGAGTTAGTGAATAAGACCACAATATTTGAATGAAGCCTCAAGAGAAGTGCAAAACCTCAAGATCACAGCAAGAGAACTACCCCACAAGGATCTTCCTCTCGTATATATGGATCAATGGCCGTGGAAGAAGAGAAATGAAGGAAGGAGCTTAGGTCAGAGGCAAACGCAGGGAAATCAACCAAATGACCTATGTAAGTTTTCTAATCTTGCACACACAGGAGAGTGTAGAAGGGAGGTGGGGTCGTGTTTTCGATGCGGTAAGACTTGGCACCACATCAGGGAATGCCCATTACTATTGGGAGACAACAAGAAGCCCAACCCACTTCCAGTTTCCCAACAGATGATATAGAGAAATAATCAGCATAGAATGGGACCAGCTCGAGTGTTTGCTCTGACACCTGGGGATGTTGAGGACTACAACGATGTGGTCACAAGTACTTTACTCCTTTTCTACAAGAAAGCAATAGTTTTAGTTTAGTGGGATTAATCATTCTTGCATTTTAATAGAATTTTACTAAGTGCAAAGATGACATACAACACATAGGAATGTACAAGGGTGCGTAGTCTATAATTACAAGCCAAGTAAGAATTGCGCGAATAAGTGTTGATAGGGATTAGACCCAATAATTCATATCCATGAGACTCTAGCCTTAGGTGTTGGGTTGGTCAATGTGTATAATGGAAGCGTGAATTTTGAAAATATGATGGTTGATAGTACTTTATGTTCATCAGTACAATTCAAGACACGAAATATCTCTTTAATATCCTGGATCCAATCCTCAGCCAAGGTTTGGTCTCCACGCCCATCAAAAGTGAGAGGGTGCAACTAGTTAAGTGGTTTTCGAATATGAAAAAAAAAATATTTGTGAATATGAAGATGATCTTTGAATATGAATAGTTAGTTTTTGAATATGAAAATGGGTCTTTGAATATGAAAATGGGTCTTTGAATATGAAAAGGGGTCTTTGAATATTAAATGGGTCTTTAAATATGAACAGTTGGTTTTTGAATATGAAAATGGTCTTTGAATATGAAATAAATCTTTGAATATGAACAGTTAGTTTTTGAATATAAAAATGGTTTTTGAATATGAAAGGTATTTTTAAAAATGAACGGTTGGTCTTTGGGTATTAATAGATGGAAAAGTCACTCTGATTTTCTGATAATACGTTTTTGAGACTTGCATATGAAAATGAAATGTTTTTTGTTTCTACATACCAATCTTTCTGAAAAGGCTCATGTTTACATACTAGTATATATTCTCTGCTTACTGAGTTGTTGGTAACTCACCCCTTATCTCCATAATATTTTTCAGATGATTTTGATAGTACAGCTGTGGATCAAGACTAGAAATAGTGTATAAGGCTACTTGAGCATTGTGGATCATGTGCAAAGATGGTATTTTGGTCATTGGAGATTTTATTCGATAGTTCTGTTTTGCTCTACTGACTTGGTATCTTGAAAGGTTAATAGTTTTATTTTGAGATTTTTGTGGAAATTAGATTAATCTTATTAGAGTAGTTAATCTGAAACAGTGAGTTGTATGTGTTATTGAAAACATTAGAATCTATAACTATATGGTTGAAAAATGATTTTGAATGACAAGGAGTAACTCTCTGACCCCTCTGGGACCGAAGCGTTGCACTTTGTGCAATCAATTTGCAAAAGATAACTTTGAATCGCCATCTTTCTTCATCAACTAAGTGGAACAGTGATGCAAGCACAGGCTGGACTACATGTTATAGCTAAACTATGTTGGAAGCAAGCAACTATAGTATTTTACATACGAGTAGTGCTATTATATCTCTTCAATTTGTTTATTTAGTATATTTCTAGTGCAAATTATGGTTCTTATTTTTTTGCTTTTTATTTCAAACATTTTTAAACATTTTTAAATAATAAAAAAAATACTAATACTAATAGTCACTTCCTTAACCATTAAGAAAAATAAATTTAAAAAATAAATAAATATATGAGCAGTTAAAATGAGAGGGCAAATTGAGAAGACATAATAGCATTATTCTTTACACAATACTGCTAGGGGCAACCGACGCACGAAACCGTGGAGAAACCGTGAGGCTTTATATATATTTATATATATATATATATATATATATATATATAAAGCCACATCAGCCAATATATTAAAAAAAAAACATAGAAGTAAATTGGAAGAGGGAAAATCAGATTCAGAACAAGTATCGCGTCTGGTTTGGGTGGAAGAAAAATCGCGATTTTGGGTTTGCGATTTTGCCGAAGAATCTCATATTATTGCCCATAAAACTTGATTTATACTTCACTCCCAACTCAGATTCATCCCCTTTGATTTATACTGGAAGAAATAAGAGATCGTCGTCGTCGTCATCGTCTTCAGGTCTGGAAGAGATCGTCGTAGCTTCTTCATTTTTCCTGATGTTGTCATGGGAGCAATCAGATATCTAGAGAAAATATTTCTACTTTTGTTTGTTTCTGTATATCTCTTTATGAGTTTGGAATTTATTTTTCTCCCTATCATCTTCCACTGTCTCTTTAAGCTTTAAATTGTTCGAAAAAACTGGTAGTCAGTACACCAAATTTGTGGTAGATTTGTTCATCAATCAGGACATAACTTGTTATTTGCTTTCAGTTGGTAGTGGTAAAGTAATGATCATTCTTGTCAAAATCACCCAATTCGTTGTGAAAACGTTCAATGATTTTGGGTTTTATCTAAATAGAGAAGTGAGAACTATGAGGTTGGCATACACAAATGACAGAGGCTTATGGTTGCCTTTGGAAATGACGAAAGGAGGAAGGTGGAATTCAAGGGAGGTCTGGAAATGGGGGAAACTACGAGTGGTCTGGAAGCTCTAGAAATGGTTGTCTCTAGTAGTCTTGATTCTGATATGAGAAGAACAGAGAAGACGGATGAAGATAGAAGTGTGCATTTTGACAAGTTGAATGAAACGTGGTCGTTTCATGTTTGCCATGTGGGACGTGGTTCCCTGGCAATTTCTCTAGCCGGTTACATATAATATTTTTCTTCTTTACATATTATAGTATTTTGTTTTGTAATGTAATGTATAAATATCAAATAATATAATATGTAGTGAATTGTATCGTGTATGTTGCATGCAAAATACATGATGAAAATAGGATTGCTTTTTTTTTTTTTTTTTAACATGTTGAAAAGGTAATTAGTTTATAACTTTATTTAATTTTTACATAAAATTAAAGTTTCTATTTTTATATATTTTTATTATTATCGACAATGTTCAATATTTAATGCAATTATTATTATGTTTTCAAAATTATTTTCTTGTCTTGAAAAAACTTTAATAAAATATAAACTTTAAAAAAAAATACAAAATTCAACCAGGATACCTAGTACCCAGATTTCAAAAATCCTGTTTCATCTTGTTAGTAGCCTGGTTTATAACCCGAGTCCCGTGTGCTCCACCATTCACAGCTAACCTGGGAAGATATGCAAAACAGACAAATCCTATTGGACCAAATTGCGTCAAATCGTTGGCTTGTTTTGTGGAGTCCTCACCGTGCAGTCGAACCAAGCCATAACCCATTTGAGAAGAGATTCTCTAATGGACGAATTCCAATAAACAGCAATGTAGTGGTTACTGTAATCGACTATATATTATTATGCATATTGAGATTTCTTCTCATAGGTATATTATTGTTGAGAAATAATCCTACATTGTCAGTAGATAAGGCATTTTATGAGGAAAGATGAATGTTTTTATATGGTATCAGAATTTGCCACAGGACGAATGAGGGTCCACACTACTTATCCTGTGACAAGGATTAGGAAAAATACTGATCTGTATGTGAGGGAGGGTGTTGAGAAATATTCTCACATTATCTATGGATAATGCCTTTTATAAAGAGAAATGAATATCTCTATAGTCATACCGTTTGTAGAGAGAATGGAGAAAACCAAGATATAGAATAATGGTGATAGGGGAATGGACATACGAGAAGGAGTGTATGACAAAAGTTTAGGTTAAATAAACTATTTCATTGATCTAATGTGTACAGGTGCTTAAATATATATAGAGCGAAGAACGTAAAGTTGATGTTTAAATACAAGATACCATAAAAGATAAATTACAAATTGAAATCTATTATATCTGAGTTGTTATCCTATTGTTTGACTTGGTCGATCCAGATTTGTTCTCATCATGATACGACCCTCAAGGTGGGTGGTAGATGTTTAAGACAACCAACTTGGATAGAAAACCAGAAAGAGAGGTGGCATCGAGTGCTTTAGTAAAAATGTCACCAATATTGTTTGAAGAGGAAACGTGAGAGGTGATGATCAGACCAGCTTGATGCTTCTCTCGAACAACATGGCAGTCGATGTCTACATGTTTTGTGCGCTCATGGAATATCGAATTTGATGCGATGTGTTGAGCAACCTTGTTATCGTAATAGAGAACAATTGGTTGAGGATGTGGAATGGTCAAAGCTTGTAAAATGAAAACAAGTCAAGTGAGTTCACAGATCATGGTGCCCCTAGCATGGTATTCAACTTATGTAGAGGATAGAGAAACTGTGCTTTATTCATTCGATTTCCATGAAATGGGTGAATTACCCAGAAATATGCAGTAGCCTATAATAGAATGTATATTGTCCACGCAACTAGCCCAATCAGAATCGCAATATGCACGTAAGTGCAGTGAGGTATGCTATCAAATTGTAATTCACACAACAAACATATATGTGAGACATATACCTAGTGTATATTAATATGAGAATATTATATATGCATGCAGGTCATTTTTGAATTAATGTTCAATGCTAGAAGTAGTACTAATGAGAAATAATTAATTTATACAAATATATTAATTTTTGGAAATAATTGATTTTTGGAAACTAGTTAGAGTACGGCTTTCTTATCATATAATTATATATTTTGGTTCCAAGAATAAATAAATAAATAAATAATCCAGCATGCAACCAAAGAGATCGATTATGATCATCAGCTAGCTCAGATCGAAAAGGTGAATCACTTGGGCTGGTTTAGTTTTATAAATCTTTCGAATCATCTCATCATATAATCTCAACATCCGAACATCATTTAAGTATAAATATTTTTTAATTTTTAATTTTTAACTTCTTCATCTAATCATTATTTAATTATTACAATTTTCTCAAACTTCCAAACAAAATATAAAAAAAAAAAAATCAAAATTTTTAAATCCAAAAAAAAAAATTATATTAAAAAAATTATATTCTAATATTGTTTTAACTTTATAATTTTTTATTCAATTTTTTATCTCTCATTTCTTAAAATCTCATAAAAATCAATTCAAATAATTTTATTATTATTCACAAATTATCTTATTACTATTCATAAAATTTTCATCCACTTATGTAACTAAACTGGACATGAATCAGTTGTGATCAGGAATGCTTCTCCATGCAGCTGGATTTGAATGTTTACTAGCTGGCTAGTCCTTAATTGACAGGAAAACCTCTGCATGACCGCCCATTACATGAGTACTGACAAACCGAAGCAAAATCCGGAAAACTATCTTCTTTTCATACAAAGAAATTCTATTTGCAGTTCTTAAATGGAGATTGCATATATAAGTCTTTCATTTAATGAAAAAAATACTATTTTAATAAAGATATTATTATAATTTTAAAAAAATTTAAAGATAAAATTAACTAAATTTGTAATGCAGTCTCCTAAAATTTATCGCAAAGAACATGTTTCAACCAGATACATAATCTAAGTTTACATGATAATATAAAAATATCAATACACTCTAAAGATATCATGTTTCTAAGACATCAAGTCTTGAGGACATCAATATACTACAAAATTATTATGTCAAAAATCTCACATAATATAGACTCAAAAATAAATAGCATGCTCAAATTTAATTTCTAAAACTCATAAATCACATGAATATATGCATAAAGTATTTCCCAAAATATATATTTCAACCATTACGAGATTTACACATGAATTTCCACTAGTACCAAACTAGCAAATAATATAGCCAAAATTTATGAGTTTTAAAGTGCACAATATCAAGCAAAAGCAACAAATTTTTAACGAAAAAAAAAACATTAATTAAAGAACCACTTCATCTCGTTTGCTAATGAAATGGAAAATGCTTGAGAGTTAGCCACCCGTTGGCTCTTTATGTGCGTTTTTTTTTTCCTTTTTTACAAAGATTTTTTTAACACTTTTAAATATTTTTTAAAAAATAAAAAAATTCACAACATTATTAAAAAATACTTCCTTAATTATGAAGTATTTTTTAATGTGTTTTTTAATGATTAATAATTTTTTTATTAGTTCCAATGAGAAGATTAATATTTTTTAATTTTTTTTTACTTGAAGTATTTTTTAATAATATTATGAATTTTTTTATTTTTTAAAAATATTTAAAAATGTTAAAAAATCTACATAAAAAAAAAACACATATAAAAAGTCCAACGGAGCCCCCAACGTTGGCTCTAACTTATCCACATATTATATAATTGAACCCATTAACTTCCCTCTCAATAAATATGAACAGCCCTATGTCAATAGAAAATAAATATTTTATATAAGGACGGCTATACATCAACTATTGTTTTATCTTATATTTTACATTTTTTTATATTTTTCAATTTTATGTTAGACTTATTGCTATAATCTTCAACCTTTCTCTTCCCTCAATCTCTATTGTAAAATCAACTTGACCTGTTTCGTCAAATGCAAAGGATTCCAGTCCGTATCATCTCCAAAGTGGAGATTCTCCTGGATCAATCTTGGTCTCCAATCTTCTCACAGGAGACAATTATAATAGTTGGTCTCGATCAATGACAATGGCTTTGAAGGCCAAGAACAAAATCGGTTTCATCAATGGTGCAATTACTCAACCAGTTGAAACAAATCCTTCATATGCTAAATGGGATAGATGTAATAGCATGGTGTTATCATGGATTCTTAATTCCGTAGTCAGGGATATTGGGGAAACCATTGTATATGCCAAGACTGCCAAGGATATGTGGGATGAGTTGAAGCATCAATTCTCTCAAGGCAATGGACCAAGGACTTTTCAGTTGCAAAAACAGCTTTCTTCCTTGTCTCAAGATCAAACCTCGGTGAGTGTTTATTATCGAAAGTTCAAGTGCTTATGGGATGAACTCATGAACTATAATCAGATGCCTTGTTGTACATGTGCGGCATCTAAAAACTGTACTTGTGGGGCTGCTCGTTTGTTTGTAGAATATCAACAACGTCAACATGTAATCATGTTTCTCATGGGGTTAAATGAAGAATTTGCTCATGTTAGGGGCCAGATTTTACTATTGGAACCCTTACCATCAATTACTAAAGTTTTCTCTTTAATCATTCAAGAAGAGAAACAAAGAGAAATTGACTCTATGGGAAGAGTGGGATTCGAATCTAATGTAGCTTTCATGAACAAAAGAGTTGAAGGTTTGAAGGTTAATACTGGAAAGCAGCAGTACAGAAAAGAAAAATTGTTGTGCACTCACTGTGAAATGACCAATCACACAGTGGACAAGTGTTACAAATTACATAGATATCCTCCAAGTTACAAACAAAAAGGGAAGGTTTCATCAGCAAATTAAGTAATGGTCCAACCCTCGAGTACACCCTTTGATCAAAATTGCATGTCTTTCTCTCAAGAAGAGTATTAGCAACTATTGGCATTAATTCGACCACAACCAACTGAGTTACCAAAAAACCCTCATCAGGCAACTAATGTACTATCAACATTCAATCTGCCTCCAGGTAAAACAGTTTGTCATTCAACCTTTCCATCCATGAAAAATGAGAGTTTAACATCATTCTCTAGCACTTGGATCATAGATACAGGTGCTACAGACCATATTGTTCATTCTATAAATCTTTTCACAACAATCACTCAAGTTCTCAATACATTTGTCAAATTACTAAATGGAGAAAATGTTACAGTAACACATCTTGGTACTGTCAGTTTATCAAAAAGTTTAGTTTTGAAAGATGTCTTATATGTTCCTAGTTTTGCATATAATCTTCTTTCAGTAACTAAACTTACATCTGATCAGAAATTTTGCTTTATTTTTTTGCCTGAGATTTGCTATATACAGGGCCTTACCCCATGGAAGATGATTGGGAAGGGTAGAAGGGAAGCTGGTCTTTATCTTCTGCATCAACCATCAGTCAATACAGTTTCTGCTTCCATACTTTCACCTAGTGTAAATTCTGCTTATCATTTGTGGCACAATAGACTAGGTCATCCCTCATCCTCAAGGTTATTGTTTCTTTCCAAGTCAATTCCAAATTTCAATTTCAATAAATCTGTACATGAACATCATTGTACAATCTGCCCATTGGCAAAGCAAAAACGATTATCATTTCCAGTTCATTCTTATAAACCTAGTTCAAATTTCCATTTAATCCATTGTGATATATGGGATCCATTTTCAGTACCTACTCATGATGGTTTCAAGTCTTTTCTGACAATTGTTGATGATCATTCTAGATCAACTTGGGTTTACTTAATGAAATCGAAATATGAAGTTAAACATATTCTTATAGCATTTTACAACCTGGTTCATACACAGTTTCAATAGAAAATAAAATGCATAAGAACAGATAATGGTTTAGAATTTCAAATGAGAGATTTTTTTTATTCCAAAGGAATTATACATCAAACTTCTTGTATTGAGACTCCTTAACAAAATTCAATAGTTGAGAGGAAACATCAACATCTTTTGAATGTGGCAAGAGCATTAAGGTTTCAATCAAATGTTCCATTAAATTTTTGGGGAGAATGTGTTTTAACAGCAACCCATATTATTAATCATATACCATCCAATATTCTTGAAAATAATCACCACGAGAGATTCTTTATGGTGATACACCTTCTTATAATCATTTTAAAGTGTTTGGTTGCTTATGTTATGCTTCTACCTTAAGCAATAACAGGTCAAAATTTTCTCCTAGAGCTAGAAAATGTGTATTTGTTGGTTATCCATTTGGAACAAAAGGATACAAGTTGTATGATCTGAACACTCATAATTGTTTTGTTTCCCGAGATGTAGTTTTTCATGAGCATCTTTTTCCTTTTCAGACTATAGATTCTTCCCAACAGACTTGCACACCATCTGAGTTAGTATTACCTATTTCCATTTCAGACCATATATCACAATCATCGAACATTTCGGATGACTTGTCAAATAATTCTAATACTATCTCAGATTTTGTTACATCCATACCAGAATCCTCACCTTCTCCAAACCAAATTCCAGATATTCCTCCATTACAAGATATAAATAATTTTCCTCCTCTTAGAAGGTCTACTAGACAACACAAAGCTCCTGATTATTTGCAAAATTATCATTGCAATTTAGCCTCTTCAGCAGCTTCTACCTCTAACACATCATCTCTTAGCTCATATGATATAACTTCAGATAACAATTACAGCATTTCTGACTTTTTATCATACGAGCATTTGTCTCATTTTCATAAAGTTTTTAGCATTTCTATTTCATCTCAAAAAGACCCTGACTTCTATCACCAAGCTGTTAAGCATTCTCATTGGAGAGATGCCATGTCCATTGAATTAGCTGCCTTAGAATCAAATGATACCTGGACTCTCACTGAACCTCCACAAGATAAAAATCCTATCGGTTGTAAGTGGGTATATAAAACTAAGTTTAATGCTGATGGCTCAATTGAGAGGTATAAGGCAAAACTAGTTGCCAAGGGTTATACTCAAAGGGAAGGGCTTGACTACTTTAGAAACTTTTTCCCCAGTTGCAAAAATGGTGACAGTGAGGTGTTTCTTAATCTTGGCAGCAATTCATAGTTGGCATTTAGTGCATTTAGATGTGAATAATGCATTCCTTTATGGTAATTTGGATGAAACAGTTTACATGAGACCTCCACCTGGGTATCATAGAAAGGGGGACACTCGAGTTTGCAAGCTGCAGAAATCCTTATATGGATTAAAACAGGCTTCTAGGCAGTGGAACTCAAAGTTCACTGCAGCCTTGGTTGAGTTGGGTTTTGTCCAATCTAAATCTGACTATTCATTGTTTACAAAGAAAACAAATGATTATGTTGTGGCTCTTTTGGTGTATGTGGACGATATCCTACTGGCCAGTAGTGATCTCTCTGTTGTTCAGAATATCAAGCAGTCTTTGAGTACTTTTTTCAAGCTAAAGGATTTAGGTCCTGTTAAGTATTTCCTAGGAATGGAAATAGCTCGATCCAAGAAGGGCATTTCTATATGCCAAAGGAAATATGCACTGGAATTGATAGCTGATGTTGGTCTATTGGCTTCTAAGCCTGTGAATTTTCCTATGGATTCTCATTGCAGACTTTCTAAGTCTGATGGAAAATTGCTTGAAGACACAACTGCCTACAGAAGGCTTATAGGCAAATTATTGTATCTTACTCATACTAGACCAGATATTACCTACTCAGTTCATTATTTGAGTCAGTTTTTAGAAGCACCTCATGTCCCTCATATGCAAGTAGCTCTCAGAATAGTTAGATATATCAAGATGGTACCAGGTCAAGGCATTTTCCTTTCAGCCTCATCTAGTATTCATTTGAAAGCATTTGCTGATTCGGATTGGGCAAGTTGTCTTGATACAAGAAGGTCTATCTCTGGCTATTGTGTTTTCGTTGGTGACTCATTAGTTTCTTGGGAATCCAAGAAGCAAACCACTGTCTCCAGATCTTCTGCAGAGGTTGAATACAGATCTATGGCATATGCAGTTTGTGAATTAACTTGGTTAAAGTCATTTCTCACTGATTTTCATCAGTCTCATTCAAAACCTTCCTTATTATTTTGTGATAACCAGGCTGCACTTCATATTGTAGCTAATCCCGTTTATTATGAGAGAACAAAACACATTGAATTAGATTGTCATGTCATTAGAGAAAAAATTCAAGCTGGCCTGCTCAGAACACTACATGTCTCATCTTCTCATCAACTTGCAGACTTGTTAACCAAGCCTCTAGGTTCAAATGTTTTTCATTTTTTGTTATGCAAGATGAATATTATCAACATATATCATCCATCTTGAGGTGGACTATTGTAAATACTGTCAAGTTGATTTTACTTTTTAGTCCTTACTGAATATTTCAGTTATTTTGTTTAGTTAATTCTGTTTTAGTCTTTTACTACCAGTTAGTTAGACTCAGTTGTATATAAATAGAAGGGCAAGTCGATGTATTCTTTCATGCTGAATAATGACAGAGTTGATTTTCTTCACTTCTTCTTATCTTTTTGATTGAAGTTGTATCAATCTCTCTCTTCGACTTCTCTCTTTCTTCTCCTTATGCTCTCCTCGACCTCTCTTTCTCTCTCTTCAACCTCTCTCTCCTCATGTTTTCTTTGGCCTTTGTCACCGACGTCTCTCTCTCTCCAAGTTCTACAGCTCTCCTTAAATTTTGTTTTATTATGTGTTAAAGGGAGATAAGAAAAAACAATAATAAGAAAGAACAATGCTATTCATATGTTCCATTCATTGCATACCACAATTTTTTTTTTTTTAAATTTTTGGTTTAATTTTTTTTTAAATAATTTAATTCTTCTATCTATCATCTATATACTATATATTTAAAAAGAGAAAAAAATTAAAAAAATAACATAAAAAAATAATGTGTAACCTGTGAAGTTTATGAATAGAATTTTTCAGTAAAAAAAATAAGCGCTCCTCGACAGGTGCAGGGTGTTAGATGAGTTGCTTATCCGTAGTTTCTTCGTATAAACATGCAAACTTTTCAGAATAAAATAATAATAATATCAAAACGTGTTAAAGAGTTGTCAAATCAATCAGCATAAAATATTTTTATAAAAACAAAAAAAAAAAATTAACATTATAAATTATTCATCTTACAATTAACTTAGCTCTATCAGTTGACGTCTTTGCAGTGAAGCATCTCTACAACCTGGGTCATGGTGGGCCTACCATCCTCGTCTTCTGCAACGCATTGCAAAGCCACCTTGAGCAGAAGCTCCATCTTAGCCGAGTCATATCTGCCGGCCATGCTTGGATCTACAATCTCCTCAACATTCCACAACTCCCTTGAAGCTCCACCATCAGCATGCATGATCTTCTCCCTCACCAGCGTGACCAATCTAGTATGCTCTTTCGCCCTTTCGCCACCAGCGCTATGCTGCGTACCGGTGGGGCTCTTTCTAGTAACCATTTCCAGCACCACAATCCCATAGCTATAGACATCAACTTTAGAGGTGATAGGAAGATTATAAACCCATTCAGGAGCCATATAACCTCTAGTCCCTCTCATCTTTGAGAAGCTTGAATGATCACGCTCACCTCTATCCAGTAGTTTAGACAGACCAAAATCTGCTACCTTTGGTTGATAGTTGGAGTCCAAGAGTATGTTACGAGGCTTTACATCACAATGTAAAACCCACTCTAGGCACTCTTCATGCCTAACAATCACTTGTATTTGATCCCAGTATTCCCAGAGATGCCATACCGTGCAGTTATTTGATGAAAGCTAGTTTACTACCACTGATGAATCACATTCTATGTCTATCTCAGTGTAACCGAAATGTTTGCACAGTTTGATGCCTTCTAAAACCCCTTTTAGTTCCGCTTCTGTACTGGAACAGGTCCCCAGCCATTTTGAGAATCCAAATATCATATGTCCACTATCATCCCGTAAAACACCCCCACAACCAGCGGGACCAGGGTTGCCGAGGCTGCTTCCGTCCAAGTTTAACTTTACACGTCTTGGCTTTGGCTTCTTCCATCTGATCACTTTCACCTTTTTTTTTTCTTTTTTGTCATGGTTCTAATCCCTATGTTTTTCATCAGGTCTGCTTCCCAGTTTGATAGGTTATGGACTTTATTAATTCTTGTTGCAATTGAACCCACCCAGAATTTAATAGAACCCCATATCTCCTCTGCATTTTCGTTTCTCTCCTCCATCTTAGCTGCACACCTCCTGTTCCATAATTTCCAGATTATAATGCTTGGGATTAACCCCAATAGGACACCCAGCTGGGACTTTCTAGATGCTCTGTTAAACCATAGTTGAACTCTCTACTTTCAGCTCTGTTGAGGGAAAAAAGGAACCCCCACCTCTGCCGATACCTTCCTCCACACACTTTCTGCCAGTTCACCTTTGCCGAAAATATGTTCTAAATCTTCGCATTTCCTTTGCTTGCAACAATTGCATCCCAATACCATTGGTATACCAATTTTCCTGATCTGCTCATCTACTCTTAGACAATTGAAAGCCGCCTTCCACATGCAGATTGTGATCTTTCTTGGAAGAAACTTGTGCCATATCCATTTTGCCCATTCGAATTTCGGCCCTTTCTTTCTTACAACCTCCCATGCTGTTTTAGTGGAAAATCTCCCACTCTTCTCATGTAGCCAAATAAGAATATCCTTTGTATTTTTTAGGTTTCCTTTCAACTCAATAACTTCACTTGCTACCTGGCTTCCCAACAAGTTTATAATCCTATTGTCCTCCCATCTGTCATTGTCAACCATTTCCTTCAATCTGGTATTTGGTTCTACTACCTCAATACCCGATTCAAACAGAGGACTAGTTTAGAAGTTGATGAACACGGCCTACTTTAGACGTAGATAAATTGGTTTTTTTGTATAGATGTCTGGGTACATACTCCCCTGAAACGGGGTAGAAAAATTTTTGTATAGCTCTGACAGCTTCATGTAGATTTTTTGTGGTTGCTCTTCGAAAGTTGTATGATGGTTTCTCTCCGCCTAAAGTGAGGTTAGTAATATAGTTCTCAGTTGCTTAAAAAAAAAAATGCAAATAAGCTAGGCCTTTCGTTGTGCCCACTGCAATATCAAACCTCTTTTCCCAATCAAGTTCGTTAGAAGTAAGTTTTTCTGCAAAGATTCCATGCTCCATGAACTCGTACACCAGAAGCCTATGCTTTCCCTCTGTGCAGTATCCCTAGATGTCTATCAAGTTCATGTGGTTAAGCCTGCCAATGGTATTTACTTCTGCCAGGAATTCGGCTTCTCCTTGGTTAGCTTCGTCGAGTCTTTTGATTGCTGCAACTCTCTTACCGGGCAGTATACCTTTGTATACTACCCTTCGCCCTCCTCGTCCAACCACTTCAACGAATCCCCGTGTGGCCTTTTTCAGCTCAGAAAATTTGAATCGCTTGAATCTAGACATCAGGAGGTATCCTTCTGCAACTGGGTCAGAATTCTTACTACTCCTTCTCACGAAACTGAAGATGAATGCAAAGGAAAGAGACATGAAGACACTGCACAAGTACACTGCAGCATACAAAGAACACCATGCAGCAAACAAATTGATGAAAAGCACAATGCAGTAGAAGAAAAGTGTAAAGCACTGGCACAGAAAAGTAAAACAACAAAAGAGAAGCATGGGGCGACATGTCAACTTGAAAGCTGCACTGATTATGCACAAAAGAACATAAAGTAATGAAAAGCAACAACAAAGAAACAGACTGCAGCAGATTTCTTGTAAATCAGTAGAAAATAAAAAAGTTAACTTTAGGACTCTGCCTTTTGATCTTTTTCCTTCTGTAATGTATATAAATAGATGTAACAGAACCTTGTAACAACTTAACTCAATGAAATGAGAATCAATCTTTCTCCACATTGAAGTTCCATCTCAATTCTCGATTCCATTGAATATGGTATTAGAGAAGGCTATTAGTCCTGTTGTATTTGTTTGAGATCTGCAAACTAGTTTCATCTCTTAAGCCATGACTTCCTCCTCTTCTTCTTCTCCTGTTTCCATTGCTGAGGACCCAAATAGTCCAATTTTCTTACATCACAGTGACAATGATAACACTGTCATTGTGTCACCTCTATTGACTGGTTCGAATTATATATCTTGGAGCAGGTCGTTTCTACTCTCCATTTCAATCAAAAACAAACTAGGTTTCCTAGATGGGACCATTAATACTCCTGAGATAACAGATCCCTCATATGTGTCATGGCTGAGATGTAACAACATTTTGTTGGCATGGATCCTGAATTCTATTTCTAAGGACATTGCTTCTAATGTATTTTTCATGACCTCAGCTAAGCAAGTTTGGGACAAGCTCAAAGAAAGGTTTGCTCAACCTGATGAAGCTTGAATCTATCACCTCCAGTACAAGCTCAGTAGCATTGTTCAAGGGCACCTCTCTGTAAGTGATTACTTCACACAACTCAATGCTATTTGGGAAGAACTACACACTTACAGACCACTCCCTTGTTGCACTTGTGGAAAATGCACTTGTGATGCTTTGAAAACTGTTGGTGAGGTTCAACAAAGAGATTATGTCTTTAAGTTTTTAATGGGCTTGAATGATAGCTATGATTCTGTGAGGGGGCAGATCATTTTACTAAGTCCCTTGCCTTCATTAGACAAGACCTTTTCACTGATTTTGCAAGAAGAAAGACAAAGGTAGGCAAGAAATATAGCTATACTTGCCTCTGAATCTTCTACCCTTTTAGCCTACCAAAATCCTCCAAAGAAAAAGGAAAAATCTGATCTGACTTGTCACCATTGTGGAAAGGTTGGGCACATGAAGGATAAATGCTATAGATTAGTAGGATTCCCACCAAACTTTAAGTTTACCAAAACTAAATTTGGAAATAATCCTACTACATCATATTCTGCAAATCAAGTTACTGCAAAGGTTGTTTCATCACCTCAAGAAGCACCTGCTCCAAGTGCTTCTCAGTTGAATCTCTCTCAGGGACAAGCACAGCACCTCATGGCTCTTGTCAATGCTCAATTCCCTCAGCTGAACTTGGGACAAGCCAAACCAACTCTACCTACTCTGCCCATTCCTGCTTCTGCTTTTATTAAGCCAGACACTCGTGAAACCAGCTCCTTCATCACATCCTACTCTAACTTAGCAAGTAAATATCACTGCCTCACCACTCTCTCATTGCCTGCTAAACAATCCCATCTCAGTTCCACAAATCACTAGAAACACAACTCACATTCTCAAAATGAACAATCTGATGTTCATGACACACCATGGATCATGGATACGGGAGCCACTGATCACATGGTGTGCTCCACCTCATTTTTTACTGATTCTTCCTGTTGCATTCAAGCTTTTGTACAACTTCCAAATGGCACAAAAGCTCGAGTCACACACATAGGCACTGTTAAAATTTCAGACTCTCTTCTTCTTGTTGATGTTCTGTGTATTCCCTCGTTTACTTTCAATCTCATCTCAGTCAGTAAGCTTACTCAAAGATCAGACACTTGTCTGTTTTTCTTAAATAATCTCTATTTCATTCAGGTCCTCTCTTCATGGATGACGATTAGACTTGCTAAAGTCCATGCTGGTCTCTATTACCTGCTGTCTTCACCTCCAGACAACCAATATTTCATCTTCAAGCACATCTAGTCTAACTCGAGTCAACCAAGCTACTGTACATCAAGATTTTGACTTATGGCACTGCAGATTAGGACATTTATCCTCTTAAAGAATGAATTCAATTCATTCTAATGTACCTAATGTAAAGTCCAAAGAAAAATCTCATTGTACAGTTTGTCATTTGGCCAAACAAAGGCATCTTTCTTTCCCTTCAAGTGTATCCTCTAGTTCACTCCCTTTTGACTTAATACATTGTGATATATGGGGACCATATTCTCAAGCCTCACTTCAAGGTTTTCATTACTTTCTAACTATTGTGGATGACTTTTCTAGAGTAACTTGGATTTTTCTAATGAAATCAAAATCTGATATAAGATCCATTTTACAGTCATTCTTCCAGCTTATAAATACTCAATTCAATAAGAAAGTAAAGAAAATCAGGACTGACAATGGTCTTGAATTTGGTATGGCAAGCTTTTATAAAGATCATGGAATTATTCACCAAAAATCTTGTGTGTATACCCCTCAACAGAATGGTGTTGTTGAGAGGAAACACCAACACCTCTTGGATGTGGCCCGAGCTCTTCTCTTCCAAGCTGGATTGCCCATTCAATTCTGGGGAGAAGCAGTTCTAACGGCTGCATACATTATCAATCGAATTCCCACACCCCTTCTTTCAAATTAGTCTCCCTATGAAGCTCTCTTTTCCTCACCACCTTTATATTCTCACCTTAGAGTCTTTGGATGCTTGAGTTATGCTAGCACTACCAAGCACCACAGAACTAAGTTTGAGCCACGTGCTAAATCTTGCATATTTCTCAGATATCCTGCAAATGTTAAGGGTTATAAACTTTATGACCTGGAAACTCATTCCACATTCATATCCAGAAATGTCACATTCCATGAATCTGTGTTCCCATTTCAATCTCCCACCTCCATTACTTCTCCTCCTCTCTCATTCCCTCAAAATCTTGTTCTTCCTCCTGCACTGTTAGATGACACATTCTCATCCACTTTCATGTCACAACCTGTCCCAGTAGATGACTCACCTCCACCCAATCACATGTCACAACCCATCTCACAATCCGAGACACCTCAGCCCCTTATGTCTTCTACTCCTACCTCCTTGGAATCACCTCCTCCCTCACCCCAACAACCAGAGCTGCCTATCAACCCATCCATTCGAAGATCCACAAGAGAAAGACATCAACCTGCCTATCTCTACCAATATCACTATCAAACAGCAACCTCCTATCCTTTCATCAATACATCCTCTTCAACTCTTCACCCACTCCATCGACACTTGACTCACAAACACCTTTCTCCATCTCACCATTCCTTTTCTGATTCCCTCTCATCCTTTTCTGAACCATCCTCATATAGTGAAGCTGTACAATTCAAGCATTGGCAGGATGCCATCAATACTGAACTAAGTGCCTTAGAAGAGAACAACACTTGGACTGTTACTTCTCTTCCCCCCACCAAAACTGCAATTGGTTGCAAATATGTTTTCAAAGTCAAGCTCAAATCTGATGGCTCCCTTGAAAGACATAAAGCAAGGCTTGTAGCAAAGGGTTACACCCAAAGAGAAGGTTTGACTTCCAAGAGACTTTCAGCCCAGTGGCCAAGCTTACTACAATCCGAGTATTCCTTACCTTGGCATCCATTCAAAACTGGTTTTTGTCTCAAATGGATGTTCATAATGCCTTCTTGCATGGGGATCTTGATGAGGAAATTTATATGGATCTACCACCTGGCTATCACATTCACCGAGAGCAGCTTGAGGGGGAGAAACTGGTATGCAAGCTGAATAAGTCCATCTATGGACTTAAACAAGCATCAAGATAATGGTTTTCGAAATTCTCCAACTCACTCATTGCCATTGGTTTTAACCAATCTAAATCTGACTACTCCTTATTCACCAATGGGGATGAAAAAGGAGCCTTCACAGCTCTATTAGTTTATGTGGATGACATCATAATAGGAGGCAATTCTCAAAGAGAAATTGATCTACTCAAGGCTCACCTCCATGGAAAATTCAAGATCAAGGAACTTGGACCTCTCAAATACTTCCTAAGACTAGAAATTGCAAGATCATCAGCTGGAATCAATGTTTGGCAAATGAAGTACACCCTCGAGATCTTGAAAGACTCGGCATTGCTTGGCACCAAACCTACCTCTACACCTATTGAGTTAAACCACAAGTTGAGTCATACCACAGAAGAGACCTTACAAGACCCCACAAACTATAGAAGACTCATTGGAAGACTCATCTACCTGACCATTACCAGGCCAAGTATCACATATGCAGTAAATGTGCTAAGCCAGTTTATGGACAGACCATCACAAGCTCACCTACACTCAGCTTATAGAGTCCTCAGGTATCTAAAGGGTTCTATAGGCCAAGGCATCTTCATGTCATCCAAGTCATCTCTACACTTGAAAGCCTACAATGATTCTGATCGGCCTGCTTGTCCCGAAACTAGGAGATCAGTCACAGATTTTTGTATATTTATTGGGGACTCATTGGTGAGTTGGAAATCAAAGAAACAAGTGACTGTTTCTAGATCCTCAGTGGAAGCAGAATATAGAGCACTGGCCTCTACAAGCTGTGAAATCATTTGGCTCCTCGGTTTGCTAAAAGAACTTAGCATTGATCATCCACAACCTGCTCTCTTGCTCTGTGATAACTAGGCAGCCATCCATATCACAAAGAATCATATCTTCCATGAGAGAACTAAACATATAGAACTGGATTGCCATTTTGTTAGAGAAAAGGTTTTAGATGGAATCATCACACCCGTCCACATTGGTTCAAAATTCTAGCTAGCAGATATTTTTACTAAGGCCTTAACAGTTTCTGTTTTTCAGTTCTTATTATCCAAGATGGGAATACTCAATATCTATGCCCATCTTGAGGGGGAGTCTCACGAAACTGAAGATGAATGCAAAGGAAAGAGACATGAAGACACTGCAGCATACAAAGAACACCATGCAACAAACAAATTGATGAAAAGCACAATGCAGCAGAAGAAAAGTGTAAAGCACTAGCACAGAAAAGTAAAACAGTAAAAGAGAAGCATGGGGTGACATGTCAACTTGAAAGCTGCACTAATTATGCACAAAAGAACATAAAGTAATGAAAAGCAACAATAAGGAAACATACTGCATCAGATTTCTTGTAAATCAGTAGAAAATAAAAAAGTTAACTTTAGGACTCTGCCTTTTGATCTTTTTCCTTCTTTAATGTATATAAATAGATGTAATAGAACCTTGTAACAACTTAACTCAATGAAATGAGAATCAATCTTTCTCCACATTGAAGTTCCATCTCAATTCTCGATTCCACTTTTAACACTCCTGAACAAGAAAAAGAACACCAGGAAAATGCAGGTTAACTCTAGGCCTCCCACGCTAGTAGCAAAGCAAAGCAAAAGCTTCTCTATCTTATTTTCATACGTTCCTCTAACTTGCCTGCTAAGTTCGGCTGTGCAATTCAACCTTGATTCGGTGACATCCAGCGTCTTGTTATAGACAAAATCAGCTTTGGGTACTTTTAAATAAAAGTCTCCCTCAAAATTTGGTGTGAGTTGTCCATTGAATAACACATACTTGGGGTAACATAAATAGCCACCGTACTCAGCTGCGCTAAATTTAAATTGGAAACCTTTGCAACCACACGTCTTCAGGCATTCATTTTCACAGTGTTGTAAGGTCACATTAGGCTGGAACTCTATATCATAGCCATAGAACTCAACATGAGAAAGTTGGACAAAACTAGACAGCATTTCATGACTTTGATTGCAAGGGAGATTGAAGTCTGCTTCACACCCAAAAGACCAATCAGTTGGATATTTGATCTTGAATCCATGCAAGCAAGAGCATCTCCTGCCGGAAGCATGATCATAACTACAAACACTATGGGGCCCACATATGCCATGAATCGTGCATGGATCCGACACCGCTTGCCATGTGACAACCCAATCCCACCCTTCATTCATTGCTTCTAGGCTGTACAATCGAAGGTTATCATCACGATCAAGAGTTAATCTTCTTTGAGTTTTCACACCAAAATTTGTAGCTCGGATCTCCAAATGATCAGATGACCAGAAATAGCCCGACTCGTTCAGTACTCCAGCTCTACTAGAGTTGTACCTAGACCTTCCGGCTTGTCCAAGATCACTAATCCATGGATCAGGCCAGTAGTGTAACGCCCCGTATCCGGAAGGGTCGGAGGATTACTACCTGTCACTTACAATCCTGTCTCTCATAAATAGTCCACAATCTCATATTTTCCAAAAAACCATAATACAAACTCCATAAGTCATCATTACAAAATAACATAAACCAAGGGGTGTCCACAATCTCCCAATAATTTCAACAAAATAAAATAATATATCTTGAAGTCTCCATAGATTCAAATAACATAAAGTAATTCATATGCTCAAGTTAAACCCTTCTACTAACGAAGGTATCCTTAGGTATTCGACCTTCTATCCATATCTAGTTAAGCTCCAATTTCTATTCTTGACCTCCAGCTGGGTCATCAATATCATCTAAAAAAAAATATTTGGAGATAAAGGGGGTGAATTATGAACAACTCAGTAAGCAGAGAACATATACTAGTATGTAAACATGAGCCTTTTCAGAAAGTCCAATATGCAGAAACAAAATATTTCATTTTCATATGCACATCTCAAAAGGTATTATCAGAGCATTAGAGTGACTTTTTAATCTTTTCATATTCATAAACCATTTTCATATTCAAAAATGCTTTGGCATAACATAACTGAACATCTTCATTTTATCATATCATATCGTATCATATCATATACCATGTTTAACCCCCGTGGTAGGGTTGTGCTATTCTCGATGGCCAAACTAGACAGTATCATATTGTAAAATTTCTCCTTTTTCAATCTCAGAATCCCGAGTGTGCACACAGGAAAGAACACATAAAAGATCACTTTGTTTCCAAAGTGGGTGCACTCATATCATATCATATCATGTTGGTACCAACCATATCATCATATTAGAACCATATTCAGAATCAGAATCAAACAGATAAGTATGCCAAAAGTTTTTCATATCCATATCATATCAAATCACGTGCTAATCATATTCATATCATTTCCATTTTATCAAAAATAGATCCAAATCATTTCATATCACATGTATAAAAATCTCATTGATATCATATTTGCTATTTTGCATATTTCATAAACATATCAAATATTGCTCATGTCTATACTTTTCATGTCAAAACATTTCTTTTATCTTTTATACATATCTCGTGAATGAATGCAAAACATATACTAAAGTTGTTTTTTACCTTTTCTTTTTCAAACAAAATGCACATTTTTACAAACTAATCTCAGTTCATTTCTTTTTATGCAAATCTAGCATAGGAACTCCGCTTACCTAGACTTTTTAGTTTTGCGAAAATCTTCCCAACAATGCCGAGCAAAATTAATTGTCACCTATAAGATAATCACAAAAATTTTCATAAATTTCCAATGAATCCCGTATTTCGATATTCAAACCTAAACTTCTAAAATAATCTATTTTTAATTCCTCAAAACCCAAAATTCTCATTCTTCCTAAAATACCAACATCCCTTTCTAAACTCATCAATATCCAACTTAATAACTTCGACTAAAACATTAAATTCTAACTTATTTTTGATTGAGATCTTACTATAATTTATAAAAACTAAAATAACATAACTATGTCAAAATCATTATAAGTAGAAAATCATACTTTTGTTTAAATAAAAAGAATATTCTTTTAAAAGGATTCAAAATATGATTTAGCACTTACAGATCATTAAAAAAAAAATATTATTAGTATATATATGATAAATATTCCGACAAAAATATGAGTCTCTTAAAAAAAATAACAACTTAACAAAATAAGACCCACATGCGCCTAAGTCCAAATAAATAAATAAAATCACATGCTACCCACATTTCAGACACAAGATACACAATCAGTTGATGTATTCAAACAAAAAGAGGGCAAAAGGGTAATAACATCCTTCATCAACCGTGTTACTTGAGACCCAACAGTTTCTTATTTAAATAACTACCAACAACAACAAAAATAAAAACTAACAGGGGTTGTTGTGGTGACTTTCGATGGCGTCGCATAGGGAGAGAGAAAGTGAGAGAGAGAGAGAGAGCTGAAAATGAGGAGGAAGGAGATATAGTGAGGGAAGAGACAGAGGGAGAGCAAGCCGAATGAGGGAGATATGGCAAGGGGGGATGTTGGTGGCTTACTGAGAGAACGAGGTGGCGAGCGGCGGCCAGGGGGTGACGGGACAAGTACTGGTGGCGTGGATTGGCAGATTGGTGGCTCACGGTGGAGGAAATACTTCTTTGTTTCTTGGTACGGGAAATAAGGGCTGTCCACGAGGTGGGGTTGGCCCTTGGTTTTGAGTGGCTGAGCAGCGTCTAAGCAGAGGTGTTATGGCGCAAACATTGGATGTGGATGAGCTGTGGCAGGTGGCACTGAGGAGCGGGGTGGCTGCAAGTGAGGCTCTATTTTGGGGGCTTGAAACATAGGAGTTTTGGCTTGCAGCGGAGGCATGGGGATGTTGGATGGCGGCTTCGTGTGGCTGGGCGTGGTGGCCAGGTTTGGACCAAGGTTCACAGAAGAGAGTGGATGCTCAGAAGCGTTTGGATGGCTAAGGCGTGAAGAGAGGGCGGCGACAATAACTTAGGTTGAGAAAAGCTTAACATATATATAGGCTATAAATGGCAAACATAACAAACCTAAAACAAAGGGAAGGGGAGCATGCATGGAAAAGGAAAGATGGTGTGAACCCGTGTCATGGATTTTGGAAACATTTTCCACGTGCATGGGTATGGCTTTGAGATGGGTCTTACATCCTCCACCCTTATAAAAATTCCGTCCTCAGAATTTGTTATAAATTGCCAAAACTCCCATCGAAAAGTCGTGGGTATTTATCTCGCATTTCTTCCTCCAATTCCCAAGAAGCTTCATTAGTAGCGTGATTATTCTACAATACCTTAACCAAAGGAATAATTCGTGTCTGTAACACTTGTTCCTTGCTCTCTAAAATCTGAACTGGTTCTTCCGCATAAGTCATATATTCTTGAATTTGAAGTGGTTCATAGTCAATAATGTGCGCCGGGTCTGGGATGTACTTCCTCAACATGGAAATATGAAATACATTATGCACTCCCGCAAGTGCTGGGGGAAGTGCTACTTTATATGCCACCAGTCCAACCCAATCAAGAATCTCAAATGGCCCAATATACCTTGGGCTCAACTTGCCATTCTTTCCAAATCTCATAACTCTTTTTATCAGTGCTATTCAAAAAAATACTTTATCCCCAACCTCAAATTCTAACTGGCAGTGATGTTTATCTGCATAACGCTTTTGTCGACTCTAAGTTGTTCTCATTTTAGCTCGAATGATATCTATCTTCTCTGTGGTCTGCTGAATAATCTCTGGTCCCAAAAGTTTCCTTTCACCTACTTCATCCCAATATAATGGTGATCTACACCTTCTTCCATACAAAACCTCGTAAGGTTCCATTCCAATGCTAGCCTGGAAACTATTATTATAAGCAAACTCAACCAATGGTAAATGTTGCATCCAAGTTCCTTTAAAATCCATCACACATGCCCTCAACATGTCTTCCAAGATCTGAATAGTTCCTTCTGACTGTCCATCTGTTTGTGGGTGAAATGCAGTACTAAAACTTAACTTAGTACCCATTGCCTCCTGTAAGCTTCGCCGGAACTTGGAAGTGAAACGAGGGTCTCTATCCGACACAATGGACACTGGTACCCCATGTAACCTCACTATCTCCCGCACATACAGCTCAGCTAGTTTCTCCAATTTATAAGAAACTTTAATGGGCACAAAACGAGTAGTTTTCGTTAAGCGATCCACGATCACCCATATAGCATCTTGTCCGCTCAAAGTCCTTGGTAGACCTGTCACAAAGTCCATGGAGATATGCTCCCATTTCCACTCTGGAATCTAGAGTGGTTGTAATAATCCTGCTAGTCTCTGATGCTCCTCCTTCACTAGTTGGCAAGTTAGACATTGTTCCACAAATTTAGCTATTTCTCTTTTCAATCCATTCCACCAAAAAGATTCTCTCAAATCCCGATACATCTTGGTACTCCCCTGGTGAACCATGTACAAAGAGTGATGTGCTTCTTCGAGAATTACCCTTTTCAGTTCATCATTAACTGGCACGCACAATCTACCTCTAAACTTCAAAAATCCATCATCGGAAATGCTAAAGTCGGATTTTTTCCCCTTCCCTACTTCTTCCACTAGCTTCACCAACTCTGAATCCACTTTTTGAGCAACTTTGATTCTATCTATCAAGGCTGGTCGAACTATCAAACTGGCCATGAAAGTACTTGTATCACTAGTGATGACCACAATACTGGCTCTTTCTAAGTCCATTAACAACCTATGTTGAGTGGTAAGGGTTGCAACTGCCGGTCCCATTGACTTCCTACTTAAGGGGTCGGCTATAACATTAGCCTTGCCTGGATGATAATTGATGGTGCAATCATAATCCTTGATCAACTCAAGCCATCTCCTCTACCTTATATTTAATTCCTTTTGGGGAAGAAATATTTCAAACTCTTACGATCCGTATAAATTTCATACTTTTCCCCATACAGATAGTGTCTCCAAATCTTAATTGTAAAAATGACTGCTGCAAGTTCGAGATCATGCGTGGGATAATTTTGCTCACACGCTTTTAGGTGGCATGAGGCGTATGCTATAACCTTCCCATGTTGCATCAGTACGCACCCCAAACCAAGCCTTGATGCATCGCTATAAACTGCAAATCCACCTCTAGTAGTGGGGATTGTTAACACTAGAACTATCACTAATATTTATTTCAACTCCTGGAAGCTTTCTTCACACTTTGTTGTCCATTCAAACTTATTATTTTTCCTTGTGAGACCAGTGAGAGGAACTTCTATCCTGGAGAAATCATCAATAAATCGACAGTAATAACATGCTAATCCCAAGAAGCTTCTAACCTCATGAACATTCTTCGGTGCCAACTAGTTAACTAGTGCTTCCACTTTTCCTGGGTCCACTGAAATGCCATCTTTTGAAACTACATGCCCCAGAAATATGATTGAATCAAGCCAAAATTCACACTTCTTCCATTTAGCAAACAACTTTTTAACTCTGAGTGTCCCAAGTACCAACTTCAAATGTTCTTCATGCTCTATCTTGCTTTTAGAGTATACCAGTATATCATCAATAAAAAACCACAAACTTATCCAAAAATTCATGAAACACCCTGTTCATTAAATCCATGAATACTGCTGGGGCGTTAGTCAGGCCAAAAGGCATGACCAAAAACTCATAATGGCCATATCGGGTCCTGAAAGCTGTCTTAGCCACATCTGCCCTGACCTTCAATTGATGGTGGCCCGATCGAAGATCAATCTTTGAAAATACCTGAGCACCCTGGAGCTGATCAAATAAATCTTCTATACGGGGTATCGGGTACTTATTCTTTATGGTCACCCGATTAAGTTCCCTGTAATCAATACACATTCTCATCAATCCATCCTTCTTCTTCACAAGGAGGACTGGAGCTCCCCAAGGTGATACGTTAGGCCTGATGAAACCCTTGTCCAACAAATCTTACAATTGCTCCTTGAGTTCCACTAATTCAGACGGTGCCATCCGATAAGGTGCTTTCAAAATGGGTGTCGTACTAGGGACTAATTCAATAGTAAACTCTACCTCCCGCTCGGGCGGGAGTCTAGATAAGTCTTCTGGAAAAACCTCTGGATAATCACGCACGACTGGTATCTACTCTAACCTCAAATCCTCTTTTGGTGCTTCTACCACGCAAGCCAAGAATCCCTAACAACCATCACGTAGCAATTTTTCAACTTGAATGGCAGATATGATGGGTGGATGCAACCTCACTTTCAAACTTGTTAATCAAAATTCACTTTCTTTTGGGGGTCTAAATACCACTTTCTTTTTAAAACAATCTATACTGGCATGGTAGCAAGCTAGCCAATCCATGCCCAAAATCACATTAAACTCGATCATGTTAAACACTATTAAATCTGCTGGCATTAATCTTCCCTCAATAGATAAAGGACACCCTGGTAGAACCTCATCACAGACTATCAAATTTCCTGTTGGGGTCGCGACCACTAACCTGCAGTTCAACTTTATGGCTTCTAAGGTGCAAAATCGAGAATAAGTCATTGAAACAAAAGAATGTGTCGCTCCCAAATCAAATAACTCAGTGGCATTATAGGAAACAAAGAAAGAGTACCTGTGGTCACAATCAACATCATTCATGAACTAAAATTTCCAAGTCTTAATGTCAAACAACAATTAATATCTTAAAACAAAACAAAGAAGTCGTACCAGTGATCACATCATTCCTATCCTCAGCCTCTCCAGGTGTCAGTGCAAAAACCCGTGTAGGTGCAATGGTACGTTGGTTGTTGCCTCGCGTTGTTCCTTCTACCTTGGGTGGTGGTGGCTTGTTGCTATCCAATTGCAACGGGCAATCCCTGAGATAGTGACTCGATTTGCCACAACGGTAGCATAGTCTCGCCTCCTTCCTGCATACTCTGGCATGTACTTGATAGTAAGTTCTACACTGATATGCTTGTTGGGTACCCTGAACCAACCTTTTGCCCGAGCGACTACCTTCATTCCTCTTTTTCCATGATTCTTTGTCCATGCCAGAATGAAATAGTCATCTTCCTCTGATCGTGCAATGCAGCGCTCCTTTGAAGGCTTCGTTCAAAAACTGTGGCCTTTTCTACCAACTTTGAGAAGTTCTGAATCTGGAAGCCCACTACTCGTTCATAGAGTTTTTGGTTCAGCCCTTGCTTGAATTTACGCGCTTTCTTTTCCTCGTCAGGAATCATATAAGCAGCAAAATGGGATAATTCGATAAATTTAGCTGCATACTGATGCACCGTCATGTTTCCCTACTCTAAAGTGGCGAATTCCATAGCCTTGTCATCTCGGACCGAGCTTGGGAAAAAGCGTTCAAGGAAAATCTGCTTGAAATGTAGCCAACTGACTATTTTTGTCCCTCTTGCTTCTCTGATAGTTCTTTCAAAAATCCACCACCTTTTTGCCTCCTCGGTTAGCTTGAATGTGGCATATGCCACCTTCTGTACCTCTGTGCAGGTTAATACCTGCAATATCTCCTCAATATCTTGAATCCAATCCTCCGCCTGGGTTGGTTCGCCTCTCCCATCAAAAGAAGGGGGTGCATCCGATTGAATTGTTCTATGGTACAACCTCCTTCATTAAAGTCGCGTTGGCGACCTGAGGAATTCTGCCCGAGATGATCTATTAACTGGTGAGCCACTGCTCGTAGTACTTCGGAAGCACTCGGGTTTGCTTCTCTTTCATTCTCGTTTGTGTTCAGATCCGACATACTTCGTTCATGACGACGAGGTGGAATCTTGACAAAGTAACCTGGATCTTTAATATTTAAAAAAAAAATTATGGAGTTCATATAGACATAAATAATTAGTGGTAACTGTAAAAACAAAACATATATATAATACTTCAAAGTTATAAAGGTACCCATAATAAAGAGAAAAAAGTACGTGAAACAATAGTAATGATTAATCTCCCAAGTCTAAAACTTTAACACCGTCAAATCTATTTAAAAAGTCTCCAGAATCAACCAAACCACAACCAACATGAATTCAGTTTGTAGACCCCGTAAAATCCTACACATCAAAATCATTCCTAAAGTCTGCAAATTTTAAGACCTTGAATACTTGCAGTATTCTACCCTAGTGTCCATTTTACTATCACATTAAAACTGAATATGATAGTCCTCAAACCTCAAACCCTATAGTCTGTAGAACCTCAAACCTAAAACTGAATATGATACTTACTATCCAAAATTTCACACACTATAGTCTGTAGAACCTCAAACCCTAATTATCCACATCATCATCTCTTAGTCCTCAAATTTCTAAAACCTGAAATTACTTCCTAAGCCAGTAGAGGTCCAAAACTTCATAATTTATAGTCTGCAGAATCTCAAACCTTAGCTCTGATACCAACTATAACGCCCCGTACACGAAAGGGTCGGAAAATTACTACCTGTCACTCACAATCCTGTCTCTCAAAGCATCTAAAACTCCAAGGATTTCATAAATAGTCCACAATCTCATATTTTCCAAATAACCATAATACAAACTCCATAAGTCATCATTACAAAATAACATAAAGCAACGGGTGTCCACAATCTCCCAATAATTTCAACAAAATAAAACAATATATCTTTAAGTCTCCATAGATCCATATAACATAAAGTAATTCATATACTCAAGTTAAACCCTTCTACTAACGAAGGCACCCTTAGGTACTCGACCTTCTGTCCATATCTAGTTAAGCTCCAATTTCTATTCCTGAACCCCAGCTGGGTCATTAATATCATCTGAAAAAAATATTTGGAGATAAAGGGGGTGAGTTATCAACAACTTAATAAGCAGAGAACATATACTAATATGTAAAAATGAGCCGTTTTAGAAAGTTCAATATGTAGAAAAAACATTTCATTTTCATATGCACATCTCAAAAGGTATTATCAGAGCATTAGGGTGATTTTTCAATCTTTTCATATTCATAAACTATTTTCATATTAAAAAACGCTTTGGCATAATATAACTGAACATCTTCATCTTATCATATCATATATCAAGTTTAACCCCCGTGGTACGGTTGTGCTATCCCCGGTGGCCAAACCAGAGTATCATATCGTGAAACTTTCCCTTTTTCAATCTCGGAGCCCCAAGTGTGCACACAGGAAAGAACACATAAAAGACCACTTTGTTTCCAAAGTGGGTGCATTCATATCATATCATATCATGTTGGTACCAACCATATCACGTGAACCGGTACATCATATCAGAACTATATTCAGAATTAGAATCAAACAGATAAGTATGCCAAAAGTTTTTCATATCTATATCATATTAAATCACATGCTAATCATATTCATATCATTTCCGTTTTATCAAAAACAGATCCAAATCATTTCATATCACATGTATAAAAATCTCATTGATATCATATTCGCTCTTTTGCATATTTTAAAAACATGTCAAATATTGCTCATGTCTACACTTTTCATGTCAAAACATTTCTTTTCTCATTTATTCATATCTCATGAATGAATACAAAACATATACTGAGGTTTTTTTCACCTTTTCTTTTTAAAACAAAATGCACATTTTTACAAACCAATCTCAGTTCATTTCTTTTTATGCAAATCTAGCATAGGAACCCTATTTACCTAGACTTCTTAGCTTTGCGAAAATTTTTCCAACAATCTGAGCAAAATTTGTCGTCACCTATAAGATAACCACGTAAATTTTGATAAATTTCCAATCAATCCCATATTTTGATATTCAAACCTAAACTTCTAAAATAATCTATTTTTAATTCCTCAAAACCCAAAATTCTCATTCTTCCTAAAATACCAACATCCCTTTCTAAACTCATCAATATCCAACTTAATAACTCCGACTAAAACATTAAATTCGAACTTATTTTCGATTGAGATCTTACTATAATTTATAAAAACTAAAATAACATAACCATATCAAAATCATTATAAGTAGAAAATCATACTTTTGTTTAAATAAAAAGAATATTCTTTTAAAAGGATTCAAAATAAGGTTTAGCACTTATAGATCATTCAAAAGAAATATTATCAGTATTTATATGATAAATATTCCGACAAAAATATGAGTCTCTTAAAAAAAAAAATACCAACTCAACAAAATAAAACCCACAAGCGCCTAGGTCCAAATAAATAAGTAAAATCACATGCTACCCACATTTCAGACACAAGATACACAATCAGTTGATGTATTCAAACAAAAAGTGGGCAAAAGGGTAATAACATCCTTCATCAACCCTGTTACCTTAGACCCAACAGTTTCTTATTTAAATAACTACCAACAATGGCAAAAATAAAAACTAACAGGGGTTGAGCGGCAGCAAGGACCTACCCATAGAAAACTGAGACAGTGGCACCGTGGGGGCACAACGGATGCTGGGCTGAGGCGGTGTTGAAATCCAATGGCGTCGCATAGGGAGAGAGAAAGAGAGAGAGAGAGAGAGAGCTAAAAATGAGGGGGAGGGAGATACAGTGAGGGAAGAGATGAAGGGAGAGCAAGCTGAAGGAGGGAGATACAGCAAGGGGGGATGTTGGTGGCTTACCGAGAGACCGAGGTGGCCAGGGGGTGACGGGACAAGTGTTGGTGGCGTGGGTTGGCAGATTGGTGGCTCACGGTGGAGGAAATACTTCTTTGTTTCTTGGTGCGGGAAACAGGGGCTCTCCGCGAGGTGGGGTTGGCCCTTGGTTTCGAGTGGCTGAGCAGCAGCTAAGCAGAGGTGTTACGATGCAAACATTGATCGTGAGTGAGCCGTGGTAGGTGGCACCGAGGAGTGGGGTGGCTGCAAGTGAGGCTTTGTTTTGGGTGCCTGAAACAGAGGAGTTTTGGCTTGCAGCGAAGGCTATGGGGATGCTGGACTATGGCTTTGAGTGGCTGGGCGTGGTGGTGAGGTTTGGACCGAGGTTCACAGAAGACAGTGGATGCTCAAAAGTGTTTGGATGGCTGAGGCGTGAAGAGAGGGCAACGACAATGACTTAGGATTGAGAAAAACTTAACATATATATAGGCTATAAATGGAAAACAAAACAAACCTAAAATAAAGGGAAGGGGAACGTGCATGAAAAAGGAAAGATGGCGTGAACCCATGTGATGGATTTTGGAAACGTTTTCCACGTGCATGGGTATGGCTGCGAGCTAGGTCTTACAAGTAGGGACTGGATACAACATGACCTTGGTATAACAGGCGAAGGACATTATCGTTGTCAAAAAATAGCTTATAGTAGCTAGAAGAATAGTTTGCTCTACTTGATTTCGATACAAGGGTTGAAATCCTGGTTAGTGGTTGTTGTGGAAGAAGAGTATCTGTTGGTGAATCAAAGCTCTACCAGATGACACCACTCTGAGAATGATTTAGAACAAGATTTTTGGTGTTTTGGAGCTGTAGTCGCAATTTTGAGGACTCTAAAGGGGTCGAGGCTACTATTTTGGTGGCCTAAACGGTTATACCGACAGAGTTTGTTAGGCGAAACTTGCCATCTTTTGAAAGCAAAAGCTGTGAACCTGTTCCATCAACCGGATTATCTCGGTTTGCCATCCAAACAACGGTCGGAGCTGAGGACCTTGTCAACCATATGGCAAAGCAGAATGCGTTTTCATGGACCTGGAAAAATCCAGTAGAGAAATCACTATTGAGAGAAACTAGTTTGTCACTTGGGTTCTCAACAAATAAAGATGAGCCTATGAGAACGTGAAATTTTTCTGATGATGAAGATAGGAGAGGAGTTTGGATGAGCAAAAAGAAGAAGAAAGAAAATTGGGATATCCATTATGAGAATGCAAGAGGGTTACATAGTCCAGATCATCTTTCTACTTTCTGAGTCTTTATCTATGGTACTGATAGATGCATATATAGGAGAAGAATGCAAATGTTTGCCATTTGTTTTCACAGCCCACTTGTTAATAAACTAAAACGAACGATTGCAAGACCATTCCTCAGACAAAGACTATGGGTGGGAAGCCATCGGAAATCATTGTTTTATTATTGTACGTCAGTGTTGATTTTTTGAACTCAATGGACATTTTCAGATTGTTGACGTGTCTTTTTCATTTATAACGTCATTATTTAGACAACAAAGAAGTCGATTGAAATCTCAACTCTTTATATACCAAACTTCATGCATGGAAGATTTTCTGATTAATGGAGGTGTAATTCAGCGATGGACAACATGTGTCATCATGTTGTCAAAGTACAGCTTAAAACCTCAATTATATATGGCCTTGCTTGATGGTGCAAGTTTATGTTGACTCTCGCTAGCTTAGGGTTATTTGATTAATGTTAATGTTATGGACAAGTGCTTTTAAATGTATAAATTTATTTTATAGAAAAGTTCATTTCACTACTAATTTTTTGATAATAGGTTTCTGAGATCTGCACATGAAAATGAAATGTTTTGTTTCTGCATACCGAACTTTCTGAAAAGGCTTATGTTTAGATACTTGTATATGTTCTCTGTTTACTGAGTTATTGATGGTACTACTAGGGATCAAGACTAGAAATCATGTATAAGCTACGTGAGCATAGAGGAATAAGTACAAAGAGGGTAGGTACTTTGGTTGTTTGAGCATTTTTATTCAATAATCTTATTTTGATTTGTCGATTGGGTATTTTGGAAGCTTGAGTTTTATTTTGAAATTTTGTTGTGTTCATAGTTAATTATTTTGGGAGTGGGAGTTTTGAACATTGAGATTCATGTGTAAATTGAGAAGTTAGAGTTTATATTTGAACTGTGATTTTTTATTTTTGAGTGACAAGTAGTAACTTTTCGACCCATCCTAGACTAGGTCATTACATCCCATGCCGACTCTGTTGAAAAATCACCACTCTTCTCAAGTAAACATACTAGGATATCCTTAGCATTTTTCAAAGTTCCTACCAACTCCATTACTTCACTCACTGACTGTCTACCCAGCAACATCTGTAGCCGTTCAACCTCTAATCTATCGTTAACTACCAATTCTTTCAATTTGATGTTTGACTCTTCCACCTCAGTCACTGTTTCAAATAAGGGACTAGCACTTAAGAAATTATCATACCATAATGAGAGGTTGCCTTCCCGCACCTTCCACCTTGAGTTAGACAATATTTACGTTAGTCCTTCCAATACTTTCTTCCAGAACATCGACCCCGACTTGTTATCTAAGCTTCTTGCGATATGACCATTTTTCACATACTTGCCCCGAAAAACTTTGCCACCAGGACTCTTGAGTTAATATCTTCCATCCAAATTTCATAAATAAAGACATTTGCACTTCCAACACATCCCGCACCCCTATTACTCCCTCTTCCACTGGAACACACAGTTTCCTCCAAGCCCTCCACTTTCTTTTTCCTTTACCCCCTGTTCACCCCAGAAAAAATTTGCAAACAAGCTATGGATCACTATTTTTGGGCCATGAAGTGCCATAAGTAAGTAAAGCGGCATGCTCGAAAGTACATGTCGGAATAGGATTAAGTGTTCCCCTTGTGATAACAACCTACTCTTCCACCCGGATAACTTCTTGCCAATACTCATAATCAATGATTTAAAATGTCTGACCTTCAATTTGCTCTCCACAATTGGCACCCCCAAATAAGAAATTGGAAGGTGGCCCTCTGTAAAGCCTGTTTCCATCAACAAGTCTCCCCTCCTTCAATAGTTCAACTGCTTACAAAAAAATATTGCAGACTTTTCATGGTTTACCCTTTGTCCAGTCCACCTTTCATATGTATTTACCATGTCCATTAGACACTGTATAGAGCCCTTACTAGCATTAACAAACACCACAATGTCGTCAACATATAATAGATGGGTAATGGCAAGAGTCCCGCTCAGTTGAGAAAAAGGCAAGACCCTCTTCTCTGACATCTTCTTCTTAATCAATCTTGAGAGCACTTCTTCCATGATAATTTTTAAATATGGGGATAATGGATCCCCCTGTTGCAGTCCCCTTTTTGACTTGAAATAGCCTTTATACGTGCTATGCATCATAATTGAGAACCACTGCGACATCACACAATTTTTTTATCAATCTACAAAATAACTCTGGGAAACCAAAGGTCCATAGAGTATGCTCCAACTCCAATCCACCCTGTCATATGCCTTGCTCATATCTATTTTTAACATCATGTTTCCACCTCTAGTCTTCTGATGTAATAGCTTTATCATCTCTTGCGTAAGTGTGATGTTTTCCAAAATGTTTCTTCCTTTCACAAAAACCCCTTGTTCCGGAGAGATTAAATCTCCAAGTACCATAGACAATTTATCCACTAAAATTTTGGAGAAAACTTTGTAAATCACATTACACAGGTTTATGGGGTGGAACTTGTCAGAACTCTGGGGATTTTTAATTTTCGGAATGAGAACTAAAAATGAACAGGAATAATATATTGGAAGAAACTGCCCTTTGTAAAACTCCTTAACTGTCTCCTTCACGTCTTCCTTAATAATACTCCAACACGACAAGTAGAATGCTGATTCGAACCCATCAGACCCTAGGCTACTATTAGCTTTTATTGATGAGAATGCCTTGTATATCTCCCTCTCCATTGGCTCTTCCCTCAGGTTACACTTCATGCACTCCGACACAACTGGTTGTTTCAAATCTTCCAAACAAGGTAACTCTCTCACATCTTCCTAGGATAGGAACTCTTCAAAATACCGGACAGCCCCCTCATGGACCAATTCCATTGACTCCAAAACCGAACCATTAGGCAGGCTCATGCTTTTGACACAGGCATTCCTTCTATGTTGGGCAGTGACTGCATGAAAATATTTAGTATTCTGGTCTCCCTCTTCTAGCCAGGATTTTTTTACTTGTTGAGCCAGTCTCGTGTCTTCCTTTTTACACCAAATATCCAGTTCCACCTTGGTAATAAGAAACTTCTCCTCAATATCCTCCGAGTAAGATGTGTGCAACACCTCCTTATATTGTCCCAACCTTTCTTCCAACTCCTTGATCACTCCACCCACCTAGCCAAATTCCTCTATATTCCACTGCCTCAGTTTCTGCTTAAGCCTCTTTAGTTTCCCAGCTAGTCTACATAGTCTTGAATCCCACATCATCGGTTCATTCCATGATTGGTTCACCACTTTTAAGAATCCGTCATGTGAAATCCACATGTTCTAGAAATGGAAAGGGTCCGGCCCATACCTCCCACCCTCTAACGCAAGCTTTAATAAAATCTGTGAGTGATCCAAAGTTCTTCTACTTAACAAACTTGTAGTAGCTTCACCATGTGTATGCCCAAAATCAGAGTAAATCAAAACTCGGTCAAGCTTCGCCCAACTTCTAGAAAAACCTTGCTACCCATTGCACCATGATAGTTGTCTTCCAACCAATGGTAAATTCATTAACCCACAGCTATTGATGCATTCACTAAAGTCTTCCATTGCCGATGGAGCTCTAGGCCTACCACCCACTCTTTCCTCATCGGATCGAATGATATTAAAGTCTCCCCCCATCACCACCCAAGCCTCAGCAATATTCAAAATGCCCTTCAAATGATCCCAAAGCTCCTTGCGTTAAGCTTGCAAACACTTTGCATAAACAAAAGTTGCTAACAATGGACCACCAAAGTCCATGAATAAAGTCGACAATGACTGTGTGGTCAAATCCACAACATCTATTTTTATTTCATCCTTCCAACATACCTATATTTTTCCACCTACTTCCACATTAGAACAAAAATTGGAGAATTGCAAACTAAGCGCCCACTTGTGTAGTTGCGATACATCTTGGAAGGGCTCTGATACGACCAAAACTGAAACATAATATTTCCTCACCAGCTTTCGTAGTCTTCTTTTCGATGTGCCCAACCCCTTTATATTCCACACCATAATTTTCTCAATTATAAATTCAGTTTTTTTGGTTGGGCTTTTGCCCTTCTAGACTTCCTCACAAGCACATCTTCTGAATCTTGAATTCTTGAATCACCTTGGGGCATTGTCCCTAGGTCCGAACAGTAATCCTTTTAAGTTTCCTTTACAATTTCAACTTCCTCCTCTGACAATACCAAAAACTGTTTCTGCAAATCAAAGCCCCATCTTCCTTATCACTATCATACTCCTCCTCCACAACACAATTATTAATCTTTGAAGCGAAGCTGCTTCCCACCTTTTGGAACTACCCCTCTTCCAATTGTTCCACTACTTTCAAATATTCTTCCACTGAGTTTTCCTCTCCCTCCCCATCCTCGATTCTCAAAGTTATATCTGTGTCCTATGCAAAACCCCTATCTTGGTGGAGGATTTCAATTCCCTCACCACTCTCCCCACCCTGTTGCACATTGTCCTCCTTCTCCTCTACCACAGGTGGGTTACTTCCCTCCCCACCCATAACTGCATTGTCCTGCTTCCGTCCCCCTTCCTTCCAAACCTTCTCCTTTCCCTCCCTTTTAATCACATTCTTTATTTCCTTTATGCTATTGAAGGCCTTATTACTCTCCAGCTCTGCATACTACATCAGTATACCCTTGTCTAAAGTTTTTTTTGCAATAAAATCATTTTTTTCTCATAAATCACACGCTACCATATCTATTTTTTACATATTACCAGCGAAAACCCAGCAACAAGTTCTTCTTGCAGGTCCACTTCTACACACATACCTGCCTAGGAACCTGCAGAACCAAGAGGCCAGAATCTGCAAACAATCCAATCTATATAAGTGCAAAGGCAGTCCTGGTAGATAAATCCACTGAGGAGCAATGGAAGGCTTTTTGTTTACATCAAACTCCGCCAACTAGTTGAACAATCTGAATTGGCACCTTGCCACAACCCTTCCCACTCTCGCCCAAGCATGTAGGTAGTCTTTTTCATTAGCCAAGTGTAACAACACATGAAACTCATCCACGAAGCTTACCATCAAGACTTCACAGAAACCCCATGTCTTAATGACTTGTAATCTCAAAAGATCAATAGACGGCCTCTTCGAGAAAAATTTTAAGACCAACACAAATTTCAACTCCTCAGCCACCCTTGCCATTTCCACTTCCTAGAAAACAAAACCCAAATTGCCATTGATCATCTCTGGTTTCCTCAAAGGGAGCCTAAATTTTGCCATCGACACCGGCCTTTGCAAGGCTTGGGCAAATGAACGCCCACCCCCTCTGTAACCAATTCCAGTTTGAGCCCCTTCCTCACCAGCCCCGCCCAACGAAACTACCCTATCCTTTGGGGGTTCAATAACAACCCTAACCCCACTACCAGAAGCCGCCATATGGCCACCCATCATGGCCATCGGCAGCATGCCACACCTCTTGACCCAAACCCTAGCAGAGGATTAGAATCACCCTGCCACATAGGATCAGAACTTTTGTTATCGGTATAGGATCATATACCCAAAGCTGGTCTTTTTTATTTTTTATTTATTTTTATTTTATTTTATAGAATAGCCAGTAACCACACACATAGCAGCC
This sequence comes from Cyclocarya paliurus, assembly GCA_029856935.1. Lineage (NCBI taxonomy): Eukaryota > Viridiplantae > Streptophyta > Magnoliopsida > Fagales > Juglandaceae > Cyclocarya > Cyclocarya paliurus. The sequence goes on from CM056953.1 coordinate 28,351,941, forward strand.
CCATCCCAAGTTTATTAAAAGACCTTCACTTATGGCGGAAGAAAACTTTAATTACAATCCAGGTATCTGGGAGAATATTAAAATCCTCCCAAATACAAACCAACCTACATCAAGCAACTAACACTACTAAACATGCCTATATTAAAACCAAAAAAAAAAAAAAAAAACCTCTAAACAATCCTAACAAAAAGAAAAATTAAAGTGCCATTTTATCAACTCAATGCTACAATTTTCCTAAGTTAAACCCACAGAAGAAACACCTCTGCATTAAGGCCTTACATCATGCATTTATACACTAAATTGAGGGAAGTCTCCATTTATCTACTCTGACCAACCTTTCAGCAAATAAGGTAACTCATTTGTGCTTCTTCATTCCGCATCTCCCTCTTTTGCTCCTCGTCTAGTGAGCCAATCTGCAACCGTATACCCTTCTCTAAAGATATGTGAATACTTGTAATCCATGTTCTTTATCAGCTCTTGAACCTCCTCCCAATAATCTTCCAAATACTAGATGCCACACCGATCTTTCTGCAGCCACGACAGGACGACTTTGGAATCCATTTCAATATCAACTGCATTCAAGTTTAACTGTCTACAGCGTCTAAACCCCGCCAGTAACACCCGTAACTTTGCTCGAGTACTATTTCCATGGCCTAAATTCATAGAGAATGCTAGCAAAACAGCCCCTGCATATCCCGAATTACCCTTCCAACCCCCGACATTCCTGGATTGCCCAGGCAACTCCCATCCGTGTTTAATTTAAATGTACCATGTGAAGGCTTGGACCAAGAAATGAGTTGAGTTGTTTGTTGTTGAATAGGAATAGGATAAACATTCAAACTCTGAAGAATGTAAGCATTGGACTGGTTATACTTTTGAATTTTCGCAATTCCTTGACTGAGCATGCCTACCCAGTGTTTGATAGAATGCCATACTGCCTATTCTGACTCAAATTTGTTCTCCATATGAGCAGAGCACCTTCGGCCCCAAAGTCTCCAAGAAATGATAATGGGTAATAAACCAAGTATAACACCTATTTGAGAGGAATTAGAGGCTCTCCTAAACCAACTAAGACAAGTTTCACGCCATTTTCTTCCAACCGGAACACCTAGTAAAGAGCCACATTTTTGCCAAACTCCAGCTGCAAACTCCCACTCAGATAACACATGGCTAAGATCTTCTTCCTTCCCTTGCCTACAACAATTACATTTCGAAACTAGAGGGATCCCAATCCGCCTTATTTTATCATCCACGACTAGAGCACCATGCCAAGCCTTCCACATAGAAACATAGAATTTTTTTGGAAGAAATTTATTCCATATCCATTTATGTCCCTCTAGGATAGGACTTCTCACCTGAATGCAATCCCAGGCCAATTTAGTGGTAAAATCCCCACTTTTAGTTTTGGTCCAGATTAGCAAGTCTTTTCCCTTTTTGCTTTTTGGCAGCACATTAAGTGCATTCTCTGCAAGTTCAGTGCCCACCAACCTCTCTAAGAGATCCACATCCCATCCATTTTCAAGGTTACAATCTTTGATTTTTAAAAGAGGCTACTCAACCACTGGTAAAATTTTAGCAAAAGACTCCTGCTCCAACCACTTATCGTACCAAAAAAATATATTCCCATCTTTAATCCTCCATTTGGTATAATTCAAAACAATAGGTATATTATTAGCGATCATACGCCAGAATCTTATACCCTTTAGAGGACCAAGTAGCATGAAAGGTTTGTTACCTACATATTTCTTTCGAAAGAAATTTGCCCAAAGAGAATTTTCATGCATAAGCTTCCAAGCAAATCTTACCTGAAGAGCTTTTTGCATCTCCTTAAAAGGTCTAATGCCCAAACCTCCCTCTGCAATTGGCCTACATACGTTCCTCCAAGCAACCCATTTTTTTTTCCTCTTCCCTCACTATCTCCCAAAAAAAAAGAACTCATAAGACGATTTAAAGAAGAAATAACCTGTTTAGGAACTTGCAAGACCGCAAGTAGGTGCAAAGCCATGCTTGCAAGTACATGTCTCTGTAAAATAACTCTTCCCCCCACAGATAAAAGTCTCATCTTCCACCCACTGATTTTGTATGGAACCTTTCTCACCAACTCCTCCAAATCCATAATTTTCAATTTTTCATAAACAATAGGAATCCCCAAATATTTAAAAGGGAATTTTCCTTCCGAGAAACCCGTCAATCTTTTGAGATTCCTTTTCCTCTTCAGTAAAGGGAATACAACATATTGCTACACTTTCCTCCACTGTGATAACTGGTGAAATGATATGGGATAAATCTGGAGCATTCCCTTGAGACTCCTTTTGCAAAAAGGAAGAAAAATAATTAACAGCTCCTAAATGGATTTCTTCCGGTGACCTCAAATAAGTGTCATCTTGAAGTTTCATCTCCATGTCTCTCTTCTTCCTCTTATAAGATAAATAAGCATGGAAAAATTTTGAATTTTGGTCCCCTTCCATACTTCATTTAATTTTCGCCATTTGAGCCAATCTAGTCTCTTCCCGGTGTCGCCAACTACTAATTCTACATTCTTCATCACAAGTTCTTGTTCAATGTTTGGATCCCAATCATGTTGTAATCTGACTCCAAAGTGTCAATTTGAGATTGTAGCTCTTGCAAATGATTCTCGGTTCTACCAAAGATCCGCTTGTTCCAATCTCTCAAAGCTCCCCTTAATTTTTTTTAATTTGAAAGCCAATTTCAAAAGGCCCGTACCACCCACATCTTCCTACCAGATTTTCTCTACAAATGGTTGAAATTTTTAGATGATCTATCCACATTTGCTGATATTAAAAAAGATGGGGACCATAAGAAAAAGGATCTTTATGAAGTTCCATGAACATGGGAGAATGATCTGATGTGGATCTCGATAAATAACTGGATCTCGATAAATAACTAAGTGTTGCATTCGGAAAGTTGTTCAAACAACTAGCATTCAAGAAACCTTGATCTAATTTCGCTTCGCTTCTCGAAAGGCCACTCTGTCCATTACACCAAGAAAACCTCTTGCCCAATGACTTCATTTCAATCAAACCACAATGATCAATCTAGGAATTAAAATCCTTCATTGCTACTCTCTGTCGAGGTCTACCCCCCTACGTTCCGAATCCTCTCTAATAATATTAAAATCCCTTATAGTTATAAAATGTTCTAGTCCAAGTACCTGATCATTTAATTGCTCCCAAAGATCTCGTCTTTCAACCATAGTGCACTTCGCATAAACAAACCAGCACAGAGTATTTGTCATATCATCCTCCAAACGAAGTAGGATGAACTGCTCTCTACATAAAACCAGATGTACTGAAATGTCATCCTGCCATAACACCCAAATTTTACCTCCCTCCCTTTCGTTTGTGATGAATTTATCCATACATAACATGTGACTCAAACCTTGTATTTTATCTACTGTTGCAAAAGGTTCCATTAAAACAACAACTTTTGGTTTCATTTTCAAAACCAATTTTTTTAGTCTGCTTCGAGAGGTTCCAAAACCTTGAATATTCTATGCTAAAATCGGACTAATCATAAGGAAAACTTATTTGGTCGGGCTAACATCTAGGTCGAGCTGCCAACTTTTTCAAAAGTTTTCCAGACTCCTTTTTTCCTTTTCCTCGCACCCTCATTTTCAGTGGCATAATCCTTATTTTTGTAAAAATTTTCAAAATTTAATTCCAACTCAAGTTCAGAAAAGGAATCTACCATGTTCATGTTTTCCTCACCAGTTTCATTTGGAATATCATCTACTTCCAGAGCTTCATCATCATTTTCCACTTGACCCACTAGAATATCATCCTCAACCTCTTCCGCTCGGTATTCCTTTTCCTGTGACATTTTTTTTGCACTCTGCTTGCCCTCCTTACTACTTGTCTTCTCTAAATCTTGACTAATACCAGTCTGTCCATCTTTTGACCGATCTTCATTAGGAATAGGGACATTATCCTCAGGTTCCTCATTCTGAGTTCTCAGTGTCTCACTCGTAGTACCTTTTGTATTGCCCGTAACTATCATCAGTTCTTTTCTTTTATCTATCTCATTTTTTCAGAATTCTTGATCCGTTTCTCCAGAATCCCTATCTTTTACATCCTTACGAACCCAAATCTTGTCTCCCTTGTTTTGTGTCGTAAATCACTTCTTGTATACGTCCCAGCCTCGGCATCCCAATCTAGAAATGAGATATTGGCTCTTTCGCAGCATCCATCTCCAAACATAAGCATGCTCCATCCGTGTGAGTGGCAAATTTTGTAGGATTATCCCCTCGAAAATAAAGGTCAATCAAGGCAGTAAAGATCTTTAGAATAGATTCATGGTAGAAATTAGGAGGAAGTCCTGGCAACACAATCCAAACAGGAACAAGCGAAGGTTCTTCACCTTCATTAAATTCTGGCTTCCAGTGGACTGCCCGATAATGAATACCATTCACCTCACAGATTTCACGAGAGAGGGCTTTTAAGAAGTCTAGCTCATTAGACATTCTGACGAATACATTCCATGGTCTCATCATAGTCGAAACAACCGGCATGCATGATAATCCCCATTGATTATGAATGAAAGTCCGTATAGAATCCAAAGAAGGCCTCTGCCTTAGAAACTTAAGAACAATGGAGTACCAGAATGGTTCTACAGATCTTGCAATCTCCTCCTTAGTAAACTGGAAACAGAGTTCTCCCTCCACATATTTTGTCCACGATGAATCACAAGCATTTCTGGAATGGGTTGTGGAACCGCAGAAATAATATCAACGTAGGGACGTTGAATTGCCTTTATGGCACAAGCCACCAGGCAGCCTTGCTACGTGAGAAGCAAACATGGAAGAAATTCTCTTGAAAATTCTTGGAACTTTCTTGGAGCATATTCTTGAAAATTCAAAGACTGGTCTTGTTTATAACAAGATGCCTGATAAAGTACAAAGGTTAGAATGTTTACACAAACTAGTTACGTAACCAAGAAAAACTTACGAAAATAAGACGGTGAAGCTTTTGCTTTGGGTTGCCACTATCATGGGTGGTGTAGAGGTTACTTGCATTTTCCTAGTGTTTGTTTTCTTGTCAAGGACTAGTAAAAATTCTGATCCAGCTGCACAAGCATACCTCCTGACAACTAGATTCAAAAGACTCACCTTCTCTGAGCTGCAAAAAGGGCGACATAGGGATTCAGGGGATTGATTGGACAAGGAGCAGGAGGGGTAGTATATAAAGGAGTACTACCTGATCAGCGGGTAGCTGCAATCAAGCGCCTCAACGATGCCACCCAAGGAGAAGCAGAATTCCTAGTAGAAGTAAACACCATTGGGAGGCTTAATCACATGAACTTGATCGAGATTTGGGGATATTGTGCAGAGGGGAAGCATTAGCTTCTAGTGTACGAGTACATGGAGCTTGGATCATTGGCAGAAAATCTTAGTTCAAATACACTTGATTGGGAAAAAAGGTTTGAAATTGCAGTGGGCACAACAAAAGGCCTAACTTATTTGCATGAAGAGTGCCTAGAATGGGTTTTACATTGCAATGTGAAGCCTTAGAACATACTTCTGGACTCAAACTATCAACCAAGGATAGCAGATTTTGGCCCGTCTAAACTACAAAATAGAAGTGAGGTTGATCGTTCAAGCTTCTCTAAAATGGCAGGAACCAGAGGTTACATGGCTCCTGAATGGGTTTACAATCTTCCCATCACTTCTAAAGTGGATGTCTATAGCTATGGAGTCGTTGTGTTGGAAATGGTTACTGGAAAGAGCCCCTCAGGCATGCATACCTCTGAAAGCAGAGCGAGAGAGTCTAAGAGACTAGTCACATTGGTGAGGGAGGAAATCATGAATAAAAAAACGGCTTCAGGGGAGTCGTTGATTGAAGAAATCGTAGAACCCAGCAAGGCTGGAAAATATGACATGGCTACAACCAAACTTCTCCTCCCCAAACAATGTGGGATTTCATACACCACCTACTTTTATCTTTATCACATGGGATGTCACACTGCAAGCCTCGACACTCTTTTATCATATTTTATTAACTTTTTTAATAAGCGGAAGTTGCACAACTGAAATTTGAGATCAGTGATAAGTTTTATTCCTCAACAAAAGTCACGATGCAACATGCTGCCCCCTCATTCATTTTGAACAAAGATGGGATAGCACAGCACAACAAAGGTAGCAAGTAGTAGTGCTAAGCAGAAACCGACACCAATAGCATCCACAATGGATACGGCAGGTAGCTTCGAGAAAACATCACGACCAGGTAACACAAAAAATCAATTGCAGAAGCAAACCAGAGCTGTAAAGATGAACAGTGACAAGACAACCATTACAAAGACTGTTCATCCAACTCATGAGCAACTTCTGTAAAAAATAATGAACAAGCAGTTGAGGTTTGCTGGAAAATACAATTTGAAAGGCCCATACTTCCAGTAGTCTTACATAGTAATGTTATCAGAAGTTCTTGGTATGCTCTGCAGATAATTAGACTCAAGTCATACACTTATCAAGATTCCCAGAAAACCTGAACTAGCCTTCTGGATTCGCCACAGTACATCCTAGACTTATCTCCTCTAGACCACTAAAAGCAATTGAGAAAAGGCTGAAACAAAACTATTCAACAAGCCAAGACTTGGGGCTTGTTTAGACATACACAATATTCTTGTAATTTCTTTTCTAAACATCATTAAAATATAATATTTTTCAATTCAAATTTTCAAATTTTTTATTTAATCATTACCTAATCATTCTTCAAAACAAAATTAATACAACTTTTTTAAATTTTAAAATAAAACACAAAAATAATACAACTTTTACAGATCTCAAAAAAATATATATAGTAAAAATTGATAATCAAACAATTTTTTAACTTCATAATATTTTTATTTAATTTTGTTTCTCTTTTTTTTTTTTTCTCAAAACCCAATATAATATTTTCACTTAAATCATTTTAGTACTATTATTATTCACTAAATTCTGAAATACTCAAGTGTCCAAACATGCCCTATCACACAACAACAGGAAGTGAAAGTTCAGAATTCACACATTAATGAATTGCATACTTCTTGATCTTGAATAGTTTCGCTTATTTTTATAAATTGCATGAGACGTTTTTTTTTTTATTTTTTTATAAAGAGTCGAGGCCCCATGGCCAATAGCGACCTCTTCCCAAATTTATTGCAAGAAACCCCACTTATGGAGGAGGAACACCCTGGTAACAACAAAACTTGAGGGATTAAAAAATACAACAATAAACACGTCCCCAAACAAATGAATCACATCAACAAACTAAAAAAAAAAAAACCGAAAAAAAAAAAACCCCAAAACCAGAACACGCAGGACCCAGCTAAAATTCTAGATTACTTCCAATCATCAATTTCCAACCAATCTTAGTGCCAGTAAACCCAGTGCATCAAGTCTAAGAAAACCCCTCAGCTTTCCTGGTAAAACATCACTCGGACAGAACCTCCAAGACATTCCCTCTTCACCTAACCTTGCTAGGTAGTCAGCCACTTGGTTCCCCTCTCTAAACTGATGAACCACCTCATAATGTAGTCCATCTAATTCCATCATCAGATCAACCCAGTAATCCCACAGATACCATAAACTACAACATCTCTTTTTCAACCAATCAACCACAATCTTAGAACCACACTCTAGGATCACATGCGTAAAAGCCTCAGCTTTACACAACCGAACTCCTTGCAGCAACGCTCTTAACTCTGCCTCATTATTGGTCCCGTAGCCATATGGATCCGAAAAACCAGCCTTGATCTTCCCCCTGTGATCCCGTAACACTCCACCCCCACCACAGTTTCCAGGATTCCGTCGACAACTACCGTCAACATTAAGCTTCCACCACCCAATAGGAGGTTTTAACCACGCAACAGTTTGAACTTTCTGTGCTGCACAACCTCGAATTGGAATATCCATGGCACTCAAGATCTGATAATCAACTTGGGAGATCTTTAATGCGCTCAAGTCACCTACCAAGGTACCAAGCCAAAACCGAATTGACCTCCAAACTCCTACATGATTTTCTTGCACCTCTTCGATCCGAGCTTTGCATCGCCGTCTCCATAAACACCACGTAATAATACTCAGAATTAGGCCAATTAAAACACCTCGTTAGTACCTTTCTTTGCACAAGTAAGCCAAACCTCCACACGGTGCCACCAATTATTGGTATTCATGCATGAAACGGCCAGTGCCACGGACGCAATATGCCACACTTGTTCCGCAACCTTAACCGTAGCCAATACATGATCTAATGTTTCCGTTTGAGGTGATGCACAGCAGTCACATTTAGATGCCAATTCAATACCATGGGACTGGACCTTCTCATCCATGGCAAGACAGTTAAATCTCACACGCCACGTGCAAACTGAAATCTTCTTCAGCAGAAGCTTATTCCAGACCCAATCCATCCATGCAATCTGATCTCCTCTTACCCGGATAATTTCCCAGGCTGTTGCTGTGGTAAATCTCCCATCTTTCGCAGGTGTCCACACTAGGACATCTTACCGTGACCTTCCAGCAGAAACCGTTCGCATTAATGACTCGGATAACTCCTCTCCAATTAGCTGTGCAAGCATTTCCGCATTCCATCTATCCCCCATCCAAACATCTTGAATCACCATTGACGGCAAAGGAACACTCTCTACCATCTGAGCTAAAGGTACTTCTGAAAACCAACGGTCAAACCAAAAGGAGGCCAGTCCCTCTCGAATTTTCATTTTTTACGCAGCACACACATCAGGCATAACAGCCATAATGGATTTCCAAAATCTGGAACTATTCCTCTGCCCCTCTATTAAGGATACATGTTGCCCTCTACCATACTTAGACAGCAGAAAATGAGACCATAGTGACTCAGTTGATTAGAGACGCCAAGCCATCTTCATATGCAGTGCTCACTGAAGCTCTGAAAATCTCTCAGCCCCAACCCTCCCTCTTGGACAGGCTTACAAATTCGAGACCACGCACACCACTTCGTCTTAGCTCTTCCATTTTTCTCCCCCCAAAAGAAAGTGGAGAAAATGGAATTTATCTTTTTCACCACACTTTTCGGCACTTCCAGAATAGCCATAAGATGAGAAGTCATACTTGAAAGGACATGTTGTAGCAAAATCAAACGCCCCCTTGAGATAGCAACTTTGCTTTCCAACCCGCAACCTTTGCTTTAACTTTTACTATCAACTGGTCCAAATGACAAACTTTAAGGCGACCTTGCACCAACGGCACCCCCAGATACATCGTAGGAAAATTTCCTTCTGCAAAACCAGTTAGGCGAGCCAAATCCCATCTTCGAGCATTACTAGCAGTTGAAGCAAAAATGGCAGATTTGTCTCTATTGATGCGTTGGCCAGACCATCGCTCATAAATAGCCAATGTAGAACCAAGTCAATGTAAAGATCGCTTCTCTCCATTAAGGAAAATTAAAACATCATCAGCATATAGCAAGTGTGATACCAAAGGAGCCCCCATAGGATGATAGAATTTACCAATCCGCCCATCATCAAATTGTTTCCACAGAAGCCTTGATAAAACTTCCTGCATCAAAATAAAGAGATACGGCGAAAGAGGATCCCCTTGCCGAAGGCCTCGAGTAGGCTTGAAAAAATCTTTATATGATCCATTCATCATCATAGAAAACCAAGTAGACGTTATACACTCCTTAATCAAATTACAGAACTTACGACAAAACCCAAAGCCATTAAGAACATTCAACAAAAGCTCCCATTGAACCTGTCATATGCCTTTGTCATATCAATTTTAACCATAACATTTTCTCCTAGAACTTTCTTCTTCATACCATGGACCATTTCTTGAGCGAGAGCAATATTCTCAAAAATACTACGACCTGGGATGAAAGCTCCTTGTTCTAAAGAGATCAGCCTTGGCAAAATAGCAATCAACCGAACCACTAAAATTTTAGAAAAAATTTTATACGGCACTGAGTAAAGGCTAATAAGCCTAAATTTATCAAAACTCTTCGGGTCGGAAACTTTTGGAATCAACACAATATATGAAGCACCATAAAATTTAGGAAGAGAGACACTTGAAAAAAAATTCCCTAGCCGCCTCCACCACTTCCTCTTTCACAATGTGCCAACAAGAGATATAGAAAGACGATCCGAAACCATCTGGGCCCGGGCTGCTATGCTACGGAATAGAAAATACTGCATTTTTTACTTCCTCTTCTGAAGGTAAACGGTAGAGTTCAGCATTATCTTCCAGAGATATAGCAGACGAAAGCAACGTCCTTAAATAAGCCTCCTCTATGGTTGGTGTTTCAGTGAGAAAACATTGGAAAAAATTCAGCGCCCCCACATGCACCTGCTCAGGAGATGCCAACAACGTTCCATCATTTAACTGCATCTTCGTGATAACCGATCCATGCCGACCCTGAGATACCACTGCATTTAGAAGATTCTCAACTCTTCCAAAGACATTTTAGACGATCACCCTCCTTCAACCAGCTCTTCTTAGCAACCTGAGCCAGCTGAGTCTCGTCTCATTTTTCCCACAAATCTAACTCCATTTTTGTAGCTAAAAACTAAGCATCTGTAGTTTCCTAAAATTCCTCTTGAAGTTGGAGTTCTAGCGCTGTTAGTTTCTCTTCCAGAAAAAGAATATAATTCTTAACTCTTCCAAAGACATTTTTATTCCAGACTCTCAAATCTAGTTTAACCCTCTTCAACTTAGCTGCTAATTTGGTTAAACCCGAGCCCCACGTTGGTTGATCCCAAGTGCTTTGTACCAAAGAAAGAAAAGAATCATGAGAACACATTTTTTGGAACTGAAAAGGGGAGGGACCGTACCTGGTATTAACACACTCCACTCTAAAAACCATAGGACTATGATCCGAGGTCCTTCTTTTCATATACTACTTCCGATCTCTGAAATCGATATGCAAAAGCCGTATTCATAAATGCCCGATCGAGCCTAGCCCATTTTCTCGCAAGTCCACCCTGCCCATTGCACCAGGAGAGGCGATTCCCGCAATATTGGACTTCCATAAGACCACATGTATCAATCCATTCATTAAATTCATCCATAGCCTGAGCACTTCTGGGTCTCCCTCCCACTCGTTCACTATCAGCACGGATGATATTAAAGTCCCCAAGAACAAGCCATGGGGAAGAGCACTGACGGTAAGCCACCAAACTTTCCCATAAAAATCTTCGATTCACATGGCTACATTTAGCATAAACGAATGTTACCAAGGTCCTCACATTATCAATAACCACCCATCCCGTAATCATCTGATTGGTAGAACTTACCATCTCCATAGCATAAGCACCACGCCAGAGCACCCAAATTTTCCCTCCCGCTGCTTCATTACAAACATATCCATCAAAGCCTAACAAACTTACAAGCTGTTGCAATTTTTTCTCTGTTGCAAAAGGCTCAAACAGAGCGACAAGCATACCTTTATTATTCCGAATCAAATTACGCAGAGTCCTACGAGAACCACCCAACCCTCTGATATTCCACGCTATGATGGACTCAGTCACAGATTCAATTTTGTAGTGCGGGTCGACACCCGCTGAGATTGTCGCACAGCCTTATTCTTTCCTTTTATGCTAGATCCAGAGATGTTCAAATTCTCAGACTCATATCCTTTCTGCTTGGCCAGTCCAAAAATTTTGTCATCATCCTCACCCTCAGTACAATATATAGGATCGTGTATCTCCTCTATCATATTCCTCGCCTCCTCAGCCACGACTAACCCTGTATCCACCGGCTCTTCCATATTATAATGCCCTGCAATATCCTTAGAAATCCTGGCATCATTAAGCTCCTCAATCGCAGGTGTCACAACTGTCTCCACTACCACCACAGGATCCTCAACCAACTGAGGTTGCAGAGACACCGTTGGAACGTTTTCATGCACAGGGCTAGCACCCATGGCTACATCTTCCACCACCAACACACTCTCCATATTACTAGAAACCGTGATGACCCCACTTTGGATTAAAGGTAGCTCTACAACCTTCTTTACGTCGCTTGTACCCTAAATAGGTTCTGGTTGCGCACACACCGACTCTTATCTGAACTCCTGCATGTCATCCCCCCTACGACTCATCTCCGCTTTCTCCCCACTACCAAAGATGGATCCTCTTTCTCTTCAAAGCCTTTCTTCTCCTGTCCACCACGTTCATGCCCTTCTTGGTGCTTTCTTAGTTTTTGCTTCTCTTGCCATTTTAGCCTCTCACTCCTAACACCCCCTTTGGTCTCCTCCCTTACTCTACGCACTGTCCCTTCCCCAACCCTACGAACCACCCCAGAATGACCCTGTCACCAGCACTTGGTACAATAAAAACTTGGCCTTTCATAACGCACCTCCTACCAAAACTTTTTATTAGCCACCACAATAGGAAAACCCTTCATTGGCTCATCAGTCAAATCAATCTCCATGCATAGCCCGCCCCAGTCGCTCGAGATCTATGTAAAGTTGCATTATCCACCCCCAAAAATCTGCCAAACCTAGTAGCCAATATCTGCAAAATATCAGTGCGATACATGTGCATGGGAAGACCAGGAAGAAAAATCCACTGAGGCGCCAATGATGATTCTTTACATAAATCAAAATCTTTTGTCCACCGGAAGAGCTGAAACACTGAGCCAGCAATCAAACGACCCTCTCGGCCCCTTGCATGAATGAAATCTCTCTCCGATTGCAGCTTCAGTAAAACATGATGATCATCCATCACACTCACCGTTGGAATCTCCAGCAACCCCCAGGATTTTATGATTGCTAGCCGTATGTCATCAATTGTGGGCCTAAGATGCATGAACTTCAAGACTAGAGCAAACCTAAACTCCTCAGCCGCTTTTGTCATTTCTGGTTCCGTAAAAACAAAACCAGGCTCACCATCCTCATCAATCGGATATCTCATCGGAACTTTGAACGTGGGAGGCGCCGCTCCCTTGGAAACCATCTGAACAAAGGACAAAGTACCCCCATCCCCACAGCCACCCCCTCCTGAGAGGAGGCCACCGCCATGGGTAAAAACCCTAGGCAAAAGATAAGAAACGCCCAAGAAAAGAAATACCAAAAATTACGGAGAAAAGAAACGCTCTGAGACGTTGAAAACTGAATGCATCACAATAACGAAGTATAGTAAAAGCAACGACAGAGAACTTAATTAGTGCAGACCTTAGAGCAAACTGCACAGAAAGTTTAATAGGAATATGAATTGTAAAGCCACTTCATCCTCTCTTAACTCATAAAGTCTGGAAGTTCAAACGTTTCACCACATATGAGTTGCATCAAACCTTATTTTCATTATCTTTTTAATGGTTTTATACTTTGTAATTCTAAACATACAATGTAATACTCCTTCAGATTAGTGAATAGTAACTAATCGAAACAGATCATACTCCAATGGAAATTGAAAACTAATTGAATATAGAACTGAAATCTAAATGAAAATGAAATTAGCTACGTTTGAGTCTATATTATTTGAGTAATATTACATGCAGTTATGGAGTTCATAAATACTGTATAATCATTTCAAAAAATAGTAAAATTTACTATTAAAATATTATTATTATTTTTTTTCATACAGATCCTAATATATTAACTCACTTTCTAAAAAAATACACAACCCTTACAACTCCATAACAAAAAATATCATTTCTCTTACTATTTAGACCCTAAATGCTGCACAGGGGTTAAACTTCTAGAAATTAAATATGTTACGACACGTGTACCTGCTAGGGCCCGCTACAAACAAATAAACACCTGAAACTTGAACTTTCATACAGCCATCCAACGGCTCGAGTATTCCACATCTCACGATTACAATTGCTTCCCAACCTTTCTGCAAAATACCTTATTTAACTCAATCCAGCACTTCGACTAGACTTCAACAGGTAGCTGACGTAACGCCACGTCTCGGAGGGATAGGAAAATTATTTCTTGAAATTATATTTCAACCATATACTCACTCTAACTTTTTAATAATGCATAGGACTCTGTTTCAAATCAATTACTATAATATAATTATTTTAAGCACCTTAAAATTTTAAAATAAATATCAACCTTTCAAAATATCAAGTTGATAGAGCCAAAAAAAAAAAAAATACTGAATAAAATTCTCTAATAACCAAAATAGTCTCATTGTACTTAATCCACTATGCTCACATAGCCTTATATATACTTTTGATTCTTGATCTTCAGTTGAAACATTCAAATATCTAAAAATATTGTGGAGATAAAGGATGAGTTATCAACAACTCAGTAAATAGAGAACATATATTAGTACAAAAACATGAGCATTTTCGAAGAGTTCACAATGCAGAAACAAATAATTTCAGTTTCAATATGCAGATCTCAAATAGCCTTAAGACTCATCAAACTTAAGGGCTACAATTAAAACTTAAAGTCCCAATGATTGCAGATATATGATGTTGGATTTTTTTTATTTTTTAGGTTCACTTGTTCTTCCTTTAGATTGCTTTCCACACAGTCACAGGTCCCACACAAAATATATCAGAAGAGTATCTACAAGAATAGATGATGTTTTGGTTGTTTGGAAATTATGGGTCAAGGAAATGTTAGTTTGGGTCTTAGGAAAGCAACTGACTCTGAGTTTGTGATCATAATATTGACATTGACCATAGACTTGATCCATCAAATTTAAACGAGAATAACTATATTTAGAGAGATAGGTTGGATGAAGGGGACGCCATCACCGAGAGAACGTCTATCACATAAGCCATGACACTCAACGCTGCTTTTAGAACATCCTGTAAACACCCTGGCTTTACAATAGTTCGTACCTAGAGAGAAAAAAAAAAGAGTTTGATCAGAAAGAATTCACATGTTTATTCATAGTCCTAAGAAATTAAGTAACTGATACCATAAATGAATCATTAAACTTAAGAAGTAATTTATATTGTAATATTTATTGCAGATATATGAATTTCAAATAAATTTTTATTTTTTAGGTTTATTTGTTCTTTCTTTAGATTGCTTTCCACACAGTCATAGATCCCACACAAAATATATCAGAAGAATATCTACAAGAATAGATGATATTTTGGTTGTTTGGAAATTATGGGTCAAGGAAATGTTAGTTTGGGTCTTAGGAAAGCCAGTGACTGTGAATCTATGATCATAATAATGACATTGACCATAGACATGAATTTTCTTTCTTTTAAACATTTAATGAAATCTTACAAGAAAAAGTTAGCCATATATTTATGGCGACGAGAAAATGGTACTCGAGGTAGGTTGCTAGATTCATCAGATATCAAAACCAGAGAGTTAAAGGCCATTATGTGTGCCAAATAGGATACATAATGAATTTAATCAATATAAGAGATCCCTGACATAACACACTACCCAAACCTACCCACAAACGAATAATGTATAACACAGAGATCAAAACCAACAACAAAAATTACTAATAATATTTATATGAATATGAAGTCTTCAAACTACTGCAAGCCAGAAAGACCAAAAATTATCTAACTTTAAAAATTAATCTGCCTCCCATGGTCCATGTGCATTGGCACAAGTAGGCTCCAAAGCTGACCGTAGGAGACGAAACCCTAGCTCTTCGAAGAGCATGGAGAATTGGTCAATTAAGAGATAAAGGAGAGGTAAATTCGGGAAGATGATGAAGTGATTTGGGGAAGTTGGGGATCGAAGAGAACCTTAGGCAATGAAGGTATGGGCTTAAGTGTTTCGTGACAGGGGACAAGGCCTCGAGGATTAGTGGCGAAGTTAGAACGAGCATAAAACGAGGTTAAAAATATTTAATCATCAGATCTCACTGCAATGAATAGAATATTAAGCCTGGAAAATTTTGTGAAGATGAACACCTTTTCTAGCTTGAAGAAGATTCTGGCCAATAGATGAGTAAGACTCAAAGATATTATCTGCAATGAAACACCAATGGAAAAAAAAAAGGTTAAAAAACAAAGAAATAGGAAGCGTAAAGTGTTTCAGAAAGACATGTATTCGAGCTGCGTTTGGATGTTGAAGTGAGTTGAGTTGAGATAATAAAATATTGTTAAAATATTATTTTTTAATATTATTATTATTTTAGAATTTGAAAATTTTGAATTATTTATTATTTTTTGTATTGAAATTTGAAAAAGTTGTAATGATGAGTTGAGATGAGTTGACTTTGGTTTAGTACCAAATAAAAGTGGAAGGAGAAGAAGAAGAAACCTAGACACCCATCAAAATGAAGGAGAAGAAAATCGCTAAGCAGAAGCACAAGAAGCACTTCGACGCCATACTTTCTTGGGTTTTCTTTGTGTGGGAAGAGAAGTAGAGAACCCTAGGCAATGAAGTATGAGCTTAAGTGGGCCGGAAGGGAATAAAGAAAGAAGTGGGCTGCTGAAGATAATATGGGTTGGATGTTGGCTAAAGAGCAAATGCAATGATGGCCCCGTTTGATTAGGAAGTAATTAAAAAAATGAAAGAAAGAAAGAAAGAATACCAAGTAATATATTAAATAAGAATGAAATAATTATAGGTAATCGGTAATTTTCTTATCTACTATATATGTTAAAATGTGATTAATAATAATGCCTAATGGTTTTATTTATTGCTAGGAGATAAGCTCAGTTTTTTCTATTCAGTTTATTTGTGAGTTGATTAATTTGCTTATATTAATTTAAACTAATGATCTTTATCTGATGCATTTATGTTCACTTTTAATCTTTAGTTAATTTATTCTTTATCTCAGATCATTTGTTTCCATGGTGATTGTTTTGATACATTTATTCATGATTTAATTAATTTGATTATATTAAGTTAAACGATTGATATCATCTGATGCATTTATGTTCATTTTTTATGATTATTATATATGCATGCTCCATTTTATAGATATTCGATACACATTTTATTAATAGTTGTAGTAGTGATTATGTATATTAATAAACTATTTAGAGTTATAAAACTCAACATAGATAACGGTCCGAGCATTGCAAGAATTATAGACTCGTATATATAACACGTGAAACAGGGGGAATATTGACGAATGCGGAAGCTCTAGAGTGCGCTAGTCTTAAGAGATCATAGCGGTCAGTGTAAATATGATGTCCCTTAAGTAATTATTCGGACCTAACTTTGTTCTCATTCCATTTAATATCTATTGGATTAGTTTAGTCTAACGTGACTGCTTGAAAGTATATTCAAAGACAATGATCAAAAACTTCATTTTCCCCATTATACTTTGACTCTACTATTCTAAAATAAGCAGATGATCCAACACGTGTAATATTTCTTTCAATGATTATACAAGTACAAGAAATAATGAAAGAGACCGAAAAATATCAAGAGGTTCAAAACTAAAACTAAAAGCGTGAAAGGTGGGATGGGTTGCTAGGAATCGGGATATAACCAACGAGAATCATTGTGCACATGACTAAAGTTGTCACCATAGTACTGGATTATGACGGCTAATTAAAGTTCAAAGGAGTTCTTTTGCGTATAATGTCGGGTGCTTAAAGAAGATTTGAACCAAGTGTTTGTTAAAATGTCTCACACAACGTGAGAGTCTATTGAGAGTCTTCTAATATATATACAATATGTAGTCTATGTACATAAAGTTGTGAACGCTACAAAGAGAAGGCTTTACGGGATATATAATTATAAATGCAATACAAGAGGATTCGTTGCTTAGGGAGAAGTTTCCATATTTTGCATTTGTAGCCGTTGGTCATGTGTTGGGTTGTTTATTTCCATAGGTGTGAATGTAGCCATTGTTGGATGATTTCTTTCCATACATGATTATGTAGCCATTGCATCTTGATCTCGGTTGATTGGGTGAATATTGTTAATAGTCCCCCGCAAACTGAGCCGAGATAGAAGGCCAAGTTTGGTTTGTAAAGACTGAAGCACAGGGCGGCCAAAAGGCTTAGTGAAAATGTCGGTAAGTTGGGAAGATGCTGGAACTATTATTCAACAATATTTCTAACAATATTTTATTCAACTTTTAACTTTTATCTCAACTTATCTCATCTACAAAAACAAACAAGGCCGTCTTATGTTTAAAAGATAGGTGAAAATTCTTCTATGAAGGAGGCAACTTGTCTATTGTACAAACAACTTGTAGACGCTCGGTAATACTCATTCCCCATTGGCCCAATTCATGATAAAAGATAGTTAACTCATGGGCTTGCTCTACCACGGATTTGAAATCATCCATCTTAAAACCAAGAAATTTGTTCATAGTGTGATTATCCATTTTGGCATCTTATATACCATATTTCTTATCAAGAGCATTACAAATCTCTTTCCAAAATTTAATGTGAAGGTAAACATAAAAAAAAGTATCATTTAAATGATTTAGAACCCTACATCTATACAAATTCTCTGTTTCTTCGTAGGTTTTCAATTCAACAGCAATGCAGGTTCATTTAACTTGTTAGAAGGATGATCATTTTCAATAACAAAATATAATCTAAGTATTATAAGAAAGATTTTCACATTTTCTTGCCAACACTTAAAATTGGCTCCTCCAAATTTCTCAGGTGCAATACATTCATTAGAAGTCTCGATAACAACCAATTAATTAATAATACTCCTCTACTTTAACCAAGAGAATATCTACTCTAAGATTGTAGGGAGATTTTCTATAATAAAATATATGTGTAAACACTTTGTAAAGTAGAGAATATGTAAAAATAATAAGAATAGAGTAGAAAGAGATAATCAAGTATTGAAGCACATTGTGATGAATGTTTTCCTTAAAGTAGATTCCGCCGCCTCCAAATCTTAAAATGCACTAGGTTTCGTGACAGTCTACTCCGAAGATACAACAATGTCGGTTCCCGTTAATTTTCTTGTCGGTACACACAAAAAGCGATCCCCGAATCCAATATAAAATAGCCAAAACCCATAGAAAGAAAGAAAAAAATAATGAAGAAGTGTTTCTTTAATTTTTGTGTGGGGTTTCCTATTTATAGAGAATGAAAGGGTACTTGTGAAAGGCACAACTTCTCAAATTGTAGATAATACATGAGAAAAGTTTGTAATTCACCAAAGGGCACAACCCCTCGTTTGGTGGCCAAGCGGTTAAGGCTTCTATCTCCAATCGCTATGCATTGGTTTAAGTTACCATGATACATTTTTATTTAAATATTGACAATCGAGCCAACACATTTTTAGTTGATAGAAAATATTTTAATCATTTCTAAGTCTAAAAACTAACATGAGTGTCAAGTTTAATTTTTATGGTAATCTTTGTTAAGATATATATAGATAATTAAATGTTTCTCTTTCTTTTAGTTTAGGACTTTAGAACAAGTAGTGATTTTACATAGTATCAGACTTGAAGTCTTGAGTTTAAATTTTGATTTTTACACTTTATCCCATTAATTAAATATTCCATATAGTAGATTTACTTATTAAGAAGAAGTTTGACCCACATGTATAGAAGAGTGTTAAGATATATATATCTATATATAAATAACTTAAATCTGTACATACTTTCTTCAATAAGGTTAATCCAATCATCAGTCTATAGGAGGATTTGGGCATGGACCATTTTGTTCCTTAGCCCAAGCGATTTCCCAAATGATCAACAGCTTTAGCCTATCAAGAATCTTGGCAATCCATATATTAATACTATCCTATCTTTGAATTCAAGGGGCCGGGTTGTTGATTTGGAAACGGTCCTGTTGATAAATGGAATAGGCTGACTTTATTGGGAAAGTAAATTTTGAGGATGTTGCTCGGATTTTCTTCATCAAAGGTTTACAAGCTTTGGTTTCATCCCAACAGATTGGAGACTTTGCGGTTTGCAAACTTTATTTTTTCAAATAAAATTGACTTTGAGGAACGGTGTTCGGTTTAGACTAAAAATGCTCTTGAAATGTTAATTAGCAACTTCTCGCCGTACCTTAAGTGCTAAATTAATTGAAATATTATTGTACGGACCCTCAAGTTACAAAAAACTTAAACTTAGCGTTTAGATCTTAATTGAGAAGAATTAACAATTTTTTTTTTCAATTTTAGAATATATAAGTCGTACATATTCACTTTTAAAAAGTAGATAAATTTAAGACCCACATTTAATATTGAGTAATTCTATATATATACAGTCTTAAGAAGTACAACTCTTGTATGCTTATTTCAAAAAATGTGAGATGCACTATTAAAAAATATTTTTTTTTTTACTCATTTCTAAATTTACCATTTTTTAAAAAAGAGTGGACCAGCCTATAATTACAAATATCACCTCGTATTAACGTTGAGATAAAATGTCTTTACCGATGTATGTCACATCAACGACCAAGTAACTTCGAACGTCGGTGCTGAGCACATCTCAGTCTATCTCAAACCAATCATTAATATGATTCATTAATTTTTTAATTTTTCATAAAAGGTTAAAACATATCTCAATTTACTTCATATATTTAAATATATCTCAATGAACCCACAAAATTCACTATTATTTACAGATCATCTATAATCATTTCAACAACCAAACGCAACCTAGAAGAATAAAGTGTGCTTTAAGAGTTGTACGTCACATCGATTTGCACAAAATATTTTCAAATTACTTACCTTATTGGGGTCTCGATATTGTCTAATAACAAAAAAAAAAAAAAATCTATATTATTCCTATTCCCCCAATCCATTAAAAAATTAATTTCACACAATTTTTTGGTCCAAAATTTTTTTCATTCGAATTTTCTGAAAATATTAAATATTACCAAATCTCCTACGTTTATTCTTTCTAATATTTATTTAATTAAAAATAAATAGGAAAATTCATCATCAATATTTTCAAATTATTGATAATTAGAAAATTGATAATTGAAAAAGAGAAATGCTAAGAGCCAAGTAGTGTAAAACTCCTTTTTACACCATACTATTGATGTCGTGTTTCACAACCCGAGTAGTACTACAGCAACCTAACTCTCAAGACTTGCAGCTAAGATGAAAAAGAGGCTCCGGTGATGTCCGGGATCACTCTGATGCCGAAGTCAGTAGATAATATTTGAGTGATGAAAAATGCTAAGTGAGTAAAGTAGAAGAATAGTTCAAAGAGACTTCCCCTGGGAGGGATGGTTGTTATTTATACCTGGCTAAGACCCAACTGCAGAGGGAGATCGTGGGGTGTTAGGTCGTGCTTGAGTCAGACCTGCCACCACCCTCCTGCTGTGGCAGTGTGTCAGGTCGTGGTTGTGCTGTACTACGACACCTTTGGCAGCACGTCGTTGCGTGCTGGGTTCCCTGACACACATTGAATGCAACGTGTGTCTGGCTTGGCGCGCCCACGATCGGACACTCCTAGCCGCCTACGCCCTGCTACAGTTGTTTGCTACATACCCTATTATAGGGCTTGGTAGCCCAACGAGGTCTTAGGCGATTACTGCCTTATGGTGGGCTCTTTGATCGGTAGAGCTCAGTGCCAAGGCCTTTGCGGATGGGCAGGCGGGTCGTGGGCTCGGTACGCAGCTTCCTGGCTTAGGCTCCTGGCCGACTTTGGTTTCCGCTGGAGGGGCTTGGGGTCTCTGCGGCTTGATCTCTTTGGGCCTGGGCCACTCTCTAGAGGGGCCCCTCTCACACATCCAGTACAAAATTGCCATGTCATAAGTCTATGACAAAGAAATTACATGCCTTCCTCACATAATCTTACCTCCCCTCCCCTCCACCCCTTCCCCCCCCAACCCCGCGTACTTTATAATTTCTTTTTCTCCCCTCTGTCCCTCTTGCTTCCCCCCTCTCTCTCAAGCCTCTGTCTCTCTCTCCTAGAGCAGATTCACATGTATGCAAGTGGAAGTGGATCCCACAACACCATGGTCTTGGTCAAGGTTGTGATGGCGATGAGGACGTTCTGCACTAGAGCTCGAGCCTTTAGGGCCTCCATATTTGGCTTTGTTTACATCACCGAGAGCAAAAGTGGGTCTACCACACCTTACCATTTTGCCAGCGGTCAGCACTCCTCTAGTCCTCTCGCCGGAACGTTGACTATGTTGAGGAAGGATGATTTGGACATACCTTACTTGAGCCTCAGGGAGTTTAATATGGAGTAACAATAAAGGGTCTCTACCTCCTCCATGCCCACATATCTGGTCACTTGAAAAAAACAAGTGTTGATGTCTATATTTTTTTTCATTTGTTTTTTTGTGGAACAATATCCATACGCATGTCTTTTCTTTTAATCCATTTTCTGTACTGTTCTCCAAAGTGGGTGTTAATGGGGATAACATTTTATCTCTTTGAGCTCACCCCCATTTGTCTTTGGGAGTTGAAAAAGGTGTTTGATCCATTGGAGGAAGGCTGGATCCTCCTATTTGTGTTTATAGAGTAAGTATGCGGAGTTTTTTTTTTGGGGGGGGGGGGAAGGGGAGGTAAGATTGTGTGAGGCAAGCATGTAAATTGTTTTTCATGAACCTATGATGTGGCCATTTTGTATTGGATGGTGTAAAAAGGAGTTTTACACTCTACTTTGTTTGAAGTTAATCTCATTGAAAAATTAAAAAATTATTGATAATTGGAGGATAGCTTCAGTTCAATGGAGGTAGAGCTTATTTGTGCGGCTTAGGCACGGGGTAGAGATGGTTTCATCTCATTGCATTTCCTTTTCAAACATCACTCAACACATAAATATTTTTAAATTTCAAATATTCAACTTTTTTTATCTAATCATTACAACTTTTTCAAACTTCCTAATGATATACGAAAAAGAATTCAACTTTTTGAAATCTAAAACAAAAATTATATTAAAAATTTATATTCTAATAATATTTTAACTTTATAATATTTTTATTCAATTTTTTCTTTCTTATTTTCCAAAACTCCATTAAAAATCTTAACTCAAACCATTTCACAACTATTCATAAACCATTTCATAATTACTATTTACAAACCATTTCATTATTATTCACAAATTTCTTATATTATCTCATTCTCTAAGTATCCCTTAGAGCTTGTTCGTACGGCTTGGGCAGTGCGCATCAATGATTTTTACTGACTCTTCTGCCATGTAACAGTATCAAATTGTTGAATCAAGGAACAGTGAAGAAATATGATGAGTTCAAGTAAAAACATTTGAGCGGTGATACTTTGCAGCTCAAAGTAGCCCGTTGCAAGTTACCGCTAAGCCAAATTCACTTTTTCAAATTTTTTCAATTTTTTTTTTCATATTTTGTTATCATTTTAAAACATATTTAAAAAATATAAAATAAATATCAATACACTAATAGTCAATTCCTTAACTATTAAGTAAAGAAAAAAACTAAAAAAGAAATTAAAATACATGAGGTGTCAAAATGAGAGAGCAAGTTGACTGGGCAAAATAGCATTTTTCAAAACATTTCTCTAAGGAAGCTGCTACAATCATCAAAGCTGGGCACAGAGGTTTTTTACCGAGTAACATGTCCCTTTTGAGTGGCAAGCCACGTGAATTAGAAAAAACAAAAAACAAAAATGAAAACAGACCCAGCTATCATCCCTCTCCTCTCATTGCTAATATTGCTACGGGTGCCTCTCATGCCTTCCTCCTCCTGTCCTCACCGGCATGGCATTTCTCTATTTCTAGCACCGTCCTCTGGTTCTAGACCACCTTCTGCCGGCCTCGCTTTACTCCTCTTCCAAGCAGTAGTTTTTCCTCCATCTTTTTCTCTATTTTTACTCAAATGTTAGGATTTTTATTTACAAATGTTAGGGAAAATCAAGTGCTTAAAAACATAAAATTTGTTTGGAAATACAAAATCACCAGGAATTAAATAAGAAAAAGGGACAATTTTCTCATTGTTGACAATGGCTTGTTCAGCTTCTTTACTTTGTTTCACAATAGGTCGTTCACATTGTCACTTGACTTTGAAAAGAAAAGGTCTACGGATTGAGCTTTGAACACTTCTTCAAAGGGTCCCAAATCTGCAATTTTGTGAAGTAAATGAAAGGGAATTTGACCATTTCACTCTTCGTTTCTGGTCACTGGTCTTCTTGGTCACTCGGTGGCGTTGACTAGTATACCATTGTTCACCTAATTTGCTTACAGTTTATTATTGTATTATTTGTATATAATTGTATTATTTATATATATTTGTATTATTTGTATATATTATTTCGTTTGTATAAATACTCACAAGCATTAATAATGAACTTCAAAAAGTTGGTCCAACTTTTTGTTGGTTTCCCCAGTCAAAGCCATGGCTCTTAGATAGTGATCCCTATTCGTTTCCTACTGCAAATGACCCATGGCAATTGGCCTATTTCATCCTTCTAATTGCATCAGACCATAGCTTCTTCTTGTCAAGAGTTACATGAAAACAATTTTATATATTTTTTTTGTTTTTAGTGATTTATGCTTATCATAAATCTCCAATAAAAAATCTCTAAGCATTTGAGCCTTACGTATGGATGTGTTTGCACACAAAGGCCTAAGCATTCAGCTCAACTATCAATAAATTCAAAATTTTCTATGAGAAACTGCTCAATGGCTATGAATTCTAGCCACAACACTACTTGTTTTAGCTACTCAGGAAGATGGGTTCATGTGCTTCTGTGGGAGATGAGGGAGATGAGGGATCATGTGGTTCAGGGAGATGAGGGTTCGTAGGGAGATGAGGGAGATGAAAAAGACGAGGGTTCGTAGGTGGAGATGAGGGAGATTTTTTATTTTCTTATTTTTTTTTTAAATCCACCAGGAAGGAGCCAAGTTAGTCGGTGGAGGGTTTCGGTAAAACAATTTTGTGGGCATAGCATTTTCCTTTCTCTAAAGTGTTTTGTGCATTTGGATGCTAAGTAAAGTATACTATACGAAAATATTTGAGGTAGGATCATATCACTTCAGCACTCAAATGCACTCTTCTATGCTAATAAACTGATAATGCTTAGAAGAACATATTGGCCAAAAATAGGATCCATTCTATTAACTATATATCTTTCTCCCAGTTAATAGACACCTTTAATTTATATACAAACTTAAATGGATCTTGATCTTTTTGTATATGAGAGCCAAATCTATATTCTTGATTTATTTAGCTCTCTCCCACGTGAATCCTTCAAGTTGGGGCAAGTACATTACAAAGTTTCTTCCATATTTTTTCATATGTTAGCCAAACCAAATTACAACATTTATTATTGTTGATATAATTAAATTCTTTGATAATATTAAATACTAATCAATTACTACTTTAATATCTATTTTAATATTGTCCCTATACATCTCTCCCGAGGGGTACGGTGCATTATTAATTTATATACAAAACGTGGAGAGAAGGCTTCCCCCCCCCCCTTCTGTCTCGAAAAAGATCAAGGGCTCCATATCTGATTTTCACAGGAGGGGGAGAAGGCCTCGACTTCCTCCTCGTCTTCCCTCTCCTTCCCTTCTTCTTCCATTCACCCCATCTTATCTATAAGGTTTCTTTTGCTTAACTTTATTTTACTTTCTTCAAGGTCGAAAAAGACAGATCTACGGGTTTTCGACAACTCTCGAGAGACACGCGCAACACAAGCAGATTTACAGGTCGAATATCGTTAAGAGGAAAGTGGTGGTTTTACAAAAATCATCGCGCATGGTTCTCACGCACCACCCACATTTGCGTGTGGTCCTCTTGCGCCACCCATTTCAGTAGGTCATGGGCCATCACACGCTAGATCACCAGACTCGCCACTACTAGACTTTTTAGATCTGAACTTTGTAGCTGAAAAGAGACAAGTATGTTGCCTTCATGGGCCGTCACAGATTTCTATATCTACTGGAGTTGGTCCAAACTGTAATCCGTCCTTCTTCACATCTATTTTACTACTTTCCTTTCTGGTGTCCGTATTGTTAATTAAACAAAAAAGAGTTTATGTCTCGAACGTTTGTTTGTAAAGGTTGAGTCATATTTTTCTATGAATAATGAGGTTGAGTCTCTGTATAGACAAAGATCGTTGTCTCTTGGACGTTTATCTATAGAGAGTATCAGCAACAGTGAAGACCAGACTAGTCACAAAAGGAAATAATGTACTGGTGGATGGAGCTCCAAATGCATTATTATGGTTTATGATGTCATGTTTGATATGGAAAAATTTCAGAATGTATCCGATCATGGATGTAAATTTTTCTAATGAATGAATTATGACAGTTTCCCTTTAAAAAAAAAAAAGACTTTATATACAAAACGTTGTCACATGTTGTGTAGTACTCAAAGTTAAAACTCAATAATGGACAACTTGTTCGATATATGGGTACTGCAAGTTCTCTGTGTGTTGATTCTCGTTTAGGCAGCAAGTCAAGGAGAGATCTCGCTTGGTCTGGGTTTGAGGCATTAAATCCCAACCTTTCATCTTGAGTCTCTAGATTTGTTCCAATGGTGGAGGTTAAAACACTGAAAATAAACTAATTTAAAATAGATAATTAAAATATAAATAACATATCATACATTTAAAATAAATTTTATCTTATAAATTACTAATCTTTCATCATTAAATGAATGATGAGGTCTAGCTAAATATTTTAAGAGAGTAAAATCATCTAAATAATTAGAGTTTTTAACTTAATTTAGATCTCATAATATTCTTAATTAACTAAAATCATTTAGATAAAATTATTTTCTATAATTATAATCACTACAACACAATTAGTTTTTAGTGACGGTTGGAAAACTGTGACAGTCCCTAAACCGTCACTAAAAAGCATTTTCTGTGATGGTTTCTGGAAATCATCACTAAAGACAGATGAGATTTTTTTTACGTTCAAACGTATGAGAAATTTATGTTTGATCGTCACATATACGTTCAAACTTTGTGGCTACTTACTTGCGAACGTTAAATGTTTTGGCACCAACATTCGAATGTTATTAATTAACATTCGAACGTTAATTGTAAATTTAAATTAAATATGACTCTAATTTAAAAATTATGTGATTTTTATAGTGCATAATTTGTGAACAAGTCTAAAAAATTGACTTGTATATATTTATATATACACAATTTGTAAAATATATTTATCTTTATATATATAAATATATTTATGTTTATATATATTTAAAGTGCAGTGATTTAGTATGAAAGTTGGAAAATCTAATATTAAAGAAGATTGAGAATTGAAATTAAAAAATAATAGATATATTAAATAATATTTTTCCTTACATATATTAAAAGAAAAATACAAAATATGATAGAATTTCGTAACCACACTTAGATGAACACGTTGTTCGCGAAATTTGTACTTCGTATTTCCTTAGTCAAGCTATCAACCTTGTTGTTGAGGATACCTATATGATGGGCTATCTCGGCAAAAGACGCCTCTACAGCCATGATCTGTTGATCGATATGTGCAGTCAACTGTGAGATCATTGCATCAACTCAAGCAGGTCACGCATCTCCCATAGATGTACTCGTCGGCTGCTGACTACTACTCCCCACACCGGACTCGAGCTGCGTCTTAAGAACTAGATCCTTTACAAGGGGTCACTGATGTTGAGGATACCCCCTCGCCTGTCCAATGCTACATCGATGCATGGTCATGTCGGGGGGGCTCATCTAATATTTGACCCGCTGCTCTGGCCGGGTTGGCACTCTCCGAGCACGTAATAACTGGTTGATCAGGACACTGTATGGGAGGTTGTTCGTGGAGACATGCTTGCCTCGTAACGGATCCTCTCAAAGATGTGCAGTAGCAAAATCTATGGGATCTCCTCGTGCTACTCGTATAAAAAGTTGTGCTCAAATCTGAATAAATGTGGTCTTATATGCCACAGGATCCACGTTTGTTGCAACAATAAGCTGCAACATGTGGAAGAAAAGTAACAGATGGTTTTGATTGAAGGCATTCTTCCTCTCGATCTGCATGCGGTTTCTCCCAGTGAGGATGTAGAAATCCTTGTCTCGGTCATCATCCCAAGCCTCATGGCCAGTACCCTCGGACTCTGATTGGTCTGCATCTCTGACTGATGATAGCTCAAATGGGCCAGTAGATGATGCAGAAGTGCCTACCTCTGCATCGAGTGTGCCGTGTGCAGATGTAGATGTGCGAACCAAGACTAGAGAGTCAGCCGTAGTCAATGTCTCAACTCCTTGATGAATCCTGAGCCCGAGGTGCTCGACGATGACATCCAGTGAAATCTCAAACGAAACACCGCGTATAGTCACAGCGTGAGAGGATACGTCCTGAGGCATGTCACACATCCCATATAGAACTCTTAAACCATTGAGGGGTAAACATTCCCCCTTAATGTGTAGATATTTCCTCAGC
Organism: Cyclocarya paliurus; assembly: GCA_029856935.1. Classification (NCBI taxonomy): domain Eukaryota; kingdom Viridiplantae; phylum Streptophyta; class Magnoliopsida; order Fagales; family Juglandaceae; genus Cyclocarya; species Cyclocarya paliurus. The sequence goes on from CM056953.1 coordinate 28,380,093, forward strand.
CTCTACTGATGAAGACATCTCTAAGGTTTGTCTGCTCCCATCTGAGCTCGTTGAACTCATTAATTAGGATCTCTCGCTCCACCATAACAGTACGAGCCTCGATATGAGTAGTGTCTTGAGTAGCTCATTCCTTCCCTCGTTTCTTGATATGCAAAGGATGAACCATATCCTAAAAATAAAAAAGGAAAAAAAATTATGAGTACTATTGATGCATCTTTCGTATTAATTTTAAACTGTTTTGCATTAATGCTTGAACATAGTAAACACATATATTTGAACGTTCAGATAAAACGTTTGCATGTAAAACACATACGTTTGAATGTGAGGCGTAAATAAATTTAAAAGTCGTACGTTCAAACGTAAGACATACACATTCTGACGTTTATGCTATACGTTCAAATGTATGTGTTTTAAGTACGAACGTTCAAATGAAGGCATAAATAAATTAAAAAGTAATACGTTTGAATGTTAAAATTAAACGTTTGGATGTAAATGCTACGAAAAGAAACGTTCGGATGAGCTTGATTGTCAATCATTATCTCATAAGACAGCAATTCAGATTGAAAATCATCAAAACTCATTGGACTGTATCTTAAGGCAAATGAAATAGATGTGACAAAAGGATTATAGGCTGAATTTAATCCACTCAACACATAAGAGAGAAGATCATTCTCACTTTCTGGCTTACCAACAACTGCAAGCTGATTGGCAAAAGATTTTGCAGCAACTAAATAATCCGTGCATGTCTTGTTTCCTTACTGCAGTGTTTGCAATTGGCGCTTAAGGCACTGCACATGAGCGGGGGAGTGTGAAGCATATCGCTTGGCTAGAGAGTCCCACACTTGTTTGGCAGAAGTGAAACCAAAGATAGAAGGAAGGACTTTATCTGTTAGAGTAGCATTTAGCCATCCTAGGACAAACTGGTCCTTGTTCCACAAGACATATTCGAGATTAATGTTCTTAGTAGGCTTTCCCTCAGAGTCACAAAGAAACTGCTCAGGACAGGGTTTGGAACCATCCACAAATCTGAGCAAATCATTGCTACATAGCACAGGTAGCAGCTGTGAGACCCAATTAAGGTAATTGGTACTGTCCATCTTCACCGAAACCAACTAAGAAAAGTTAGGTTGAGAGAAAACCAAGGGAGCGGTAGAATTAGCAGAAGCCATTGATGAAAAGAAAGGACAAAAACTTGATTGAGTGTGAGCTATAAAAGCTCTGATACCAAGAAAGAATTGTATAGAAAAGGTGTTGGTAAAACTTACCAAGACCAGAGCATATATTCACTTATATATATGATTACTAAAAGAATATTGAACACAGTTATGTGTATTGCAAAAACTATCTCTTTGTATTACATACGTGATGAGTATATATACACAGCTAATGTTAACACAAAAGGAAAGAACATATTAATGTTGCTTTGCTGTACAGAATATTACACATTACAAAATAGGTAAGTAAAATCAAGTTTACGCTCCAGGAATAATGCACAGCCTTGATCACGAAGGAATTGATTTAGTATCATCTGTTACGCCCCCTCAAGATGGTGCTCCCATGAGTGACACCAATCTTGGATCGTAGAAGTTGAAACGTGGTAGTGATAAGGCCTTGGTCATTAAATCAGCAAGCTGGTTGTGTGTAGACACATGGGCAACTTGTAGAAGGCCTTTGCTAACATAGTCCCGTACGAAGTGTAAATCAATTGCAATGTGTTTCATATTCGAGTGGAGCACAGGATTGAGACTCAACTGAGTGGCACCAATATTATCACAGAGAATTTTTGGTGGGGACTTCATGGTGACCCCAAGCTCATGGAAGAGGGAGTGAAGCCATGCAAGTTCAGAGGTGGTACTGGCTAATGCTCGGTATTCAGCTTCAGTGGATGAACGAGCCACAGCTCGTTGTTTTCGAGTGCACCAGGAGATATGATTAGCCCCAAGAAAAATGATGTAGGCTGAGGTAGATGTTCGATCATCAACACTCCCTGCCCAGTCAGCGTCGAAGTATGCAAGAAGTTGAGGTGCAGTCGAGCGACAAAGCTAGATGCCATGATAAATGGTATGTTTGAGATAGCGCAAAAGCCTCTTGACTGTTGTCCAATGAACTTCAGAAGGAGAGTGCATGAATTGGGCTAGCTTATTGACTGGAAAAGCTATGTCTGGATGAGTTAAAGCAAGGTATTGAAGTGCACCAATGACACTTCGGTAGGTAGTACTGACAGCTGGGCTTGAACCATCATTGAGTTGAAGTCGACTTGAGCTGGCTAGAGGGGTGGTGACATCTTTAGCACCTTCCATTCCTGTTTTAATCAGAAGATCACGCACATATTTGTGCTGTGTAAGAAAGAGGCAGGTTGGAATAACTTCAACACCCAAAAAGAAATGAAGAGGGCCGAGGTCTTTTAGAGAAAATTGAGCTCCAAGCTTCTTAATAATGGTGGTGATGAAGCCAGAGTCATTGCCTGTGAGAATCAAATCATCAACATACACAAGAAAGTAGGCTACAATATTATGTTGGTGATAGATAAATAAGGAGGGATCCGAAGCAGATTTTGTAAAACCAATGCCACAAAGGCAGTCATGCAGAGCACGATACCAGGCTCTCGGTGCCTATTTCAATCCGTAGATGGAATTTTGTAGATGGCAAACATGATGAGGATAGGCTGGGTCAATGAAACCAACTGGTTGTGCCATGAAAACGTCTTCAGATAAGATGCCATGAAGGAACGCGTTGTTCACGTCTAGTTGATGGAGGGACCAACCATTCATTACAACAATGGACAAGACAATGCGGATGGTGGCTGGCTTTACAACAGGAGAGAATGTTTTAGTGTAGTCGAGGCCAGGACGTTGATGAAAACCCTTCGCAACAAGGCGCACTTTATAGTGATCAATTTGGCCATCTGAGGTACGTTTAATGCGAAAAACCCATTTGGATCCAACTAAGTTCTGCCGTGAGTTAGCTGGAACCAGCTTCCAGGTACCATGACGTACAAGAGCAGTGAACTCCTCACTCATGGCTTGGCGCCAATGAGAGTCCTTGAGAGCTTGCTGAACACCAGTGGGCTCCAAAGTGGATGGGATAGGATGCTTTGTAGCAAGGTAGAGCTGTTTTGGTTTATGAATATTATTCATGGATCGTGTGACCATGCGAGTTGGTTGAGGAGGCTGTGTTTCAACAACTGGCTCTGTTGCAGACAAAGGAGAAGCCACCGGGAGGGAGCACTATCAGAGGAAGAAATCCTGGGAATGACACTAGTGCAAGGTACGGACTGCAGTTGGTTTTGGCCAGCATCTTCCAGATTAGGACCCGAGGCAGGTGGATCATTAGGCATAGAAGTATCAAGTGTCAGAAGTGGCGGGGGTGGTGCCACAGATGGAAGTAATGAAGAAGGTTGAGTAGTTAAAAAGGGAGGAAAAACAGACTCATCAAAATGAACATGGCGAGAGAAGAAAATCCGATGAGTGGTGGGATCAAGACACTTGTATGCACTTTGAGAGGTAAAGTAAGCGACAAAGATACATGGTCGGGACTTTGGTTCTAGTTTATGTTGAGAATATGGTTTAAGCCAAGGAAAGCACAAACATCCAAGCACCCGAAGTTTGAGATAATTTGGGGAAGTCTTGAATAGAATTTCGAAAGGAGATTTGAGAGAATGCAGAGGTGTGGGCATTCGGTTTATGAGATAGACAGCAGCTTGAAATGCCAAACTCCAGTAGGTGGGAGGGAGATGAGCTCGGTGGAGTAAAGTCATGCCAGTTTCCATAATATGCCGGTGACGGCGTTCAGCCACTCCATTTTGTTCAGGAGTGTGAGGAGCAGTTGTTAGATGACTTATTCCATGGTGGCTGAGAAAGCCTCGAAGTGCAACAATGTCACCTCCATTATTGGAGTAAAGGTGTTTGATGGGAAGAGAGAATTGTTTTTCAAGAATTGCTTTAAGTTGAGGAAATCATAGAAACTTCAGATTTTAGTTTCATGGGAAAATACCAGCAATATTTGGTGTGATGATCAACAAAGACAACGTAGTATCGATATCCTTCAAGTGAGATGTGAGGTGCAGGACCCCAAAAATCAGTGAACAAATATTCAAGGGGCAAAGAACTCAAGATACTAGAGGCATGAAAAGGTAACTTCTGACTTTTATTAATAAAACATGAATCACATAAGGAATTGGAGACACGATTATTAGCTGGTAATTGAAAAGCTTTGATTAAATGAGTGACAAGTTGCCGAGAGGGATGTCCCAAACGGTTATGCCAAAGTTCAGAAGAGACACGTTCAGTGGTGAAAACTGCCTTTGGGTTTCCAACATGACAGGAAGAGGCTGGCAGTTTGTAGATGCCTTGGTCACATGGTCCTTGCATTAGTGTCGCCCCCGACGTCAGATCCTTCACAAAGAAGTGATAGGGATGAAATTCAAGAATAAGATTATTTGTTTTTTTAAATTCATGCACAGAAATCAGATTCTTATGAATTTCGGGAACACAAAGAGTATTGGTGAGAGCAATACTTCGTGAAGGTAACTGAAATTTTACAGTGCCAACATGTGAAATTTGCAAACCTGATCCATCACCTATTATGACCTCATCGGTACCATCATACTCTGAATGTATAGAAAGTTTTGACAGGTTGGACGTGATGTGATGGGATGCTCCAAAGTCAACCACCCAAAACTTGTCTTCAGAAGAACCAGTAGCAGCACAGTTTGCAGTTGGAGAGGATGGATTCCAAAATTTTCTGCATTGGCGAGCCGTGTGTCCTGGTGTAGCACAGAACTGATAGACTATGGAGGACCTGTTTGAGGAGGAATTGTTGGGTTGTTGCTGTGAGGAGCGCGGATGAGACCGTGAGTTGGTATTGCCTTGGTTGGGTTTGCCTCGATTAGAAGAAGTAGGTGGGCCTTTCTTTTGGTGATAGTTGGCAGTAGCAATGGTGGTTTGCTGCAGAGTCTCAAGGCAATGAAGATAGGTCTCATGACTGACAAGCAAGTCATGCAACTCTTCAAAAGTGAAAGGATTTTCACGTGTGCGAATGGATCCTGCAATATCACGATATTCAGATCCCAAGCCATTTAAAATGTAGAGCGTGAGATCATCATTCGTGAGAGGTGAGTCCATGAGTGCTAGTTCATCAGCAGTGGACTTGACTTGCTGGAGATAATCGGTGACGCTTTTGGCACCACGATTCAAGGATGTTAGCGTGTCCTTGAGTTGCATGACCCTCGTTCTGGAACGATTGGCATAGAGCTGGGTCAGTTTGAGCCAAGCTTCCTAGGAAGTGCTAGAAGCAGCAATAAGTGGCATGATACTTTCAGAGATTGAAGCAAAAATGCCATTAAGGAGAAGTTTGTCTTGGCGAATCCAGCGATTGCGAGCAGCAGTAACCTCTGCAGTAGGAGAACTTCCGAGCATGGGGCAAGGGTTGGAACCATTGATAAAGCCCTGTAGATCATACCCAATGACAAGGCTGTCAAGTTGAGCACGCTATGCAGGGAAGTTGGAGGACATCAGCTTGTAGGGAAGCTGAGTATTTGCGTTAATTGCAATGATGTTGGTTTCAGAAGGGGAGATGGGGCTGGTGGAATTGGTGACAGAGGGAGGTGTTTGAGCCATAGCGGAAGTGAAAAAAAAACAGAGGATCAACTCGTGTGAGAGAGAAGGGCTCTTGATACCATAAAAGAATATTGAACACAGTTATGTGTATTGCAAAAACTATCTCTTTGTATTACATACGTGATGAGTATATATACACAACTAATGTTAACACAAAAGGAAAGAACATATTAATGTTGCTTTGCTGTACAGAATATTACACATTACAAAATAGGTAAGTAAAATCAAGTTTACACGCCAGGAATAATGCACAGCCTTGATCACGGAGGAATTGATTTAGTATCATCTGTTAATTACAACTTAATGATCGTATACTCTGTACAAGGAAAGAAAACTTAAATGAGCATATTACTCTGTACAAGGAAAGAATAAAGTGTTGTAGGAAAGAAATATCAAAGGAGATGCAGAAGATGCAGTGGACCATAAATAAAGCTGTAATCACGCAGTTACTCTTGTCTCTTCTTCTAACATGGCAAGTTGACTATGATTATTCTTAAAAGTGATAAGCATTCACGTTCAAACGTTAACATATGTCTTTTGAGAGGAAATTTATAAATGTTCAAACGTAAAATTGTATACGTTCAGACGTGGGGAAATTTGTGCAAAAAATTTCCATCTCAAATTTCTTGTTATGTGATGAGCATTTACGTTCAAACGTTACAATTTAACGTTCGGATGTTAATTGATGAAATATGAGAGGAAATTTATAAATGTTCAAACGTTAAATTATATACATTCAGACGTTAAAAAATTTGTGAGGGAAATTTCCTGCTCGAATTCAATCTATGTCATGAGAAGTAACGTTCAAAAGTTACAATTTAGCGTTCGAACGTTTCAACTGAAAATTGAGTGAGATGAAATGAATGTCCAAACGTATAACTTAAACGTTCGAACATGTCATCAAATGAAATGTTTTTTGCATGAAAACACGTACAGGAGGAAGCAGAGTCATTTCTGCTTCCCCCATGTGCGAAAGAGAGAGAGGGTCGTGGGTTAGAGAGAGAGAGAGTTAGAGTGAGAGAGGGTTAGGGTGTGAGAGAGTAGAGTGAGAGAGGGTTAATATTTTGGAACTATTTTGGTAAGGAAAAATCTTTTTTCTTTTTTCTTTTTTCTTTTTTTGTAATTTTATGATATTTCTTTTGTGTTTTATATATATATATATATATATGTCTCTAACAAGTTAGTGTTGTATTTTTTTGAATGATTGGTTCTTTTGGCAAGTTGAAAACTTTTGATTTGTAAGAGGATATTGTGAGTGCTAGGTATATTTCTAAACTTTAGAAATATGTTTACACATTTTGTTGTGATTTTATTGTGGATAATGATGAATATGGGATGTGTATAATGTGAGTTGATTGTGGATTTTGATGAATTGGGTATGGGTAGAACATTGTGAGTTGAGTAGTGAATTTTGATTGTATATATTTATATATAGTGAATATGTATCAATTGGGTATTGATGAATTAGAAGGAATTAAATTGTTCATATTGATGAATTAGAAGGAAATCTTTGTGATATAGATTGTGTAATATGATGAATTAAAATGAAAAATTATGTTGTGTTTATGCTTACTTAGGAAATATTGTGATTATTGTTTGTGAATTTTGTAAATATTTTGTGAGTTTATGATTTTTATTGATGAATTAATATATTTAGAAATATTGTTGTAGAAATATTGTGAATATATTGTGATATGGATTTGAAATATTGTGATTATTGTTTATGAATTTTGTGCGTTTATGGTGTTTATTGATAAATTAATATGTTTAGAAATATTGTTGTAGGAATATTGTGAATATATTATGATATGGATTTAAAATATTGTGATTATTGTTTGTGAACTTTTATTGAATATGTTTATATGGCCCCAGCCTGCGTTGTATCAAATTCATGCTCGCTAGTAACATTTGTAGAGGAAAACTTACCTCTTTTAGCCTCAGACCCCCCAAAATCGGCATATGAAAATGATCCAGCAGACCTTTTTTCCCCAGAGCCCTGAACCCTTTGTTCTAATGCCTCGATGGAATGACCCCGAGCCCTCCATTTCCACCTCAAGGCAAAAGCTCCCATGGTGGTCTTCCTCATGGAGACCAAGTTGAATACTGTTAAGGCTCAACGAATCGCTCGGAGAGTGAATTATGAGAACTGTATAGTTGTAGATGAAGTAGGTCGGAGTGGTGGATTAATGGTTATCTGGAAACTTGATGTAACGCTGGAATTAGTCAACCTCTCCCAAAGGCATATTAATTTTATTGTTAGACCAATTGAGAATAAGCCTAGTTGGTTGTTGACTTGTTTCTATGGGCACCCAGAGGCTTGTAAGAGACGGGACATTTGGCAACTGCTAAAGTCTTTTAATCCAAGGAATATGGGGTGGTGCATCATAGGTGATTTTAATGAGGTTCTGGCTCATGATGAGACATTTGGCAACTGCTAAAGGGTTCGTTTAGAGCCTCAGATTAGTATGTTTAGATAGGTTCTTTAGGAAGGGGGCTTATATGATTTGGGGTGGAGTGGATGCAAATTCACATGGAGTAACCGGCATGAGGACTCCACTTTTACAAAGGAAAGGTTAGACCGAGCTTTGGCTAATACTGTGTGGAGGGAGGGGTTATTTGCTGTTAAAGTTGAAACACTGAGTGCATTATGTTCAGATCATAGGCCAATTGTTTCAAAATTCTCATATAGCAAAGGTCCGATAGCAAGATTCCAACCTTTTTTTAAATATGAAGCTAGTTGGTCTAAAGAGGTGGGGTGTAAGGAGGTCATTAGAGCGGCTTGGCAAAAATTGGGAGATGGGCGTTCTAGTCATGGTATGTTACAGCAGAAACTAGAAACATGCAGTCAAGATCTCAAATTTTGGAGCAGGAATCTTAACAAGAGTAGAGAAGCCGCAATGAAACAAAAAATTAAAAAAATCAAGAAGCTGGAAGCGGATGAGTGTGTAGCAAATATGCAGTTACTGAAGAGAACCCAAAAGGAGCTAGGAGTGTTACTGGATATAGAAGATCTGAGATGGAAGCAACGTGCGAAGTCCCATTGGTTGGCCAGAGGTGATAGAAATACCAAATTCTACCACGCTTGTGTCAATCAACGAAGGAAGAAGAATTTGATCAAGATGGTGGAGGATGGGTCAGGGCAGATTTTGGAGAAAAAAGAGGACATTGCAGCTGGCTTTAGGAACCATTTTCATCATATTTTTCAATCCTCTCAGCCTTCCCTGAAATCTATTCAGGCCTATTTAGAAGGGGTGGTGTAAAGGGTTAGTCCTGACATGAGGGAACATCTGGACCGAGACTTTGTCAAGGAAGAAATTGTTGTGGCCTTAAGACAAATGTCCCCTTTTAAGTCTCCAGGGGTAGATGGATATAGTGTAAGATTTTACCAAGACCATTGGGACGTGGTTGGGACAGAGGTGACTAGAGAGGTCTTGAGTTTTTTAAACAATGGTAGTATGCCTTCTGGTTTGAATCATACCCTTATTGCTCTGGTTCCAAAGGTTCATTCACCAAAAATAGTTCATGAATTTCGATCCATTAGCTTGTGCAATGTATGGTACAAGCTCATTTCTAAAGTGTTAGCTAATAGGCTAAAATCTGTTTTAACAAAGATTGTTTCTTGGAACCAAAGTGCCTTCATTCCTGGGCGTTTGATCACTAATAATGTCATGATAGCTTATGAGCTCCTCCATTCAATGCATGTAAGGAAGAAAGGCCGGGAGGGTGCATGGCGATTAAGCTCGACATGTCCAAAGCATATGATAGGGTGGAGTGGGGTTTTTTAGAAGCTATACTCATTCGATTGGGATCTGGTGCTCTTTGGATCAAGTTGCTTATGACTTGTGTCAAGACTGTCACTTATTCTGTTGTGGTCAATGGAGAACAAGGAGAGGTATTTGAGCCTTCAGGGGTTAAGACAAGGAGACCCATTGTCCCCATATCTGTTCTTACTATGTGCTGAGGGCCTAAGTAATTTACTCCAACAAGCTGAAATGAAAGGAAGGATTAAAGGGGTGGTTGCTGCTAAGGGAGGCATAAGGATCAACCACCTCCTTTTCGCTGACGATTGTGTAATTTTTTGCAGGTCTATGGAAGAAGAATGGTTCAATTTACTCCACATCTTACATATGTATGAAGAGGCTTCAGGGCAGGTGCTAAATAGACAAAAAAACTTCAATTCTTTTAAGCTCCAACACAAGGGCTCCTATGAAGGAATGTATTCTCCAACATGTTGAAGGAGTTATTTGTGATAACTACAGTAAAGATTTGGGTTTACCTACTGTTGTGGGAAAATCTAAATATGATACTTTTAAAGGGCTAAAAGACAAGGTTTGGAAGAGGATCACAAGTTGGAAGTCAAAGATTCTTTCAATAGCGGGTAAGGAAGTTTTGATAAAAAAAAAAATGTTCTTCAAGCTATACCAGCATACACAATGAGTGTGTCCAGACTTCTAGAAGGCTTACTTAAGGAAATGGAGCAGTTATTTGCTAAGTTTTGGTGGAATCACAACAAGGAAAGCAAAGGGATACATTGGAAAGGTTGGACAAAGCTTGGAGCTATTAAGAGCATAGGAGGTCGTGGATGAACTTATTGATGATACTGCTAAGATCTGGAAAAGAGATGTGTTATTTACGGCATTTGTCTCTCATTTTAAGTTACCTCCCAAGTGCAAAAGGTGTCCAACTTGTGTATAGTGAGAGTCCCAAGGTCGGTTTCTTAGAGATTATGGCAAAATCCGTGTGCTGTGACTATTTATTGGAATCAGTAAGATTAAGAAAATGGGATGTTTAGCTGTACAAAACTACTTGCGGTTACTGGGCAAATTAATGCACCCGTAAGCTTAAGGATTTGCAAGTACTATTTATAAACTTTCTGAAGATTCTGAATGAGGAACAAAATGGGTTGGATGCACACTAAAAATTTGTATATAAAAGAAAACTAAAAAAAAAACTCAACTCTAAGTACAGATGAAAAGGAATAAAGACAGTGCTTGAAATCGAAGTTTTAAAACAGTTTTAGACTAACACCTAGGCTACGGGGTCCCCTTTTTTGCTGAGGGATTTCAGTGGAGGTTTGTATTCATAATCTCTATCAAATGTAATTTCAGTCAAGATTAAAACATTTGGATGATGTATATGATTTAAGCATATCAAACTATCAACAAGTATAAAACTCAAGACCAGGGTCTGTATCCTTAAAGCCTTCACCGTGCCTTCAATCAATGATGAACCAATGAAGATACAGATGAAACCCTTGCCTTGGTATCTATGGGAATGACAGAACTTATGGAGTATACAAGCTAAAATCCGAAAAGAAAACAAACCCCCAAATCAAAACCCTACTGCGCTAAGGTTTCCCTTGACCTAGGTCATGAGATTACCCTTCCATTGAGTAAGAAAATGAACAAAACACCAAAAGAAAATACTCATTCCTCATCCTGAGTAAAGAAAAATAAGATCCCTAAAAATAATAACCGAAAGCTCAAAAAGATTCTTTTTGTTCTGCCAAACAATCCGCCCCCTTCTCACACGCCTCCTTCTACCTTTTAAGCTCTTCCTCCTCTCCAATGCCCCTGCCTCTTTCTCTCTCCAGGTGGTTACTCTCTCAAATTCCATCCGGTTCTCTAGGGTGCGAGATCTGCAATGTAAGACAGTAAGGGTTATGGCATGAAAGGGGTTTCTTCTCTTATTTTCTTTCTCTAAGTGTCGAGTGCGTGTGTGAGAATAGTGGCAGATTATCTTTATTTCACATGTATTTCCCATTTTAACCTTGTGGTGCTTTTGTTGTGAACTTAGTGTGTAAATAAGCATATGCGCCCATTTTTAGAACAAAACCTTTAATTCCTATGCTTAATTTTTTATATTATTTCCGCCTAATCAGTATTTACAAGGGAGGAGGCAGAATGTGTCAGCAATTCCTATTAGCATTCGGGGCATGGAGGATAAGGTCATATAGGGTTTAACAGAAAAATGATTGTTTTCAGTTAAGTCTGCCTATTTTACTGATCTTGATATGAAGAACCAAGGTATGGGTCAGGCTTCTTTGGTTTCACAAGTTCAAAGCTATGGAAGAAGGTGTGGAAGTTGGACTGCACAGGGAAGGTAAAACAATTTTTGTGGAAGTCTCTACATAATATTCTTCCTACAAAGAAAAATTTGCTCAAAAGGAAAATAGTTGAGGACTCATTATGCCCAATTTGCCAACTAGCAAAGGAGTCTGTGATACATGTTATGTGGCAATGTCCTACGGCTATGGATGTGTGGGGGGAGATGATGAGCCCTGTGCAGAAGTGGAAGCAGAGTTTTTCTGATTTTAGGTCCTTATGGGGTGATTTGGTTTCCAAGTTAGATGATGGCAATTTGCATAGAGCTGCTGCTGTCTTTCATGGCATTTGGTAGAGGAGGAACGAGTACGTGTTTCATAACAGATTTAGAGGACTTTCTATCTTATTCCAATTGGCAGTTTAGGATGTTGAAGCTACTGGTGTACCAGGATCACAGGACACAAACGAAGTTTCAGAGGAGGGTTCAGGAGTAACAGATGCTATGCAAGGCTGGGTTCCACCAGAAATAAGTTTCCTAAAAGCTAATGTAGATGCTGCTTTTGTCAAAGATACCGCGAGAATGGGTGTTAGGGTTGTAGTAAGAGACCACTGGGGTGAAGTGCAGGGAGTACTAGCTGCATCCAAAGGTGATATCCAATCTGCTGTCATAGTAGAATGTTGGGCTCTTCTTCGAGCTGTAAATCTGTGTAATGAACTTGGTTTGGGGAATGTTCAGTTTAAGGGTGATGCCAAAATGGTTGTAGATGTTGTTAACAAAAACTCTTTTGATTACTCTTGCTATGGTCAGTTTATTGAGGATATAAAGGGCTCTTTGATGGCATACCAATACTAGTCTGTTAAGCATGTAAGCAAAAATAGGAACAAAGCAGCAGATGCTGCGGCCAAATTAGGATTATTGTTAGATTTTGAGCATGTTTGGGTGGAAGAGGAACCTTCTGAGGTTACTCCATTTATTATTCTTGACAAAACATCATGTATTATTTGATTTATGAATGGAAGTTTCATTTCAAAAAAAAAAAACATGGGAATAAATATTTAATATTTAATTAGTATATATAATATATTCATACTAGTTTAATTAGAATATGATTATTATGCAACTTATAAGTAAATAACTTAACTATATTATATTAAAGTATAATATTAATATAATAACTATAATATATAATAAATTATTAAATATTCCTACCATTGTGAGGTTCTAAATCATTATATTATATATATATATATATAAAAAGTAAAATACTCTTCAAGAAAGAAGCCTTGAACCCACCAAATAAGTAGAGAGTTGGAATAAATAGATATACTTATTTATAGTAAAATAGAGAGTAAATAAATAAGGATGAAATAAATGCTTAATTAGAAATTATATACTTATTGTCTATATAAATAAATAACTCACTCAATTAAGTATATAAATATTAGTAAACATTTTACACATAATAACTAATTATAACTAACATGTGCTTATTTTTGTAAGTAATTAAAATAAATCAACTTATACTAAGTTATAATATAAATATTAAGAAATATATATCAATTAGAATGCATAAATTGTATAATAACAATTAAAATTAAATAGGTATCAATTAACAAGTAGATATACTTATATGATAACAATTAAAATGATAATTATAATAATAGTAATAATTAAAATTATATAACGAGAGAGAATGATCTTGAAGAAATGTCTGTCAAATTGCTTGACTGTCAAAATCTCTTTGGCCTTCAGAATTGTCAAGGCCAGAGAGTTTGTAACAGTTAAGTAATTAGACTAAAATTTAGACATTTCTTCAAGATCATTCTCTCTCGTTGTAGCACTTGGCCTATAGTGTTGATTCCGTGCAATCTTCCACCATGGAGGTGCATGAAGGCGCCCAACTTTTTGTTCACTTTACTTATCCTCGGGCTGAGATCATTTGGGAATGACATTGACGTATTCATGCTGCCGTTGATTGAAGAGCTGAAAGAGTTATGGGAAATAGGCATCAGAACTTATGATACATCCATGTCGACATCTTTTCAGATGCATGTTGCAGTAATGTAGACGATAAATGACTTTCCGGCATATGAGAATCTTTCCGGTTGGAGTACTAAAGGGAAGTTAGCGTGTCCGATGTGTAATAAAGAAACTGCTAGTGAGTGGTTAAAATATTCTCAGAAGTTGTGTTTCATGGGTCATCGACGTTATCTACCAGCAAATCATGCATAGAGAAAAGAATGTGTTAAGTTTGATGGGAGAGTAAAGGACATAATTGCACCAAATGAGTTGTCTGGAGAAAAGATAGTGGAACAACTCGTACATGTTAGAACGAACAATTTTGGCAAAGGTTGGGGTAAGAACAAGAGAAAACAAGGCGCCGCATAATTGAATTGGACAAAGCGTAGTATTTTTTTTTTTGACTTGTAGTATTGGTCGTCCTGCATGTTGCAACATAGTTTAGATGTAACGCATATAGAGAAGAATATCTGTGATAATATACTAGGTACATTGATGAGCATTAAAAATACAAAGGGTACGATCAAGAAGAGGAAAGATTTGAGAGAATAAGAATTAAACATAATCTACATTTGCGGGTGGAAGGCAATAGGTTGGTCATACTGCATGCATGTTTTACGATGACGAGGGAGGAGATGATGGACTTCTACAAATGGTTGCAAGGTGTGAAGTTGCTAGATGGTTATGCTTCAAATATCAGTAGATGCGTGAGCCCTGATAACTGGAAAATTAGTGGATTGAAAAGTCATGATTGTCACATATTTTTGCAAAAGTTATTACCGGTGGGAATTCATGGGAAGCTGATATCTAATGTACGTGTCATCATAACTGAACTCTGTATGTTTTTTAAGGATTTGTGCACTCTGGTAGTAAATCGAGATATATTGCGGAAGATGGAAGAAGACATTGCTACTATACTCTGTAAATTCAAGCAGATCTTTCCACCATCATTTTTTGATGTTATGGTCTATTTAGCAATACATTTACTTTGGGAGGTACTGTTGGGTGAACTGGTGCAGTTTTGTTGGATGTATCCAATTGAAAGATATTTGGGTCGACTAAAGTACACTATTGGGAAGAAAGCCAGAGCTGAGAGTTCAATAGCAAATGCCTATATATACGATGAATGGTTAACGTTTTGCTTTCTATATATTGGTGGTGTTGAGAGACGATTTAATTGTCAAGAGCAAAATGCTAATCTTGCTGCTCTGCCTCCTTTTGAGCAATCAGTGTTTTTCCAGAATGTACGACCCTTGGGTGACAAACGGGTTATGATTTAATTGTTGAAGAGTTGGGTAAAGTTCGGTGGTACGTGCTAAATAATTGCTGGGAGATTAATGACTATCTCAGTTATGTCGTTACATGCTTCGAAAAATTATAGTTAAAAAAGTTTAACTATAACTTCTGTGTTCAAAATAATATTCTTTTGCACTTATATACAGTGAGCACATGGATAAATTTAGGACGGAAGGCGTAGAGAATATAGAGGCAAGACACGAGGAAGAATTTTTCAGATGGTTTGAACAAAGATGTATGAACTAAAATTACATATATATTAGATTTTTAAACTTTTAACTATAGGTAACTTTTAATAAGTATATACTATTTCAATTGATAGATTTTGGAACAACGTGCTCGTGATCCCAGATCAATTTATCTTGAATTGTATGCATTGACCCATGGTCCCTCAAATAGAGTACTTCGATACACTGCATACACGATTAGAGGTTATAAATTTCAGACTCTGGACCGTGAACGTAATAGAAAGACTCAAAACTGTGGTGTGTTGGTCGAGGGTAGTCATGGAATAGATAATATTGACTATTATGGTGTTATATGTGATATTATCGGATTGAAATATCTGGGAGGGTCTGTAACATATATCTTTAAATGTGATTGGTGGGATCTAGGTGGTGGTCGGGTTTCGATACATAGGGATAATCACTTTACGAGTGTTAATACTGTATCTAAATGGTACGAAGATGATCCATTTGTATTAACTTGCCAAGTTACCCAAGTCTGTTACTTGATTGATCCAATGAAAAGCGCTGATGAAGATAGTGGAGAGATAACTTGGCGAGTCATACAAAAATTCATCCGTCGAAATATATATGAAGCAGGAATGAGTGCGGATTACGAGTATAGTGGAGATGAAGATGACACTCCGATTGTAGAGGCCTACCAAGAAGATGGAGAGAGTATTAACTTGTTTGTTGACCTTGGTGCACTTGAAATGATCCCCTTGTGTAGAGATGACGTCCCACCTGTCCTTCTTAACTCGTCCATATTAAATGATCATTCAATTCAAATAAGTGAGGAAGAAAATAAGAAGACGAAAAAGAATCCGGAGAGGAAGTGGATAAGTAGGATGAAGAAGAGATTGATGATGAGGATGAAGATGTTATTGAGAGAGATTCTGAAAAAAGCATGGAAAATACATCCGAAGATGAAGAATAAAAGTATTAAATATTTTACTCATATAGGTGACTATAGAATATTATACTTTTCATAATTTTTTCTAATTAATTTTCTTTATCATATTAATCATGCCTCAAGGATGCTGCCAAAACAACGACGAAGAAATGTTTCTCCTCCGTCAAGTCGAAGTCCTGAACCCATTAAGGACTCCCCACCCGAGTATTTCTCTCCTGAAGATCAAGTTAACACGCAAGAGAACGACAAACAGTTGACACCTACCAGTAAGAAAATATTGTTGATAGTTAATTATATATTAATACTTTTATCTCAATAACTATATAACTATAATTATATTATTATCTATTAGTTGATGCATCTGCTCGTCGATGTTGTGGCTATACACATGGCATTTCTCTTGAGAAAAATAGAAGGCAAGGAAAACTCATGGTCACCGTTCTTGATAATTCCACTGGAGGAGTGAATGATAGTGCAACAGTGCTTTCCTCCTATATTGGCACAGTAGTCCAAGCTTATGCTCCATTTTATGTGTGATCATGACAAGATGTTCTGCTCGAGATTAAGGAGCACATTCGGAGTCATGTGTTAGTGAGTTTACCTTGAGAGTATATTTTTTTCACCTAGATTAGTATATCATATTTTTGACGTAATTCACTTATTAGGATGAATTCGACCTCGACTTTGGCTGTAGCGAGGATTCGAGAACTGTGAATGAGTTGATTGCTACACTATTTCGACGTCACAAAGGACGATGTCATGACCACTTCAATAAGTTTGAGACGTTGGAAGAGGCTGTGCAGTCCCCTTTCCAGCAGATGAAGTTAGACGATTGGAGAAAGTGTTGTGATCTTTTCGCAACTCTAGATTATCAGGTATTCTAGATTTATATCCTTCAATTATTTACATTTATATTTGGGCTATATATTATATGTATATATATTACAATTAACATTCTTAATTAATTTTGTAGAACTTAAGTTCTACAAATTCACAGAATAGATCCGCTTTGATTGTCCACCGTCATTTCGGTTCAAGGTCATTCCACTATCTTTCTGATAAAATGGTAATTAATAAATTATAGAATTCATTTATTTTTCTGATATTCTTTTATTTAAGTACTAACATTATCGTTTTAAAATTGCTAATATCGTTTTGTTAGAAATGTGATGATTCTGAAAACTTTTTCATCATTCATATCTATGTTGCTGCTCACACTAATGAGCGTAGTGAGTGGATGGATCCTGCCGGTGCAAATAATTTTGTAAGTGGTGTTAATTTTGTTAAATAAATTATGCAACATGTGAATAATTTATTTTTCATTTGTATTTCTTTTAATATGTTACTTATTGTGTGTTTTCTTTCAAATTGCAAGAAAAAATGATGGAAATGCAGTCAGCTTCTGGGAAATCCTCTCTGAGTGACATAGACATAATCAGCAAGTGCTCGGACCCAAATCTAGTATGTCAAAAGGTTTGGAATGATCTTTCAAGCATTCTGGTTCATCCTTCTCATCCTCATTGACTTCACAAATTAATAATCTTACAAAAAATGTATAAATTGCATGGCGCGAAAATGAGTATATAAGGTCAAGACAACAAGAGTTGGAGTCCCTCTTAAAGCGACAGTCTCATTTAGAGATGCGCTTATAGGACCAATAAAGAGACCAGGAGGAAAGAATACGCAATGAAATCCAAGAGCAAGTGCAGCGGGAGATGATGGTCGAAATAGAGCGTGTTATGTCATTCCAACATAATCGCGGTGAGCAAGGAAAGAAGAAATGAATTTTATTAGTATATATAACTTTTAATATCTAATTTTAAAATTTTATAAGACATTGTTAGTTGTTAAATGATGGTATATAATATCATACAATTGTTATGTTTTTTAATTTTATGAAATTAATATTTCTGACTTGTACATTCGAATGTAAATAAAAAAAAACGTTTGAATATTAGTTCACATTCGAAAAAATGTTCGAATGTAACTACACAAAATTATTACATAACATTGGAACGTACTTGTCAATGTTTGAACGTACTCACCCTCAAATGAACAAAGCGTTCAAACATTTAAACGATTAACGTTAAAAGAAACCTCCAAACGTACCATGTGCGTTCAAACCCTTCTTTGTTAACATTTGAACAAATGTCTGAACGTTGTACCGGTTACGTTCGAGCATTGGTCCGTTAACATTCGAATGAAAATTTGAACATTTTTTGCAGTTAACGTCTGGACGTATAAACGTCCGAATGTAAATATGATACATTCGAATGTTATTTGAACTATAATCAATGAACGTTAACTTCTGTCATTCGAATGTCAATTGGTCGGGTTGACATTCGAACGTTATATTTGACGTCTGAATGTTACTTTCTATGAGAGATCTCAACCGTATAAAAAAAATGAACGTTTGAACGTTACTCCAAATGAAACACCTCCAACTGTCACTAAAAATATTTTTAGTGACGGTTCAACAATAAACCGTCACCAATTTTTTTCTGTGATGCACATTAGGTGACGGTCGTGGTAACGGTTTCAAACAATCACCAAATGTCTTTAATGACATTTTGGTTATTTTTTGTGATGGTTTTCTCTGTCACAAAAGACAAATTGTATTGTAGTGAATATTTTTTAGGCTTCCAAAATAGAAGACGCTTACTTTAATGATGAAAGAACTTGAGAGTAACATAGGAATAAAAGCCTCTATATTTTTTCGGTGCTCCCTGGGTCATCGAGTAATGTAGTTGAATTTTTGTTAATCGTGAGATAATTTTTTTGTTCATGCGATCAAATTTTAGAAACTCTCTTCTCTTGCCATAATTTGAGTATATTTTCTTATTCTTGAACATGCATAAATAAGGAGGGTGGATTTGCTTCATACAAGCTCACTATATCTTCTTCTGCATGGTTAGAGGTAGCATGACATGCATGCATTTATCTCTACCATCAAATATGGTTAAATTGCATGTAGAGCTGAAACTTCCATGCAAACTCTTCTTGTTAAAGTTTGCATGGAAGTGTTTGGAGATACTACGGTTGGAATAAACTCTTCTTGTTAAAGTAAAGAAATACGGAAATTCATAGATGCTTGCTTATATTAGGTTTTATGCTCCTATGCATTAGGTTATTTACTAATCAATCTTATGGACTCTTTCAATCTTGATGATTGTGAACTAACAACTAATTCAATTATTTAAGATTCTGTGCTGCGTGTAAGAAGTCATACTTTATTTGCTATTTTGACACATTATTTTCAAAAATTTTATTTTTTCTTCCAATTAGACAAATGTGGCAAACTTGCACGTTAGGCCACTGCTAGTATATATTTGCGCACAAATATTTTACAAAGTCTGTTACAGAAACGTGTATGAAGGGTCGACCTTAATTTCCCATCGCGGAGGGCAAGGCAGAAGCAGCAGGAGGGATTTTATTAGGGATACTAGTGGGTCATGCTATCAAATTGTAATTCACGCAACAAACATCATATATATGAGACATATACGTAGTCTATATTAATATTAGAATATTATAGATACATGCAGGTCATTTTGGATTCTTTTAGACATCAATAATGACTTGATCGATCGTCATCTCCTTAGAGTACTTGACCATATCTCATTTTTCAATTAAGGATTAATCTGGATGATCATGAATTTTTATATATATATTTGTTTCATTCTACTTATATATAATATGTGCTTTTGAATTGTTCAATGCTAGAAGTAGTAATGAGAAATATATTAATTAATTTATAAATATATTAATTTATGGAAATAATTGATTTTTGGAAACTAGTTATAGAGTACGGCTTTCTTATTATATAATTATATATTTTGGTTCCAAGAATAAATAAATAAAAAATCCAGCATGCAACCAAAGAGATCAATTATGATCATCAGCTAAGATCGAAAAGGTGAATCACTTGGGTTGGCTTGGTTTTATAAATCTTTCAAATCATCATCACATCTCAATATCCGAACATCATTCAAGTATAAATATTTTTTAATTTTTAATTTTAATTTTTTCATCTAATCATTATCTAATCATTATAATTTTATCAAACTTTTAAACAAAATGACAAAAAATAATTCAACTTTTTTAAATCTAAAAAAGAAATTATATTAAAAAAATTACATTCTAATATTGTTTTAATTTTATAATTTTTTTATTCACTCTCATTTCTTAAAATCTCATAAAAACCAATTTAAATTATTTCATTATTATTCATAAATTATCTTATTATTACTCGTAAATTTCACGTCATCTATGTTACTAAACTGGACATGAATCAGTTGTAAGCAGGAAAACCTCTACATGATCACCACCCATTACAGTACTGACAAACCAAAGCAAAAGATTGACCATCTTCCTTTCATATATACGTTTAATTTCAACTTGTTTGAGACAAGACCTTGGAAATCAGCTGGCATTCGTTATGGCAGCTCGATCAGTAAGGCAGGAGTAGGTTGGAAGTCTATCAAAGCCAAAAAAGTCGACGTTAACAAGTTCGGCCCCCAACCTCAATCGACTTTATAAGTCAACCTCAATTTAAAGTCTTCAAATATGATATAATTATAAAGCGGTGGGAGAGTTGGTAATTTTTTAAATTCTAAGAATATTATTAAATTTTTAATAAAAATTAATGGGAGCAATATAAATTTATCGTAAAGAACATATTTGATATTTCAACTAAATACATTATCTAAGTTTACATGATAATAGAAAAATTCCATTACACTATAAAAATATCATGTTTCTAAAGGCATCCAGTCTCGAGGACATTAATATACCACAAAATTATTATTTTAAAGATATAACATAATATGGATCCAAAAATAAATAACATGTTCACATTTAAATATTTTTAAAACTCATAAATCACAAGAATATATAATGCATAAAGTATTTTTCAAAATATATATTTCACTAGTACCAAACTAGCAATATAGCCAAAATTTATACGAGTTTTAAATGCACAAATTTTAACAAAAAAAAAAAGAAAAGAAAAGAACCATTAATTAAAGAACCACGTTATCTCGTTTGCTAATCCAACGTCCAGCCAAAGTTCCTCGAGTTAATGAAATAGATCCCTAGAACCTAGTCGACCATAAAGAAAGATATTAATCCTTACCCCTTGAATAGACATGCCCTAACTTATCCACATGTTAAAATATTGAAACCATTAACTTACCCCTCAATAAATATGGATAGGCCCTATGTCACTAGAAATTAGAATAATTATAATAATACTTCATATAAAAACGGAAACTTTTCGGAATAAAATAATTATAATAATATCAAAACGTCTTAAAGAGTTGTCAAATCAATCTGCATAAAAAAAAAATCCAAATTAATTAGTTACTTCATACAAACAAAAAATAACATTATAAATTATTCTTCTTACAATTTACTTAATTAGATATATCAGTTGACCTCTTTGCAGCGAAGCATCTCTACAACCTGGGTCATGGTGGGCCTATCATCCTTGCCTTCTGCAACGCATTGCAAAGCCACCTTGAGCAGAAGTTCCATCTTAGCCGAGTCATATCTGCCGGCCATGCTTGGATCTAAAATCTCCTCAATATTCCACGACTCGCTTGAAGCTTCACCATCAGCATGCATGATCTTCTCCCTCACCAGCGTGTCCAATCTAGTATTCTCTTTCGCCCCTCCGCCACCAGAGCTATGCTGCGTACCTGTGGGGCTCTTTCCAGTAACCATTTCCAGCACCACAATCCCATAGCTATAGACATCAACTTTAGAGGTGATAGGAAGATTATAAACCCATTCAGGAGCCATATAACCTCTAGTTCCTCTCATCTTTGAGAAACTTGAATGATCATGATCACCTCTATTCAGTAGTTTAGACAGACCAAAATCTGCTACCTTTGGTTGATAGTTGGAGTCCAAGAGTATGTTATGAGGCTTTACATCACAATGTAAAACCCACTCTAGGCACTCTTCATGCAAATAAGCTAGGCCTTTCGCTGTGCCCACTGCAATATCAAACCTCTTTTCCCAATCAAGTTCGTTAGAAGCAAGTTTTTCTGCTAAGGTTCCATGCTCCATGAACTCGTACACCAGAAGCCTATGCTTCCCCTCTGCGCAGTATCCCCAGATGTCTATCAAGTTCATGTGGTTAAGCCTCCCTATGGTATTTACTTCTGCTAGGAATTCGGCTTCTCCTTGGTTAGCTTCGTCGAGTCTTTTGACTGCTGCAACTCTCTTATCGGGCAGTATACCTTTGTATACTACCCCTCCCCCTCCTCGTCCAATCACTTCAACGAATCCCCGTGTGGCCTTTTTCAGCTCAGAAAACTTGAATCGCTTGAATCTAGACATCAGGAGGTATCCTTCTGCAACTTGGTCGGAATTCTTACCGCTCATGAACAAGAAAAAGAACACCAGGAAAATGCAGGTTACCTCTAGGCCTCCCACTGCAGTAGCAAACCAAAGCAAAAGCTTCACTGTCTTATTTTCATACGTTCCTCTAACTTGCCTGCTAAGTTCGGCTGTGCAATTCAACCTTGATTCGGCGGCATCCAGCGTCTTGTTATAGACAAAACCAGCTTTGGGTACTTTTAAATAAAAGTCTCCCTCAAAATTTGGTGTAAGTTGTCCATTGAATAACTCATACTTGGGGTAACATAAATAGCCACGGTACTGATCAGCTGCGCCAAATTTAAATTGGAAACCTTTGCAATCACACTTCTTCAGGCATTCGTTTTCACAGTGTTGTAAGGTCACATTAGGCTGGAACTCTATATCATAGCCATAGAACTCAACACGAGAAAGTTGGACAAAACTAGACAGCTTTTCAT
The DNA here is from genome assembly GCA_029856935.1 of Cyclocarya paliurus. Taxonomy (NCBI): domain Eukaryota; kingdom Viridiplantae; phylum Streptophyta; class Magnoliopsida; order Fagales; family Juglandaceae; genus Cyclocarya; species Cyclocarya paliurus. The sequence goes on from CM056953.1 coordinate 28,403,032, forward strand.
GACTCTGATTGCAAGGGAGATTGAAGTCTGCTTCACACCCAAAAGACCAATCAGTTGGATCTTTGATCTTGAATCCCTGCAAGCAAGAGCATCTCCTGCCGGAAGCATGATCATAACTACAAACACTATTGGGCCCACACATGCCATGAATCGTGCATGGATCCGACACCGCTTGCCATGTGACAACCCAATCCCACCCTTCATTCATTGCTTCCAGGCTGTATAATCGAAGGTTACCATCACGATCAAGTGTTAATCTTCTGTGAGTTTTCACACCAAAATCTGTAGCTCGGATCTCCAAATGATCAGATGACCAGAAAAAGCCCGACTCGTTCAGTACTGCAGCTCTACTAGAGTTGTACCTAGACCTTCCGGCAAGTCCAGGATCACTAAGCCATGGATCAGGCCAGTAGAGACTAGATACAACAGGACCTTGATATAACAGACGAAGGACATTATCGTTGTCAAAAAATAGCTTATAGTAGCCAGAAGAATAGTCTGCTTTGCTTGATTTTGATACAAGGGTTGAAATCCTGGTTAGTGTTTGTTGTGGAAGAAGAGTATCTGTTGGTGAATCAAAGCTCTGCCAGATGACACCACTCTGAGAATGATGTAGAACAAGATTTCCGGTGTTTTGGAGCTGTAGTTGCAATTTCGAGGACTCTAAAGGGGTCGAGGGTGCTGTTCTGGTGGCCCAAACGGTTATACCTACAGAGTTTGTTAGGCGAAGCTTGCCATCTTTCGAAAGCGAAAGCTGTGAACCTGTTCCATCAACCGGATCATCTCGGTTTGCCATCCAAACAACGGTCGGAGTTGAGGACCTTGTCAACCATATGGCAAAGCAGAAAGCGTTTTCACCGACCGGGAAAAATCCCGCAGAGAAATCAGCATTGAGAGAAACCAGTTTGTCGCTTGGGTTCTCAACAGATAAAGATGAGCCTCTGAGAACGTCAAATGTTGCTGGTGATGAAGATAGGAGAGGAGTTTGGATGAGCATAAGAAGAAGGAAGAAAATTGAGATATCCATGATGAGAATGCAAGAGGGTTGCGTAGACGAGATCATCTTTCTACTTTCTGATCGAGTCTTTATCTAGGGTACTGATAGATGCATATATAGGAGAAGAATGCAAATGTTCGCCATTTGTTTTCCAGGCCCGCTTGTTAATAAACTAAAACGAACGTTTGCAAGACCATTCCTCGATCAGACAAAGACTAGTATGGGTGAGAAACCACCGGAAATCACTGTTTTATTATTGTAATTTGTACGTCAGTGTTGATTTTTCAAACTCATGAATGGAGATTTTCAGATTGTTGACGTGTCTTTATATACCAAACTTCATGCATGGAAGATTTTCTGATTAATGGAGGTGTAATTCAGCGATGGACATCATGTCATGATCATGAAGTCAAAGTACAGCTTAAAATCTCAATTATATATGGCCTTGCTTGATGGTGCAAGTTTACGTTGACTCTCGCTAGCTTAGGGTTATTTGATTAATGTTAATGTTTTGGACAAGTACTTTTAAATGTATAAATTTATTTTATAGAAAAGTTAATTTCACTATAAAAAATTAGTTTTATTTTTTTACAATCTTGAAGTCTACTTTTTTATAAAAATTCTGTGTAAAATTTATAAATTTGAGACTTATATATATTTATCATTAATTATTCTCTTTTAAAAAATATATATATTATTTTCAATGTCTGTTACAGGAACATGATCTATATATATATGGTGGGTTCTGTTCATCGTGGCAAGCAAGGCAGCGAGGAGTGATTTTATTAGGTGTTGTGGGGTATGCTATTAATTAAATTGTAGAATAATGTATTTAATTTGGAGTCTACCATTCATCACGCAATTGAATGCGAATGCAACAAACATATATATACGTTTAGGTGTTGTGGGGTATGCTATTAATTGGAGGATTGTGGCTCAAAACCCACAAAGGGGTGATTTAAAGTCGTTCTGTATTGATTAAAATCATAAAATAGAGTGTGGAAGTATTTATTAAAAAAATTTCAAACTTTGAACGTAAAAATCATGACTTAAAATCTTTGTACATGATTTAAGCCTTTGTCTAACTTTCCTAGGTCAAGTCTCATTCTATAGCTCTATCTTCGTAAATATTCTCACTTGTGATTGTTTAAAAATATAAAACAAACTAAAATGAGTCATAGGCTCAATAAGAATCTCATCATAAAATAAAAATATTCAATATAATGTTTTTCATAAAACATTTTATGCATGAGAGTAAAATCATGATCATTTATACATATGCTTATAAAATGAAGGACTTATCTTACTAGCCCATACACTTAACCATGTATGCAAAGTTGTGCACCAGCCTCACATCCTGTAACTACAAGGGGAACCGCTAATAGTATCCTAGCATATTATGTTAGACCACGCTTAGATCTGTGACTTGCACATCCACCCATAAAATCGCATTAGTACCATGCATCTAAATGATCATTTGATTAATTGTTTTGAACTTATCTTATTGTTGAACTTATGAAAGCTTACGTGTTTTATGTAAGATAAGATGAATGAGATGCATAATATATACGTAACTATAATATGTGGAATGCAACATAATCATGAATTGTAAAGAATGACGTGCTTGTGGATATCATGACATGCGTGATCATAAATATTGACTTTCAAATAACTAACTTTAATGGTAATATATATAATTAGCTAACATGTGTTAATCCTTATTTATGATCAATCGACTTATCTTAAAGCATTGGTATTGGATTAGCCATCCTAATCTTCAAAATTTGACTAATATATAACTTTTTTCACTTTTAGCTAATCACTCAGAACTTGAAGTCTATATGGGATTATCCATCACACTCTATATAATAACAAAATATTATTCTTTTTTATTATTTATATGTCTTTAACAATTTTTTATTTTTTAAATACTTTTTATTTTTTATTTTCATAATCTCTAATAGCCTCCAACAATCATATTCATTTTCATTAATTGGATTCAACAATCTATAAAATTAGCATCTCTAGTTGACAATTTTGTAGATGTTAACAAAGAACATTATTATGCACATTCACAATCCCATATGCAGTCAACTAGAGAAACAGTTTTGGATGCACATTCATTTTTTATGCATCCAAAAAGTACCTGCGAACAAATTTTGGACATTCACAATGTTAATGGTCACTACCTGCTAGTATTCCCAAATAATTTGTATGCGCATTCACAAACCCATATGTATAAACCACATGATCACACCCTAAAACGTCAGCATATAGATGAACCTAGATGGTATAAAAAAATAAGGAATTTCACCAACATATAACAACCCAAAATGATCAACAGATTTCAACATATGCAATCCTAACAGTGGCATATAGTTTTGACAAGCATATGGTAGTCCTAACAAAACAAGTGTAGTCCTTACCCCAGCATCCCAACTCTAGTTTTTACTCTAATATTTTCTAGTCTTATAGCAGCATATAGTTGCTGCCCACAGTCACAAACTCCCATATTTACAATCCTAAATAACAAAAAATCACAAAATAGCATAGGTAATAGTTGTTGCCTAGCCACATGTATTTCAACCACATGTGGCTGCCCAGCTACAAAAACAAAGTGTAAGTTGTTTAATTACAATATTAAGTGAATAAGAATAGCCCCAAAACATTACACTAGCAAAAGGCTACACATCTTCAAAAGGTTGAGATGGAGATGGAGATGTAGATGAAAATTACTTCCGTGAATCCTTAAAAATCTCTTTATGAAGATTCAAGAAATACTCTTGCTGCATTCCATTCGATCTTCCTCTTTTTCTCCACCAGTAATTCAGCTCTATCAAAATGAAAATTGCTGACTGCTTGTCTTCTCTCCACCACGCATATGGCTCTGTCATTTCTTATGCGAGTTAAGACGTCAACAAATTTAGGGTCGGAAGCTTTTCTAGCCTTCCTCTTTCTCTCCCTTTCTTTCTTAACCTTCTTTCCTAGAAATCTCCCAAAAATGACCTCTACATTGTCATTTACTGTGTTGTCTCCTAGTGGAGTCGACTCCGCAATAGCTGGGCGTTTCTCATGTGGTTTCCTTCTCGTTGACAACATGAACATATGTTGCTACCATTTTTTGTTGGTGTATCAATAGACACCAACAATTTTCTATGGTATTATAAGTGGCTCTCTATACATGATTTTGACACTTTCAATCTAAATATGCCAAGTAGTGAGAATGTGAGAAGAGAATTTCATCAACAAATATTAGAATTCATGTAGTTAGAAACTCATATGTTGTCTTGCTTTGTCTCACCACTTGGATGCTGTAACACCCGGGCCTACCACCAAGACCATTTTCTAAAAACGTTTTGGGTGTATTCATATGAAAAGTCCATTTAAAATTAACGAGTAATTTTTGAAATAGATTATGGGCCCAATTTTTATTTTGATGGATACCAATATTTTTATTTAAGCTTGGTAATTAAGTTAAAATCATTAAAAATTTTAGATTAGGTGAAATTTTTTTATGTGCCGAGAAATTTGTGGGACAAATTGGATTATTTTAGAGGTTGAATCAAGGGCCAAAACTCAACGAAAAACACTACACCACCCACGTCTCCCATTTCCACTAGGATTATTATTTTAAAGTTCTATTTCTGTTAAGATTCCATACCAACTACTATACCCACGAATCCACCCTCATGAACTCATGCACGTCTCTCGTCTAGGTTCAAACTACCTATATATACATATACACACAAGTAGACCCAAGTTCAGTGCCTCCACTTACGTAGAAAAAAAAAAAGAGAAACCAAGCAACTGCTTGGGTTGCCACAGCTTGCGTTCCAGTGAAACACCTTCTCCACGTAGCTACTACTAGCCTACTACACCTCCACAAACCACCAGCCCACACTCAATCTCCACTCCACGTCACAGCATAACAACCTCGAACAGAAACCACCCAACGTGCCCACAACCTAAACCTCTGCCCCACACCATCATGCTGCCACCATGAGATGCTCCCTCCAGACCATTACCCACCCAATTGTACCACCAGAAAAAGCTTTGTTCAACCACATGAAAATAGAGCATGCGTCCTCCACCATGAGTCACAACGCGACCGCCCAAGGGCTCAACTTCGAAACCATGACGAGACAAGCAAGAACCACTCAGAAGAGCCACAGAAAACATTGTTCGTGCTACCCCAAATCCATCGTTCCCCTCTCGGAAAGCCACGCTGGTGCACTACACTGCCTCTCTCTCCCTCTCCCATCACCCTCTCTCTCTCTCTCTCATCAATATTTCTCATCCTTCCACGGTGCGCTACCACCGCTCCCAACCACCTTGTTGTCGTTTCGTTGCTGCCTCTTACTCTCTCTCTCGGTAAAAATATTTTCCTCTCAACGTCAAGCTTTTATCTGGTTTTCTTCTTTCTCCAAAAACATAAGTTGCTTTGTAAAATAGCTTTTAGGTTTTAAGCCTAATAGACATGAATATTTACAAAGATTTCCATTAAGCCTTGTTATGATGGGGTTTTCTATAAAGAACCTCAAGATTTCTTTTGAAGTATTTTACGTTATTGGCCTAGGTAAGTCTTGGCAGAATACTTATTTGACTTGGGCTGGGCTTGATTTTTTAAAATTGAATATTTATTTTAAGTTGGGCTTGGTGTTAAATAGATTTGCAATTGAGTTCGACTTATGCCAAGTGAATATTAAGTGGAGATGTAATTTTCATGGGCTTAGTTTTAATTAACTAATTATGTCAGCCATACATTTTATTTTATAGAAATAATTTAGAGTTTAATGCATTAGACCAAAAAATTTAGGAGATATAGATTAAATTGGGGAGTGATGATATTTTAGGGTTGCGAGAGTTTTTTTATATTTTTAGAAAAAAAAGAAAGGTTATTTTAGTATTCTAGACTTGAATGAAAAATTATGGGTTTAATTAGAGATTTAAGTTACATGTTTATTTTATAGGTGACGATTGATATTCGTTCGGTACTATTGTGAAAAAATTAAGAAAGTTAAGAAGTTCAGGTAAGCGGGATTTCTATGCTAGACTTTGCATAAAATAATTGAACTGAGGTCAATTTTGAAAAATATGCATATTTTGTTACAAAAAAAAATCTAAAACAATCTTAGTTATTTGTTCGACATTAGTCATGAAATTTTGTATAAGACTAAACTATTTTCTGGCATGACTGGTGTAGACATGAGCTATTTTTGCATTTTATTTCTAAATTATGCAAAAAAGAGTAAATATGAGAATTTGTGCATAAATTTTATTTTTGAGATCTGATTTCATTCTGTTTTGAAGATGTTTTGTACTCTGATATAATATGATGTGATTTTTGAAACCTCTGGCATGACATTTTGTTTCTGTTCCATTTTGACCTTACCACGTGTCTAAAATTGTGGTCTCTATTCAGGTTAGTACCAACTTTTCTATTTTCGGTGCACCCACTTTGGAAGCCAAGTGATATTTTGTGGCGTCTTTCCTGTGTACACACTCAGGGTTCTAAAAATAATAAGGAGAAGATTTCACATTCTATTTCTGCTCTGTTGGCTGTCGGGATTTGCACAACCCTACCATGAGGGCTAAATATGGAATTCTATTCTGATGTGATGCTTTAGTTATCCTATGCCAAAGTAATTCTGAATAAGAATATTTTTGTACTTTCGCTCTGATTTTTTTATAACATGTTCTGATTTTGCATTCTAAAAATATAAATATATTGTTTTGCATTTTGAACTCTGTAAATATTTATATTTACATACTAGTATATGTTCTCTTATTACTGAATTGTTGATAACTCGTATCTTATCTCCACAATATTTTTCTGATGATTTTGATACATTAGCTGGAAGTCAAGAGTAGGAAGTGTTTGCAAGGTTTGATGGTCGTAGAGGAATAAGTACCAAATGATACAAATAATTATTGGAAAGTTTTATTTAGTAGATTTATTATGTTATGTTATTTGGTATTCTGAATCAAAGATATTTTCGAGTCTTTGTGGAGATTTTAATTTAATTCATTGAAGTATTTGTTTTGTGTCCTTATGGAGGAACATGGGTATTTGTGTTGAGCAAATAAGTTAATATTTTATAGAGTCTCTGGGTAATTTAAAAATGGTGTTATTAGAGATAAGTTTAAGTAACAAGAGCCAACTTTCTAGATTTTCAAGACCTGGGGATTACAATTGGTATCAGAGACAAGTTTGTGATTCCGTAGACTATAATATTTGAAGTTTTGGATATTTGTGGGCTTGAGGAAATAATTTTCAAATTTGAGGTGTAGACCTTTGTAGACTATAAGAGATGATTCTATTTGTATCTAAGGTTTTAGAATCTGGCAAGTTTTTGGAATCTGTTCTTGGAAATTTGAGGTCTTAGATTGAGTGGATTTTAAGAATTGATCTGATTTGGTTCTTAGCTTCTTATCTAGTAGGAACCTTGAGGTCAAGTTTAAGAGTAATTGAGGTAAACTTTTGCACGTAGGCTTTAATCAGAATGGTTTGGTGTAAATGGAATGAACTTTTGAGTATGTTTACTTTAAGCCAGTTTAGTAAATGAGAAAAAAATGAGTAAGAGAATAAATTGTTATTTTGTGATATATAGATTAATTGGTAGTTACATTTATGCTTGGTTTATAATTTTTAACATTCCCTTTGAAACATTTAATATAGTAGAGTCTTCCAAGATGGCAGCTCATTGCTGTATTCAAAATCTTGAGGACTTGAACTTGAGAAATGATGAGGGAGGATGCATCGTAGAGTAATTCAACCGGATGCAACCTCCCACTTTTGATGGGCATGGAGACCCAACCTTGGCTGAGGATTTGATCCAGGATATTAAGGAGATATTTCATGTCTTGAATTGTACTGATGAACAAAAAGTACTGTACTCTACCTTCAAGCTGAGTACAATAGGATTTATGAGCAGGGGTTGAATAATAGGATTTATGAGCGAGTGGTGGGCTTTCAGATCCAAAGTTTTTTAGAGTTAGTGAACAAGGCCATAGTATTTGAACAAAGCCTCAAAAGAAGTGCAAAACTTCAAGATTAGAGGAAAAGAACTACCCCACAAGGATCTTCCTCTCATATGGATCAAAGGCCATGGAAGAAGAGAAACAAATGGAGCAGCTCAAGTAAGAGGCAAATGCAGGGAAATTAACCAAATGACCTCGGTAAATTTTGAAATCGTGCATATAAAGGGGAGTGCAAAAGGGAGGTGGGGTCATGTTTTCAATGCGGTAAGACCAGGCACCACATCAGGGAATGCCCATTACTATTGGGAGACAACAAGAAGCCCAACCCACCTCTAAGTCCCCAACAAACGATATAGGAAAATAATCAACATTGAATGGGACCAGCTCGAGTGTTTGCACTGATACCTGGGGATGCTAAGGACGACAACGATGCGGTCACAAGTACTCTACTCCTTTTCTACTAGAAAGCAACTGTTTTAGTTCAGTGGGATTAATCATTCTTGCATTTTAATAGAATTTTACCAAGTGCAAAGGATGACATAGAACACATAGGAATGTACAAGGGTGCATAGTCTATAATTACAAGCCAAGAAAGAATTGCACAAATAAGAGTTGATAGGGATTAGACACACTAATTCATATCCATGAGACTCTAGCCTTAGGTGTTGGGTTGGTCAATGTGTATAATGGAAGTGTGAATTTTGGAAATATGATGGTTGATATTACTTTCTATTGATCAGAACAATTCAAGACACAAAATGTGAGCAGGTCAACTGGATGCACCCTCCCACTTTTGATGAGCGTGGAGACCCAACCTTGGTAGAGGGTTGGATCTAGGATATTGAGGAGATACTTCGTGTCTTGAATTGTACTGATGAACAGAAAGTAATATCAACCATCATATTTCCAAAATTCACGCTTCCATTATACACATTGTGTAACGCCCATCCTCGTGGTGGGTATTTTTACAAAATATTTTAGAAAATACGACGGGAATTACCGTCCTCTTTAAAACACTTTTACTGTTCTTCCCAAGGTGCAAGACTTTACGTTATAAAATAAAATGTGTTTTTATAATAAAAGAGGCTTGGGGTTTAAAACAGTGAAAAATATAAATCTTTAAAATAATAAAAAAAACATGTTCTTACATTTAAAACCATCATGCCTAGACTTCCGTGCCCTTCTCCTTTGGCCGTGTCCCTCCTGAGCGTACTGCTCATTCAGTTCCTGTGGGGGGAGGAGCACACATAAAAACTAAAATGAGTCGAATACTCAGTAAGCGTTACTTCATACAGTTAAAATATAAAAACATAGGTTTTCATTCATGCATTCATCATTCCATACATACTATATGTACATGCATACATGCTTTCGTTTGAAAATATTACTGACGGGGTTTTTCTTCTTTAAAACCAGTTTTCTTTTTTTAAAACGTTTCTCCCGTCAGAGCCTCCATTTCTTAAAGAATGCGTGCATTCTTACGTTACCTTTTCTTTTCGTAAACGTAAGTAGACAGGGGTTTTCATATTTAAAACGTGTTTTTCTTTTGGTAAAACTTTACCCCGTTACTGCCTTCATTTCTTAAAGAGTGCCATGCATTTATACATTCTTTTCTTATCACTTTCATAGGCCAGTGCACACTATTACGCCCTGTGTGCTGGGGTTAGCGGCCTTTTGGGCTGATGGATTCGCCCATGGCCACGGGTTGGAACCTCTTTCCGTCAGGGATGCAGCACTAGGTGCACTACCAGATACTACTGCTCGGCATTGCAATCTGTCCATTCATTCATTTGGGTACCCTGTTCATTCATTTCATGTGGCTGTTATGTATTTTCATACATTTATGCACGCTCATGCTTTTCTTTCGTTCTTTCTTACGTTCATTCATTCATGGCGGCTCTAGAGAGCCGCAGCTTTCGTTCATTTCATGTGCATGAGCATGTCTTTCCTTTCTTTTCGTTTCATTCATGCTTTCATAAAAAAAAAAATCTTTTCGTGAGAAAACTTTCTTTTGGGGTGAGAGCTCGAAAACCTCTTTTTGTTCATCATCTTTTCTTTAAAAATACATACAATAATTACTACGTATAGTCATCCATTCACATGCATACACTTAATACTTTTGGGTGCGTAAACAGGGGCTGCCAAAGGAGGCCGTACATACTTATACTTTAAAAGCGTTACTTTTCGTTCTTCTTTTCTTAAAAACGTCTGCCTTTGAAAGGGGAGACCATCTCTTTTCTTAGTCTTCTTAAGGAAACACATTTTCTTTTTTTTCTTTTTCATATCTTTAGAAAACTCTAGAAGAGTATGAACGTAACACTTACCTGGACTCCATGCTACTTTCACACCATACAGTCCGTTCATACCGTACAGTCCATTTATGCGTATGTCAGATGGCAACCTACATGCATACATAACCTTATCGTTATTCTCTATCTAGTGCATAAGCAACTGACTAGAAATAGAGCTATGCTTTACTTAGAGAACACTCTCCTTCTATACCGTGCTCTTTCATGTTTCTTATTATGATAAAAACCCTTAGAGACCCATTACGGTCTCTACTTCCTTCAACCTTAACGTTCTACTCCGAGTGCTTACTCACTAGGATGAACTTATGTTCATCTTAGGATTAAGACACTAGGACTTTTGTCTTGTTCTTCTTACTAACCACATCCCGACACACGACTTAGACCAACCAAGTCATGCATCCCATTCTTAGACAGTACCTTCATCATTACCCTCATGTATCTTAGCTCACTCTACTTCTCATGACCATCCGTACACATCACACGGCTCTAAGCCAACCTTGAGGTTTAAGTACCGTGTCATCATACATAGGATAGATTACCCATTATTTACGGTAAATCCATCCAGCACATGTGTCTAACTAGACAACACACGTACCTTACCCTTTTTATCATCTGAGACCAACATACCTTACATTGGTCATCGGGTCGTATGAACAAGCGCCATACTCCAATACCATCCTTCCCTTACCTGGCTAGCATGACTCTCCGTGCTACCCGAACCTCGTGACAGTTCATCCCAACACTTAGCCGATGAGACTCTGTTCATAACCACACTTTACGTCATGCCATATAACTCGAGACTGTTCCCAAGCTACACCGTGACCTTGTCACATCACCTCACATATGTCTTAGGTCATCACAGCGCAACTCCATGATGGACCACGTCACTTCATGACGTTGCCCAATCATGCTTACGCTGCACTGCTCTGATACTTCTTAGCCACTTCACACTTATTCCCGACCATAAGCCAATCACATGGTGACACCCGTCGCCTTGGCCACAACCAAACTTTGCAGCCATTTCGGGACATTGTTCCATAGTTCCCGACACCATACACCAAGTTCTTCCCCTAACAATTATGCAACCATCATCATCCTTGCGACACGCCATATGGTGTATCGTTGCACCTCAGGGAGTACACTCAATGCATACTCCCTTCACAACACTATGCCACATCACCACTACGGCACACGCGCCGTATGGTGTATCGTCTCACCACATGGAGTATACCCCCCGTATACTCCATTACGTCACTACAACACATCACTATTCTGGCATACACGCCATATAGTGTATCGTCTCACAATATGGAGTACACTCCTCTTGTACTCCATTCACGACATTACGTCACAACACCATTATAGCACACACGCCACATGATGCAGCACTTACCACATAGAGTATACTCCGCGTATACTCTACTCATAGAACCATGCCACGTCACTGCTATGGCACATACGCCATATGGTGCATCCTTCCACCACATGGAGTACATCCCACTTGTACCCCACTTACGACACTCCGCTACGTCACCAATACGGCACACACACCATATGGTGCATCGCTCCACCACATGGAGTACACCCCTCATGTACTCCATTCACAGAACTACACTACGTCACTTCACAGCACAATCCACAACACTACACAGCACAGACCACAACACTACACATCACAGACTACAACACCAACAGCACAGATCCCAACACTTCATGACACACTTCCCAATCCACCCAACACTTCCCGCCACAGTCCACATCACTATACAACACACTTCCCAACTACGCCCAACACTTCACATCACAGCCCATCACATCACCATCATACTACACAGGAATCCTATAATACTAACAGCACAGTCCACAACCTAGTCAACTAGCTAGCATCTAACATAAATAGCGAGGGATAGAGAATTATACCATCGACGAGATAGCCCGTGCGTCGCTTGTTGACCGTCACAGCGAATACGCTAGAGGAGCGTACGGGGTGGTTACACCGTGTACAATGACTGTTTAAGTGTTTGGATAGCTAGGTGTGGTCTTGGAAGGGCCTAAGGTGGCCTTGATGATGATGACAATGAGCGTATCATGGCGGATCTTGCCGTGTACAGTGGCGGTCAGTCACGCGCAGTGACTGTCCATCACGTGCAGTGATTACCCACCACATAAAGTGGTGGTTTAGGCTTGGGCTAGGGGAGGTTGCTAGTGGAGCCGTGGAGGCTAGGTGGTGATCGGCACGGTGGTCTATAGTGGCTGGCCATGCACTGCGGGGGAGGAGAAGCCGTGGGAGAGTGCGAGAGAGTGTGGGGCTGTGGGTGGTAGATCGGGGCCGTGGGTGGTACCATTGGGTTCATGGTGGCCTAAGGATGCCGGCTAGGGTGGTTGTTCGCTGTGGGTGGCAGCGAACGGCGGCGGATCGGGCTAAACCCTTGCTTCGCCATGGGAGACACCGGGAGGTGGAGGAGAGGCCTATTGGTCGTGGGTTTGCTGGAGGAGCAAGGGGGAGACCTTAGGAGTCTCGTGGTGGTGGCCGGTGGCCGAGATGGCCGCGCACGGTGGCGCTAGGAGGCCGCACAGTGAATCCGTGCGTGATGCACTTGTGCTCGGGCATAGGAGGCTACCGGTGGGGAGAGGGAGGCCGAGATCACTGAAGGAGGCCAATCAGTGGCTGGGGAAGCTGCCCTAGAGGTGGTGGCACCGGAGGATGATGCACGGTGGCGCTGTGGCTCCTAAGCCCATTTGGGCTTGCATAGCTGTGGGAGGAGGAGGAGAGAGCGTGGGAGGAAAAGGCCGGCATGGGTGGACTTGCCGGAGGGAGAGGAGGCCGGTGGTGTGGGCGATGAGGCACACCGGCGCACGGCGTCGCCGGGCTAGGGCTGGGGCCGTTCGGGCGAGAGAGAGAGGAGGCTGCGTACGGGGGGGGCCGAAAGGGAGGAGAGAGAAAGGGGAGGGAAAAGTGAGGGGAAAAAGAGAGGGGCTAGGGTTTTATCCTTAAACCCGACATCTGGGGTTCTATAAAAATGGTCTACGATAACCCTTAAATACTGATTTGAAAATGCGTAAAAGCTAACTTATTTAAAAGCACTGAGAGGAATTAAGATAGAATATTATTTAAAATAATATTCTTTCATCATTTATAAAATGATGAAGTCTTACTTAAAATATTTAAAGGAGTAAAACTATTAAATAAATAAAGATTCCATCATTATTTAAATCACCTAATATTTTAAATAACTGGAATCATTTATATAAAATGATTCCCTACAATTATAATATTTTTGGAGCTCTTCAAAGATATTATAATTGAGTTATTTAAAATATTCTTTATTGAAATAGTAAGTGAAATCTTCCATGTAAAATACACATTACTTTAAAACACAAAACTAGCTTTATAAATTACGTAGTATCTTTTAAAAACACGCCATCGGGGCCTGGCACGCGTAACGGAGCTATTAGGCACTAGAGAGAGGAGTGGGCAGGCTGACGCATCTGACGTAATTGCTTACGTCAGAAGAAAGGAAGGAGTAGGGTGTTACACATTGACCAACCCAACACCTAAGGCTAGAGTCTCATGGATATGAATTATTGCATCTAATCCCTATCAATGCTTATTCTCGCAATTCTTACTTGGCTTGTAATTATAGATAACGTACCCATGTACATTGTGTTCTATGTCTTCCTTTGCACTTAGTAAAATTCTATTAAAATGCAAGAATGATTAATCCCACTAAACTAAAACTATTTCTTTCCAGTAGAAAAGGAGAAGAGTACCTGTGACCGCATCGTTGTCTTCCTCAGCATCCCCAGGTGTCAGTGCAAACACTCAAGCTAGTCCCATTCTACGCTAATTATTTCTCAGTCAGTTGGGGACCTGGAGGTGGGTTGGGCTTCTTGTTGTCCCCCAATAGTAATGGGCATTCCCTAATGTGGTGCCCGATCTTACCGCATCGAAAACACGACCACACCTCCCTTCTACACTCTCCTGTGTGTGCACAATAACAAAACTTACAGAGGTCTTTTAGTTGATTTCCCTACGTTTGCCTATGACCTGAGCTGCTCCCTTCGTTTCTCTTATTCCACGGCCCTTGATCTATATGAAAAGAAGATCCTTGTGGGGTAATTATCTTCTTCTGATCTTGAAGTTCTGCACTTCTCTTGAAGCTTCATTCAAATAATGTGGCCTTATTTACTAACTTTGAGAAACTTTGGATCTGAAAGTCCACCACTCGCTCATAAATCCTATTATTCAACCCCTCCTTATAAATCTTATAGTACTCAGCTTGAAGGTGGAGTACAGTACTTTCTATTCATCAGTACAATTCAAGACACGAAGTATCTCCTCATTATCTAGGATCTAATCCTCAGCCAAGGTTGGGTCTCCACGCCCATCAAAAGTGGGAGGGTGCATCCAGTTGAACTGCTCTATGGTGCATCCACCCTTATTATTTCTCGCGTTCAAGTCCCCAAGATTTCGAACACAACGACGAGCTACCATCCTGCAAGACTCATACTTGGTTAAACGTTTCAAAGGAAATATTAAAAATTATAAACTAAGCGTAAATGTAACTTCCAATTAATCTATATATCATGAAATAACAATTTATTGTGTTACTCATATACTAAACTGGCTTAAAGTAAACATACTCAATAGTTCGTTCCATTTACACCAAACCATTTTGATTAAAGCCTGCATGTAAAATTTTACCTCAATTACTCTTAAACTTGACCTCAAGGCAGACTTTCATACTAGATCAAAAGCTAAGCACTAAAGCAGATCAATTCTTAAAATCCACACAATCTAAGATCTCAAATTTCCAAGGACATATTCCCAAAAGCTTGCCAGATTCTAAAACCTTAAATACAAATAGAATTTTCTCTTACAGTCTACAAATGTCTACACCTCAAATCTGAAAATTATTTCCTCAAGCCCACAAATATCCAAAATCTCAAATAGTATAATCTGCAGAATCTCAAACCTGTCTCTGATACCAACTGCAATGCCCTGGTCCAGAAGGTCCAAAAAGTTAGCTCCTGTGGAGGGAGGGGCACACATGAAAACTAAAATGAGTCAAATACTTAGTCGCATTACTTCATACCGTTAAAATATAATAACATAGGTTTTCAGTCATGCATTCATCATTCCATACATATTATACGTACATGCATACATGTGATCATTTGAAAACATCACTAGGCGGGATTTTTCTTTAAAAAGGGTTTTCTTTTCGTAAACCGTCTCCCGTCAATGCCTTCATTTCTTGAAAAATGTGATGCATTCATACATTCTTTCTTATCACTTTCCTTTAACCGTTACACACTGTTACTCCCCGTGTGCTGGGGTTAGCAGTCTTCCTTTGAACCAGAATTCTGCCCGTCGCCACGGGTTGGGAACCCCTTTTCAGTCAGGGGCAGCACTGGGTGCACTACCAATACTACTTACCCAGCATTGCAATCTGCCCAGTCCAGTCCTTTGGTACCTCTTTCATTCAGTCATGGTCATTATGTATTTTCATACGTTAAAACGTTCAATCCTTTCCTTTCAGTTCAGTCCTTTCTTTAAGTCCTTTCTTTTCAGTCCTTTTCATTTATTAGTTCGTTCATCAAAAAATGTCCTTTAAAAACATGAGCTTAAACATCATCTTTCAGCCCTTAAAGCATTTCAGTCTTGAAACATTAGTTCATAGAGACATTTAAAATGTCAGTTAATAATGACATTTAAAACACTTTCTTCACGTCATTTAAAGCATCAGTTAAAGCACGAGGCATAAACCTCAACATTTCTTTTTCGTAGAAAATACATACAATAGATACTGCGTATAGTCATCCATTCACACGCATACAATTAATACTTTAGGTTGCATAAAAAGGGACTGCCAAGAAGGGCCATACATAGTATACCTTTAAACATTATACTTAGCATGTTTTTTTCATAAAACATCGTTTTCTTTCATTTCGTAAAGTATCGTAAAGGAAAAGCATTTCATTTTCTTTTTCGTATATTTTAGAAAACTCTAGAAGAGTATGAACGTAATACTTACCTGGACTCCATGCTACTTTCATATCATGAAATCCATTCATGTACGTGTCAGATGACAATCTACATACATACACATAACCTTAGTGTTATTCTCTATCTAGTGCATAAGCAACTAAACTAGAAATAGAACTACGCTTCACTTGAAACACTCTCCTTCTATCCCATGCTCTTACGTGTCCTTTACTATGCTTAAAATTTTAGGATCTACTTACGGTCACTATCTCTTCCAAACTCAAGGTCTTACCCAAAGTGCTCATCCACTAAAGTGAACCTATGATTCACCTTAGAGTTAAGACACCGAGACCTTCGTCTTACTCTTCTTACTAACCTTATCCCGATGCATGACTCAGACCAACTAAGTCACGCACCTCAGTCCTAGACAATACACCGGTCACTACCTTCATGTATCTTAGTTCACTCTAAATCCTCATGCCCATCCATACACGCCACACGGCTCTAAGCCAACTCTGAGGCTTAAGCACTGTGTAACCATGCTTAGAATAGATTACCCATTATATATGGCGAATCTGTCCAACACGTGTGTCTAACCAGATTACACACGTACCTTACCCCTTCATCACCTGAGATGGCAAAGATTCAAGCACTTGCCATACAAGAAAGTTATCTGCCAACTCAACTTTCATTCTTTTGAGTTTGTTAAAGAAATGAGTAAGTTTCATGATGTGCTCTCGGACTCCACTCACCCCATCATAAGTTGTGGTAGTAAGAAGTTTCATCAAAGTTCACTTTTCTACCTTATCAAACTTCATAAATTTCTTTCCAACGGCATCAAGATATTCTTTAGCACTATCTGTATTAGCTATGTTCTACCTGATAAACTTGTCAATAGTATACTTCATAATCATGAGACAAATCCTATTAGAATGCACCCATTGCTCATAACGAGTCTATTCAACCGCAGAACTTTCACTAGTGGGTTCAACAAGCGCATCAACCCATAAAACCAAATCCAAATTCATGATAGTCAAATTAATAGTGAGAGACTTATACCAATCCTCACAATTGGTTCCCGTTAAACTCTTGATGGCAGACAAAGAGAGAGACGGAGTCGCATTGCCATAAGCTATGGAGAATATAACAAAATTTATTATGCATGTGAAGGAAGAAATATGTACCCATAAATGTCTCCATTAGGCAATCTTATATCCATGCTAGAGTCTTATTCAAAATAGACTCTTACGCACTATGCTAAAGCCCAAGATATATAAAAGTCTCTTATGCATGATAAAGCAAAATAATTAAATACAAGGACTTAAAATGACCCACTACCGAGAGGATAGGACTAGGCCACCAAATGCCAATCACTTAACTATTATCTTTATCGTCCTAAGCATCCTACCAAATAATGGTTTGCCGACGGGGTAAAAAATTCACTATCTGTATGGATCTTAGTATAATGTCATTAAGCATAAACATGATCTGTAACGTCCCGTACCCGGAAGGGTTGGAGAATTACTACCTGTCATTTACAATCTTGTCTCTCAAAGCATCTAAAACTCCAAGGATTTCATAAATAGTCCACAATCTCATATTTTCCAAATAACCATAATACAAACTCCATAAGTCATCATTACAAAATAACATAAACAAAGGAGTGTCCACAATCTCCCAATAATTTCAACAAAATAAAACAATCTATCTTTAAGTCTCCATAGATCCAAATAACATAAAGTAATTCATATACTCAAGTTAAACCCTTATACTAACGAAGGTACCCTTAGGTACTCGACCTTCTATCCATATCTCGTTAAGCTCCAATTTCTATTCTTGACCCCCAGCTGGGTCATTAATATCATCTAAAAAATATTTGGAGATAAAGGGGGTGAATTATCAATAACTCAGTAAGAAGAGAAAATATACTAGTATGTAAACATGAGCCTTTTCAGAAAATTCAGTATGCAGAAACAAAACATTTCATTTTCATATGCACATCTCAAAATGTATTATCAGAAAATCAGAGCGACTTTTCAATCTTTTCATATTCATAAACCATTTTCATATTCAAAAACACTTTCATATTAGAAAAAAAAACGCTTTCATATTCAAAAACGCTTTGGCATAACATAACTGAACATCTCCATCTTATCATATCATATCATATCATGTTATAACATATACCATGTTTAACCCCCGTGGTAGGGATGTGCTATCCCCGGTGGCCAAACCAGGTAGTATCATATTGTGAAACTTCTTCTTTTTCAATCTCGAAGCCCCGAGTGTGCACACAGGAAAGAACACATAAAAGACCACTTTGTTTCCAAAGTGGGTGCACTCATATGATATCATATTATGTTGGTACCAACCATATCACGTGAACTAGTATCGTCATATCAGAACCATATTCAAAATCAGAATCAAACAGATAAGTATGCCAAAGGTTTTTCATATCCATATCATATCAAAACATGTGCTAAACATATTCATATCATTTCTATTTAATCAAAAATAGATCCAAATCATTTCATATCACATGTATAAAAATCTCATTGATATCATATTCGCTCTTTTGCATATTTCATAAACATGTCAAATATTGCTCATGTCTACACTTTTCATGTCAAAAGTATTTCTTTTCTCTTTCATACATATCTCATGAATGAATACAAAACATATACTGAGGTTGTTTTTCACCTTTTCTTTTTAAAACAAAATGCACATTTTTACAAACTAACCTCAGTTTTTTTGTAAATAGCAAATCTAGCATAGGAACCCCTCTTACCTGGACTTCTTAACTTTCCAAAAAAATTTCTCAACAATGTCGAACAATTATCAATTGTCACCTATAAGATAATCACGCTATAAGATACGTAATTCTCGTAAATTTTCAATCAATCACGTATTCGATATTTAAGCCTAAGCTCCTAAAATAACCTATTTTAATTCATTCCTCAAAACCTAAAATTCTCATAACCTCAAAATATATCATCCCTTTCTAAAATCATCAATGTCCATTTAATAACTTCGACTAAAACATTAAAGGTCTAACTTATTTACTATTGGGCTCTTACTATGATTTATAAAACTATATAACATAACTATATCGAAATCATTATAAGTAGAAAATCATACTTTTGTTTAAATCAAAAGAAAATATTCTTTTAAAAGGATTCAAAAATTAGATTTTGCGCTTACTGATCATTCCAAAAATTTATCAGTATTTACTTAATAAATATTCCGTTAAAATATCAGTCTTTAAAAAAAAAACCAACTTAACGATAAAAAGCACAAGCGTCTTAGTCCAAAAATAAAAATAAAAACTGCAGCCCACAAGAAACCCCTCCAAAACCAAAAATGGATTAAAGCTTTCATGATTTAATGGCATAACGGTAAAGATCCTTCATCTACTACACTAACAGATGCATATAAATATATATCTATATATATATAAATATATATATATATATATATATCCTTTTAAGCAAACTACACGAGAGCAAAAAGAAATACTCCTTTGCCTCTTGGTGCGGGAAACAGGGGTTGTTCGTGAGGTGGGGGTGGTCCTTGGTTTCGAGTGGCTAAGCAGCGGCTAAGCGAAGGTGTTACAGCATAAACATTGGATGTGGGTGAGCCGTGGTAGGTGGCACCGAGGAGTGGGGTGGCTGCAAGTGAGGCTCTGTTTTAGGTGCTTGGAACAGAGTTGTTTTGGCTTGTAGTGGAGGCTACGGGGACGCTGGACGGTGGCTTCGTGTGGCTAGGTGTGGTGGTGAGGTCAGGGCTGAGGGTGTGAAGAGAGGGCGACGACACTGAAACTGGGATTGAGGATGCTTAACATATAAATATATATAATCTATAAGTGGAAACAAATAAAACCTAAAGAAAAGAGAAAGGGGGGCATGCATGAAAGAGGAAAAAAAGGAGCGAACCGGAGCGACATGGATTCTAGAAAAATGCTTCCACGGGCCTAGGCTCCTTAGAAGTGAGTTGGGTTAGGGCCAGGGCTGGGTCTTACATCCTCCCCCCCTTATAAAATTTCCGTCCTCAAAATTTGTTATAAATTGCCAAAACTCCCATCGAAAAGTCGTGGGTATTTATCTCGCTTTTCTTCCTCCAATTCCCAAGAAGCTTCATTAGTAGCGTGATTATTCCACAACACCTTAACCAAAGGAATAATTCGTGTCCATAACACTTGTTCTTTCCTCTCTAAAATCTGAACTGGTTCTTCCGCATAAGTCATACCTTTCTGAATTTGAAGTGGTTCATAGTCAATAATGTGCGCCAGGTCTAGGATGTACTTCTTCAACATGGAAATATGAAATACATTATGCACTCAAGTGCAAAGGGAAGTGCTACTTTATATGCCACCTATCCAACCCGGTCAAGACTCTCAAATGGACCAATATATCTTGGGCTCAACTTGCCCTTCTTTCCAAATCTCATAACTCCTTTCATCAGTGCTATTCTAAAAAGTACTTTATCCCCAACCTTAAATTCTAACTGGCGGCGACGTTTATCTGCATAACTCTTTCGTCGACTCTAAGCTGCTTTCATTCTACCCCAAATAATATCTATCTTCTCTGTGGTCTGCTGAATAATCTATGGCCCCAAAAGTTTCATTTCACCTACTTCATCCCAATACAATGGTGATCTATACCTTCTGCCATACAAAACCTCGTAAGGTGCCATTCCAATGCTAGCTTGGAAACTATTATTATAAGCAAACCCAACCAAAGGTAAATGTTGCATCCAAGTTCCCTTAAAATCCATCACACATGCCCTCAACATGTCTTCCAAGATCTGAATAGTTCTTTCTGACTGTCCATCTGTCTGTGGATGAAATGCAGTACTGAAACTTAACTTAGTACCCATTGCCTCTTATAAGTTTCGTTAGAACTTGGAATGAAACGAGTGTCTCTATCAGAGATAATGGACACTGGTACCCCATGCAACCTCACTATCTCCCGCACATACAGCTTAGCTAGTTTCTCCAGTTTATAAGAAATTTTAATGGGCACAAAATGAGCAGTTTTTGTTAAGCGATCCACGATCACCCATATAGCATCTTGTCTGCTTAAAGTCTTTGGTAGACTTGTCACAAAGTCCATGGAGATATGCTCCCACTTCCACTTTGGAATCTGGAGTGATTGTAATAATCCAGCTGGTTTCTGATGCTCCGCCTTCACCTGTTGGCAAGTTAGGCACTGTTCCATGAATTTAGCTATTTCTCTTTTCATACCATTCCACCAAAATATTCTCTCAAATCCCAATACACCTTGGTACTCCTCGGGTGAACCGTGTACAAAAAGCGATGTGCTTCTTTGAGAATTACCTTTTTCAGTTCATTATTAGCTGGCACGCACAATCTACCTCTAAACCTCAAAACTCCATCATCAGAAATGCTAATGTCGGATTTTTCCCCATTCCCTACTTCTTCCACTAGCTTCACCAATTCTGAATCCACTTTTTGAGCAGCTTTGATTCTATCTTTCAAGGCTGGTTGAACTATCAAACTGTCCATGAAAATACTTGTATCACTAGTGATGACCTCAATACTGGCTCTTTCTAAGTCCATGAACAACCTATGTTGAGTGGTAAGGATTGCAACTGCCGGTCTCATTGACTTCCTACTTAAGGCGTCGGCTACAACATTAGCCTTGCCTGGATGATAATTGATGGTGCAATCATAATCCTTGATCAACTCAAGCCATCTCCTCTACCTCATATTTAATTCCTTTTGGGTGAAGAAATATTTCAAACTCTTGTGATCTGTATAAATTTTGCACATTTCCCCATACAGATAGTGCCTCCAAATCTTAAGTGCAAAAATGACTGCTGCAAGTTCCAGATCATTCATGGGATAATTTTGCTCATATGCATTCAGTTGGCGTGAGGCGTATGCTATAACTTTCCCATGTTGCATCAGTACGCACCCCAAACCAAGCCTTGATGCATCGCTATAAACTACAAATCCACCTCTAGTAGTGGGGATTGTTAATACTGGAGCTGTCACTAATCTTTGTTTCAACTCCTAGAAGCTTTCTTTATACTTTGTTGTCCATTCAAACTTATTATTTTTCCTTATGAGAGCAATGAGAGGAACTGCTATCCTGGAGAAACCATCAATAAATTGACGGTAATAACCTGCTAATCCCAAGAAGCTTCTAACCTCATGAACATTCTTCGGTGCTGACCAGTTAACTACTGCTTCCACTTTTCCCAAGTCCACTGAAATGCCATCTTTTGAAACTACATGCCCCAGAAATGCGATTGAATCAAGCCAAAATTCACACTTCTTCAATTTAGCAAACAACTTTTTATGTCTGAGTGTCCCAAGTACCAACTTCAAATGTTCTCCATGCTCAATCTTGCTTTAGGAGTATACCAGTATATCATCAATAAAAACAACCCCAAACTTATCCAAAAATTCATAGAACACCCTGTTCATTAAATCCATGAATATTGCTGGGGCGTTAGTCAAGCCAAAAGGCATGACCAAAAACTCATAATGGCCATATCGGGTCCTGAAAGCTATCTTAGCCACGTCTTCTGCCTTGACCTTCAATTGATGGCAGCCTGATCGAAGATCAATCTTTGAAAATACCTAAGCACCCTGGAGCTGATCAAATAAATCTTCTATACGGGGTAGCGGGTACTTTTTCTTTATGGTCACCAGATTAAGTTCCCTGTAATCAATACACATTCTCATCAATCCATCCTTCTTCTTCACAAAGAAGACTGGAGCTCCCCAAGGTGGTACACTGGGCCTGATGAAACCCTTATCCAACAAATCTTGCAACTGCTCCTTAAGTTCCACTAATTCAGACAGTGCCATCCGGTAAGGTGCTTTCGAAATGGGTGTCGTGCCTAGGACTAGTTCAATAGTAAACTCTACCTCTCGCTCAAGCGGGAGTCCAAATAAATCTTCTGGGAAAACCTCTGGATAATCACACACAACAAGTATCTGCTTTAACCTCAAATCCTCTTTTGGTGCTTCTACCACGCAAGCTAAGAATCCCTGACAACCATCACGTAGCAATTTTCCAACTTGAATGGCAGATATGATGGGTGGAAGCAATCTCACTTTTGAACCTATGAATCAAAATTCACTTTCTTTTGGGGGTCTAAAAACCACTTCCTTTTTAGAACAATCTATACTGGCGTGGTAGCAAGCTAGCCAATCCATACCCAAAATCACATTGAACTCGATCATGTTAAATACTATTAAATCTGTTGGCATTAATCTTCCTTCAATAGATAAAGGACACCCTGGTAGAATCTCATCACAGACTACCGAATTTCTTGTTGGGGTCACAACCACTAACTTGCACTTTAACTTTTCGGCTTCCAAGGTGCAAAATCGAGAATAAGTCATAGAAACGAAAGAATGTGTCGCTCCCGAATCAAATAACATAGTGGCATTATTAGAAAACAAAGAAAGAGTACCTTTGGTCACAATCAACAACATTCAAGAACTAAATTTTCCAAGTCTTAACATCAACCCACAAATTAATATCTTAAAACAAAACAAAGAAGTCGTACCAATGATCACATCACTCCTATCCTCAGCACCTCCAGGTGTCAGCGCAAAAACCCGTGCAAGCACAGTGGTGCGCTGGATGTTGCCTCGCGCTGTCCCTTTTGCCTTGGGTGGTGGTGGCCTGTTGCTGTCCAATTGCAATGGGTAGGGGTGTAACCGGTCCGGTCCGGTCCGGTTTTGGATAAAATCTTGGACCGAACCAGTATGACTGGTTTTGTATTTTTCAAAACCGATTACACACCGGTTACCCTTCTAAACCTGTACTTCCGGTTTTACCTGTTTCCGGTCCGATTTTCCTCTTTTTTTAAAATGTAAGTTTGACATTTTATCATTAAAAATATGTTTAAAAAAAAACTATTTTAAAAAAATCTGTTATACTTTTATTAATCTATATTAGACTATTAATATAACTACAACTATAGTCTATATTAGACTATTAGTACAAGTTATTTTTTTTTTTTGAAAATGGCGAATCTCATTCCTTTAAAACAGGACATACAGCTTGACTTAAAATAAGTCAATTACAACTAGTAAAAGCTCCCCAGCACACATTCGAGGCTGACATGGTCTAGTCCCCAGGCATATCTCTACAGACAAAAGTCTGAGAGATAGCATCTCTCTGTCCAAAAATAGAGATATCAGATACTAGCTAAAACAATCTCCATACCCGACTAAACGGGAAATGGAGGAGGAACACCCCGACATCTTCGTTACCCGGAGTGGGGATAAAACACCATCCGGACCAAGTCCGAATGGGCACGCCATTACTAAATATTCTAAATAATAAAGACAACATAAATAAAACTACAATGTGAAAACACTGTAAATGAAAAATCAGTGCACATAGAACACAACACAAGGAGGGAAACCGACGGTCGAGCTATGGAGATCCAGTGACGCCGGTTCTGGATCGGCCGCTCTTTGCGACGTCAGATGTTTTCATGGTGGCGCGTGGGTTCCACGCGTAGCGAGCTCCGAATCGTCGATCGGCGCGTGCGGGCAACGCGCCGCACCGATGGAGGCCCCATTACGGGGTTTTGCAGATCGGCGGCAGGGAAGACTCCTCGTGGGGCGCGTGCTTCTAGATAGTCACCGGATCAACACGAATCGACTCCCTCTTATTTAGCCGAAATCTGAGAAAAATACAAGGGAAACAATGAAACAGAACCGTCGGAGACACAGGGCCGACGTTAGGGAGGGAGGAGGGAGCCGGAGCTCCCCCTCCCCCCAGCTGTGATCGCGAAGTGGCTTCTTGGGAGAGAGGGGCTTTCGGGAGAAAGGATATTCAATCTTGCAAATTAGATATCAAATAACTGTCTATTAGTACAAGTTATAAACTTATATATTAGTATAGCTATATAAATTATTAGACTATATAATAGTATTAATATTATACTATTAGTATAGCTATATATTAGTATATATTAGTATTAGTGATAAACTATATATTAGTATAGCTATATAATCCATGATCAATTACATTTTTATTTTTAAAATTAAACTTTTATTTTATAATAGCATTATCTTATATATAATTATATTAATAGTATATGATCAACCAAATTACAAATGTTCATATTTAAAATTAACATTTTATGTAATATTTTATAAATTTTAATATGAAATTATTTCATATATGATATATAATTATATATAAAAATTTCACATATAATTATACATTATATATAAAACTTATATATTAATATATATAAAAGATTTTGTACATTTTTAATTTTGTATAAAACTTATATATAAAATATTATTTTTTATATTTTTTTATCATCCGGTCCGGTCCGGTCCTAAAAATCCTAAAACCGGAACCAGACCGGTTCCAACCGGTTTATGAATTATAAGAACCGGTTCCGGACCGGACCAGTTCAAAATCAATAAAACCGATCCAGTCCGGTTCGGACCAGTTTACCGGTTTAAATTTACACCCCTAGCAATGGGCAATCCCTAAGATAGTGACCCGATTTGCCACAACGTTAGCATAGTCTCACCTCCTTCCTGCATACTCCGGCACGTACTCGATTGCAAGTTCTACACTGCTATGTTTGTTGGGTGCCCTGAACCAGCCTCTTTCCCAAGCTACTACCTTCATTCCTCTTTTTCCACGATCCTTGGTCCATCCCAGAATGATACCCAGATGAAATAGTCCTCTTCCTCTGATCGTACAATGCAGCGCTCCTTTGAAGGCTTCGTTCAAAAACTATGGCCTTTTCTACCAACTATGAGAAGTTCTGAAATCGGAAGCCCACTACTCGTTCATAAAGTTTTTCGTTCAGCCCTTGCTCGAATTTATGTGCTTTCTTTTCCTTGTCAAGAATCGGATATGCAACAAAATGGGATAATTCGATAAATTTAGCTGCATACTGGTGCACTGTCCTGTTTCCCTACACCAAAGTGGCAAATTCCATAGCCTTATCATCCCAGACCGAGCTTGGAAAAAAGCGTTCAAGAAAAATCTGCTTGAAATGTAGCCAACTGACTATTTATGTCCCTCTTGCTTCTTTGATAGTTTTTTCGGAAATCCACCACCTTTTTGCCTCCTCGGTCAGCTTGAATGTGGCATATGCCACCTTCTCTACTTCTGTGTAGGTTAATACCCGCAATATCTTCTCAATATCTTGAACCCAATCCTCCGCCTAGGTTGGTTCACCTTTCCCATCAAAAGAAGGGGGTCCATCCCATTGAATTGTTCTATGGTACAACCTCCTTCATTAAAGTCGCGTTGGCGACCTGAGGAATTCTGCACAAGATCATCTATTGGTTGGTGAGCCGCTGCTTGTAATACTTCGGAAGCACTCGGGTTTGCTTCCCTTTCGTTCTCGTTAGCGTTCAGATCCGACATACTTCATTCACGACGACGAGGTGACATCCTGACAAAGTAACCTAGATCTTTAATAATCATTAAAAAAATTATGGAGTTCATATAGACATAAATAATTAGTGGTAACCGTAAAAACAAAACATATATATAATACTTCAAAGTTATAAAGGTACCTATAATAAAGAGAAAAGAAGTATGTAGAACAATAGTAATGATTAATCTCCCAAGTCTAAAATCTGTCAAATCTATTTAAAAAGTCTCTAGAATCAACCAAACCACAAACAACATGAATTCAGTTCGTAGACCCCGTAAAATCCTACACATCAAAATCATTCCTAAAATCTGCAATTTTAAGACCTCGAATACCTGCAATATTCTACCTTATAGTCCACTTGACTATCACATCAAAACTAAATATGATTTCTTAAAGTCTATCTATACTCCAAAATTTCACACACTATAGTCTGCAGAACCTTAAACCGTAATTATCCACATTATCATCTCTTAGTCCTCAAATTTCTAAAACCTGAAATTACTTACTAAACCAGTAGAGGTCCAAAACTTCATAATTTATAGTCTGCAGAATCTCAAACCTTAGCTCTGATACCAACTGCTCAATATAACAATTCCGATAATTTATCATACTCACTCCAAACCATTGGTATTACAAAAAAAAAATAATAATAAAATAAAATAAAAAACATCAAAAGTATCTTCATACAAGATACTTTATTGCCATAATATAAATATATATATTTATATATTTATAAATAGCACATGAACAATCAGTACTATTTTAGTCCTTCTCTCATTTTTTCTATTTTTATTTTTATTTTTATTTATTGCATCTGGACAAAACTTTACTCTAGTTCTAGAGGAACTTTTTACAAGATCTAGCGACCCCATAAGTTCTAGAGGAACTTTTTACTTTACTCTTGCATCTGGACAAAAACTTCAAGATCTAGCAACCCCACTAGGTTTTCAACATCCAACAAACACTAGGAACAAGTGATAAAGCTCCAGAGACAAGAAAAGGAAAA
This sequence comes from Cyclocarya paliurus, assembly GCA_029856935.1. Lineage (NCBI taxonomy): Eukaryota > Viridiplantae > Streptophyta > Magnoliopsida > Fagales > Juglandaceae > Cyclocarya > Cyclocarya paliurus. Next base: position 28,430,721 of record CM056953.1, read on the forward strand.
GAAAAAAAAAATTTCTCCACCCAGTTGCTTTGTTACACGGGTTTGTCAAATGTACAGCTAGTCATCGAAAAATAAGTTAAGTTACTGAAAAATAAGTCACCAAAAAAAAAAAAAAAAAACCCTGGGCACAAAAGAGCTCATCACAACAAAATCCAGAGCAAGTCACAGTAACGAAAAATAAAGAAATACAGCTATGAAAAATAGGAAGGAAGCTCTAATACCAACTATTAGATTCACAAGATGTGATAGTTTCTTCCTATAAATCAAAGCATATGTTCAATAAAATTAAGATTTCATACCTACAATAACTTGTGATAGATTCTCCATAGAGCTTTAGGGTTCATGCAAATGCAAAGAAGAAACTTTTTCCAGCTATGGAGAGACTACTCTCTACCCCCTTTTCTGATTTTTGGTTCTTGCCCCTAAGAGAGAGAAGTGGAAGAGCAACAAACCCTTAAATATAACTCAATGGGTTAGTTTTATTTTAAAGTGGGGTGAGAGTAGGGACCTTCATATGTGTCTATTAAAATAGCTCATCCCATTATAGGCTCAATGACTAAATATTAATGCAAGTCCATTGTTTATAAAAATAAATACAACAGAAGCTTCTTGTGGGTTCTTTCACGGTCGGGTGGTTGCTTCCTGTACTCGCTTACGGCTATGTGGTTTTCTACCTGAAGGGTTGTGGCAGTGGGCTTATCCCACGGTGGTGCCATGGCTGAACCTAAGTGGTAGATCAAGGGTTGGGGGGCTTGGGAAGAAAAGGATGTGTGAGCGGCAACCTAGGGACTTGAGGAAGAAACAACTTACGTGCATGGGTTTGAATATATAGAAGGGGTTAAGAATTTTAATTTGAAGAGGACAGTAGAGATGTAACCCTAATATGTTTGAAATTAACCACATTCACGGGCTTGGACTTCGTAAATAAATCGGGCCTTAGCTCTCATGTTCAAAATAAACCTAACTCGTTTAAGAAATCTTTTGATGGGCTTTTAGATATATTTTTGGGTTAATTATTAATTTAATAGAGTCTACTTGGTCCCTAACATATTAAATAGGTTTAAATCTAACGTCCAATAAATTATTCATATTGCATCTCTAGTAACAACGGATCAGGTATTATATATATATATTTTTACTAGCTATTTATCAAGTAATATTAGGTATAAGTTTCAAATAAACAAGTCTCGATATTTTTTAAAAAAATAAATTTTGCTAGAAAAGATTTTTTTTTTCTTTAAAGTAAGATCTATTTCTTATAAAAAGATTGAGCATATTTTTTTTTTGTAAAACTTATATAAATCATTTCTCCTCGTGCATGCATTTATAGCCGTAAGGGTTTGCACCAGTTACTTTTTAGATAACTTTGTGCTATCAATTGATTCAATTTGCAAAAGATAACTTTGAACCGCCGTCTTTCTTCATCAACTAAGTGGAACAGTGAAGGCTGGACCACATGTTATAGCTAAGCTGTGTTGGAAGCAAGCAATTATAGAATTTTACAAATTATAATATTTTATTTTGTAATGTAATGTATAAATATCAAATAATATAATATGTAGTGAATTGTATTGATGAATATAGGATTGCTTTTTTTTTTTTTTTGCATGCATTTAGTTGAAAAGGTAATTAGTTTATAACTTTATTTATTTTTTACATAAAATTTAATTTTCTATTTTGATATATTTTTATTATTATAGACAATGTTCAATATTTAATGCAATTATTACTATGTTTTCATAATTATTCTCTTTTCTTGAAAAGAAATTAATAAAATATAAACTTTTAAAAGAATACAAAATCCAGGTACAACCAAGATTATGAATAGATTTTTTCATATAACATTGTTGAGGAATAATCTTACATTACTTTTGAATAAAGCCTTTTACGAGGAAAAATGATTATTTTTATACGGTATCAGAACCTACCATAGGACGAATAGAGGCCTACACTACTTATCCCGTGACAAGGATCAGGAAAAATAATGATCTGTAATTATTATAATTTTTCTAAACTTTCAAATAAAATACAAAAAAATAATTTAACTTTTTTAAATTTAAAAATAAATTATCTTATTACTATTCATAAATTTTTCATCTCATCTGTTATGCAGCTGAATTTGAATGTTGACAAGAAAACTCTACATGAGTACTGACAAACCAAAGCAGGTGAACGTACGTCGTCCTTAATTTAGCTAGAAGAAGCTTGGGGTAACATTTACACGGCCTTATCAGCTGGCATTCGTTATGGCAGCTCGATCAGCAAGGCAAGATTAGGTAGAAAGTCTATCAAAGGCAAGGAAGTCGACGTTAACAAGAAGTCTATCATTATGTAGCATATTGTTAATGGGGGGTGGGGGAGTTGGTAATTTTTTAGATTATAAAAATATTATTAAATTCTTAATAAAAGCAAAAGAAGTCGAGGTTAACAAGTTCGGCACCCAACCTCAATCAACTTTATAAGTCAACCTCGATCTAAAGTCTTCAAATATGATATTATAAAGCGGTGAGTTGCCGCTTACTCATTAATGGGGTGGGAGAGTTGGTAATTTTTTAAATTCTAAGAATATTATTAAATTCTTAATAAAAATTAATGTGACTAATATAAATTTATCGTAAAGAACATGTTTCAACTAGATACATTATAGAAGTTTACATGATAATAAAAGAATACCAATACACTATAAAAATATCATGTTTTTACGACATCAAGTCCCCGAGGACATCAATATAACACAAAATTATTATGATAAAGATAAAACATAATATGGATTCGAGAATAAATAACATGCTCGCATTTAAATATTTCTAAAACTCATCAATTACATGAATATATAATGCATAAAGTATTTTCCAAAATATATATTACAACCATTCGAAATTTACACAATTTCCACTAATACCAAACTAGCAAATAATATAGCCAAAATTTATAAGAGTTTTTTTTTTTTTTTATGGAAACAGACTCATTTCATTAATGAATCGAAATTATAATTGTGACTTATCAATACATGAAAAATTCAGACTATAAGCCAAACTACGCATCAGTTCTTGTGCTTCCCCACACAAATTCTTTTGTGACGGATATTGTCTTAACTTCTCAATAAACTCTCTCCTCATAAAGAAAGCGCTATGTAAATAGACTGAGGGCCCCTCTATCCTCCCAGGGAGGAAAAGTACAGGACACCGCTATGGACGCTAAATCCACTAGCCTATTTCGAGTTTATTACACCCAGAAATAACAAGAAATACAAATAAAACACATTAACAACTAACAACTAAACAAATAACAACTACTAACTAAACAAACTACACAAAAAAAACCACAAGCACCGGTGTAACAAGGATGTCACGCCCATCGCAAAACTCCGCAAGCATCGGCATCTCAAGCCCTGACGGCACAAGCACCGGGCTCACATACGGAAACACACAGCCTCCACTACGCAGGCAGCACCTACGTGCAAGCACTGGTCGTACGATCTCACCAGTCATAACATCACCCATCACTCTCGAATAGCTCCTGCCCATATCGCGATCGATCCAAACGCCCAACACCTCACTCGGGTCAAACAAAAAGATAGAGGAACAGAAAATAGACAGCAACATAAACACTCAAACGAAGCACCACAGAAGCGAAAAAAAAAAAAAACTGGGTGAACAGTGCATAATGCATTGGCATTGGCACGTACAGGGCACTGGTCATTCAGGGAGGAACGTTGATGGTCGATTTTGGAAGTCATGGAGACAGGGAGTCCAGAGAAGCCGAGCGTGGTATCAGTAGAGGGCTTCGCGGTGGCTCGTGATGGACACGCGCCGACGAGATCCGGAAGCTTCGTCCCTCTGATGAACGCCGTATTTGGTGGTCTTCAAGATCGGTGGCTGGGCTTCATCCGGGGGGGGGGCGCATGTAGACTGTAGACGATTGGAAAGATCCGAACGGCGATCCTCTCTTATTTGGCCAAAAAAAATTACAAAAACAAAATAAAAAATTGCAATACAGAAATAAAAATAGACAAAAGAGAAGGGAGAGGGAGTGTAACACCTCGACCCCGTGGGTCTGGAGAGTTAACTCATGTCACTTAAAAGTCATTTTTCAACCACCTAGTACATATTCCAATTTTTCTCTATTGCACAAAATACTCATTCATCCACATCAATTACTCCAATATATTACTTCCAAAAAAATACAAAGTCTTAATATAAATATCAACCTCCCAACAAATCACATCATCCGAACACAACGGGCTTATTGATTAAAAAATTTCAATACTCGTATAACCTTCTATGCTAATCCATTATTCTTAACTCATCTCACCCATGCTCCGTATTCTTGATCCTCAGCTGAAATATCCAAAATCATCTGAAAATATTGTGAAGATAAAGGGGGTGAGTTAGCAACAACTCAGTAAGCAGAGAACATATACTAGTATGTAAACATGAGCATTTTCAGAAAGTTCAGTATGCAAAAACAAAACATTTCATTTTCATATGCACACCTCAAAATGTATTATCAGAAAATCAGAGCAACTTTTCAATCTTTTCATATTCATAAACCATTTTCATATTCAAAAACGTTTTGGCATAACATAACTGAATATCTTCATCTTATCATATCATGTCAAATCATATACCATGTTTAACCCCCATGGTAGGGTTGTGCTATCCCGGGTGGCCAAACCAGGCAATATCATATTGTGAAACTTCTCCTTTTCCAATCTCGGAGCCCCGAGTGTGCACACAGGAAAGAACACGTAAAAGACCACTTTGTTTCCAAAGTGGTGCACTCATATCATATCATATCATATTGGTAACAACCATATCACTTGAACCATTATCATCATATTAGAACCATATTTAGAATCAGAATCAAACAGATAAGTATGCCAAAAGTTTTTCATATCCATATCATATCAAAACACGTGCTAAACATATTCATATCATTTCCATTTGATAAAAAATGTATCCAAATTATTTCATATTACATGTATAAAAATCCCATTGATATCATATTCACTCTTTTGCATATTTCATAAACATATCAAATATTGCTCATGTCTACACTTTTCATGTCAAAAGCATTTCTTTTCTCTTTCATACATATTTCATGAATGAATGCAAAACATATACTGAGATTGTTTTTCAGTTTTTCTTTTTTAAAAAAATGCACATTTTTAGAAACCAACCTCAGTTCATTTCTTTTTATGTAAATCTAGTATAGGAATCCTAGTTACATGAATTTCTTAACTTTTCAGAAAATTCCTCAAAAATGCCGAACAACTATTACTCGTCACCTATAAAATAATCAAGTAATTACCATAAATTTTCTAATCAATCATGTATTTTGATATTTAAACCTAAAATTCTAAAATAACCTATTTTTAATTCCTCAAAACCTAAATTTCTCAAAATTCCTAAAATACCATTATTTTCAAAAACCATCTTTATTCACTTAATCAAATTTGTACAAAACAAGAATTTAATTGAACTAGTATTATGATAATTACGAAACTCATTAAATATTATTATATAAAATACCAACAATGTGTTATAAATTAATAGAATACTTCGACTACTTTAAAAACCTTATAAAATACATCATGAAAAACTCCCCTCTTAAAAATTGGTTTAATTCCTTTAGTTAACAATATTATTAAAAAAACATTATCTACACAAATATAATATTCTATGAGACTTAAAACAAAACCCATTTAAACATAAACCCAAGTAAACCACTCATTCAAAAATATAAATCTGGAATATACACTATGGGTAAACTGGTAATAGCACTCAACTATTAGGTTAAATATTTACATATAAATATATATATATATATATATACACACGTAAACACCTTATCAGGGAAAGTAACAGTGAACAACAGAAACCAAAAACACAGAAATAATAGAAGTACAGTGGCGACAGGGGCTTACCCAAGAGAAACCGAGGCATGCGTGAGGGATAATGCACGACGGGGTTGGCTGGAGGGACTGTGGTGGTGCGGCTGAAGAGCAGGAGTGCTGTAGAGATGCCGTCGAGCTGGGCTGAGCACGAGAGAAGGAAAGGGAAAGGTGAGCGCAAGAGAGGGCGAAGAGAAAGGAGGGAGTAACTGAGAGAGGTGCTGCGATGTACCGACTCTGTGGGTCCGAAGAGTTAACTCATGTCACTTAAAAGTCATTTTCCAACCACCTAATACATACTCTAATTTTTCTCTATTGCACAAAATACTCATTAATCCACATCAATTACTCCAATATATTTATTCTAAGACAATACAAAGTCTTAATATAAATATCAACCTCCCAACAAATCACATCATCCAAACACAACGGGCTTACTGATTAAAAATCTTCTATACTCGTATCAACCTTCTATGTTAATCCATTATTCTTAACTCATCTCACTCATGCTCCGTATTCTTGATCCTCAGCTGAAATATCCAAAATCATCTGAAAATATTGTGAAGATAAAGGGGGTGAGTTAGCAACAACTCAGTAAGCAGAGAAGTTATACTAGTATGTAAACATGAGCATTTTCAGAAAGTTCAGTATGCAGAAACAAAACATTTCATTTTCATATGCATATCTCAAAATGTATTATCAGAAAATCAGAGCGACTTTTCAATCTTTTCATATTCATAAACCATTTTCATATTCAAAAACGTTTTGGCATAACATAACTGAATATCTTCATCTTATCATATCATGTCATATCATATACCATGTTTAACCCCCGTGGTAGGGTTGTGCTATCCCCGGTGGCCAAACCAGGCAGTATCGTATTATGAAACTTCCCTTTTTTCAATCTCGGAATCCCGAGTGTGCACACAAGAAAGAACACGTAAAATACCACTTTGGAAATGCACTCATATCATATCATGTTGGTAACAACCATATCACGTGAACCAGTATCATCATATTAGAACCATATTTAGAATCAAAATCAAACAGATAAGTATGCCAAAAGTTTTTCGTATCCATATCATATCAAAACACGTGCTAAACATATTTATATCATTGCCATTTGATAAAAAATGTATCCAAATTATTTCATATCACATGTATAAAAATCTCATTGATATCATATTCGCTCTTTTGCATATTTCAGAAACATGTCAAATATTGTTCATGTCTACACTTTTCATGTCAAAAACATTTCTTTTCTCTTTCATATATATTTCATGAATGAATGCAAAACATATACTGAGATTGTTTTTCACTTTTTCTTTTTAAAACAAAATGCACATTTTTACAAACCAACCTCAGTTGATTTCTTTTTATGGAAATCTAGTATAGGAATCCTAGATACATGAATTTCTTAACTTTTCAAAAAATTCCTCGAAAATTCCGAACAACTATTACTCGTCACCTATAAAATAATCAAGTAATTTCCATAAATTTTCTAATCAATCACGTATTTCGATATTTAAACCTAAGCTTCTAAAATAACCTATTTTTAATTCCTCAAAACCTAAATTTCTCAAAATTCCTAAAATACCATTATTTTACAAAACCATCGATATTCACTTAATCAAATTCGTACAAAACAAGAATTTAATTGAACTAGTATTATGATAATTAAGAAACTCATTAAATATTATTATATAAAATACCAACAATGTGTTATAAATTAATAGAATACTTCGACTACTTTAAAAACCTTATAAAATACGTCATGAAAAACTCCTCTCTTAAAAATTGGTTTAATTCCTTTAGTTAACAATATTATTAAAAAAACATTATCGACACAAATATAATATTCTTTGAGACTTAAAACAAAACCCATTTAAACATAAACCCAAGTAAACCACTCATTCAAAAATATAAATCTGGAATATACACTATGGGTAAACTGGTAATAGCACTCAACTATTAGGTTAAATATTTACATATAAATATATACATATATATATACACGTAAACACCTTATCAGGGAAAGTAACAGTGAACAACATAAACCAAAAACACAGAAATAATAGAAGTACAGTGGCGACAAGGGCTTACCCAGGAGAAACCGAGGCACGCGTGAGGGGTAATGCATGACGGGGTTGGCTGGAGGGACAGTGGTGGTGCGGCTGAAGAGCAGGAGTGCGGTAGAGATTCCGTCGAGCTGGGCTGAGCACGAGAGAAGGAAAGGAAGAGGTGAGCGCAAGAGAGGGTGGAGAGAAAGGAGGGAGTAACCGAGGCCCCCGACCCCGTGGGTCCGGAATGTTAACTCATGTCACTTAAAAGTCATTTTCCAACCACTTAGTACATACTCGAATTTTTCTCTATTGCACAGAATACTCATTAATCGACATCAATTACTCCAATATATTTATTCTAAGACAATACAAAGTCTTAATATAAACATCAACCTCCCAACAAATCACATCATCCGAACACAACGGGCTTACTGATTAAAAATCTTCAATACTCGTATCAACCTTCTATGCTAATGATTTATTCTTAACTCATCTCACCCATGCTCCGTTTTCTTGATCCTCAGCTGAAATATCCAAAATCATATGAAAATATTGTGAAGATAAAGGGGTTGAGTTATCAACAACTCAGTAAGCAGAGAACATATACTAGTTTGTAAACATGAGCATTTTCAGAAAGTTCAGTATGCAGAAACAAAACATTTCATTTTCATATGCACATCTCAAAATGTATTATCAGAAAATCAGAGCTACTTTTCAATTTTTTTATATTCATAAACCATTTTCATATTCAAAAACGCTTTGGCATAACATAATTGAACATTTTCATCTTATCATATCATGTCATATCATATACCATGTTTAACCCCCGTGGTAGGGTTGTGCTATCCTCGATAACCAAACCAGGCAGTATCATATTGTGAAACTTTCCCTTTTTCAATCTTGGAGCCCGAGTGTGCACACAAGAAAGAACACATAAAAGACCACTTTGTTTCCAAAGTGGGTGCACCAAAAACAGAGAAGTTGGTACCAACCCAAACAGAGTCCACAGTTCTACACCCGTGGTAAGGTCAGAATAGAACAGAAAAAGAATGTTATGCCAGAGGTTTCAAAAATTACATCATATCATATCAAAGTACAGAACATTTTCTAAAAAAACAGAATCAGATCACAGAAATATAATTTATGCACAAAATTTCATATTCGCTCTCTTTTACACAGTTCAGAAATAAAATGTCAAAATAAGCTCATGTCTACACCAGTTATGACAGAAAATACTTTCTTCTTATACAGAGTTTCATGAGTAATGCAGAACAAATAAAACTGAGGTCGTTTCCAAAATTTCTTTTCATAACAAAACATGCATATTTTCCAAAATCGACCTCAGATCAATCTAGTATAGGAACCCCGCTTACCTGAACTTTTTAGCCTTTCAGAAAATTCCTCAAAAATGCCGAACAACTATTACTCGTCACCTATAAAATAATTACGTAATTCCTATAAATTTTTTAATCAATCACGTATTTCGATCTTTAAACCTAAACTTCTAAAATAATCTATTTTTAATTCCTCAAAACCTAAATTTCTCAAAATTCCTAAAATACCATTATTTTCCAAAACCATCGATATTCACTTAATCAGATTTATACAAAACAAGACTTTAATTGAACAAGTATTATGATAATTACGAAACTCATGAAATATTATTACATAAAATACCAACAACGTGTTATAAATTAATAGAATACTTCGACTACTTTAAAAACCTTATAAAATACATCATGAAAAACTCCTCTCTTAAAAATAGGTTTACTTCCTTTAGTTAACAATATTATCAAAAAAATATTATCTACACAAATATAATATTCTATGAGACTTAAAACAAAACCCATTTAAACATAAACCCAAGTAAACCACTCATTCCAAAATATAAATCTAGAATATACACGAAAGGTAAACTGGTAATAGCACTCAACTATTAGGTTAAAGATTTACATATAAATATATATATATATATGTATATATATATATACACGTAAACACCATATCAGGGAAAGTAACAGTGAACAACAGAGACCAAAAACACCAAAATAAAGAAGTGCAGCGGCGGCAGTGGCTTACACCAGGAAAAGTTAGGGGCCGCGTGCGACGGTTGGCTGGGATACCGTGGTGGCGCGATAGTCGAGCTGGGGAGGGAGTGAAGCGATGAAGCTGCTTGCTGGCCGACGAGAGCAGAGAGGCAGAGAGAGATTAACGGAGGGAAGGCGAGAGAGGCAGAGCGAGAGATGGCGTGCGGTGGCGAAGGGGTTGCGTGTGGTGGCTTCCGTCGTGTAACCTGGCTGAAAATCGAGGGGTAGGGGGAGAGTAAGAGGCCGGCAGAGGGGAGCTCAGTGGAGGACTTGAGCAAGAACCTGCTTTGTTTTTGGATGGATAAAACAGAGTATATGGCTTGTGAGGTTGGCTGGATGGTGGCGTCCGGTGGGGCTTGGGCTACATGGCTTTTCCACGGTGGTCCCATGGCTGACACAAGGATGGGGGGAAACAAAGCACGAGATGCTTGAGAGGTGGTGGTCGGTGTTCGTGAAACGCTGCTGGTCAAGGTTGCCCATAGAGTAGAGGCGTGGAAAAGGAGGCTTGATTGGACGTTGGTTTGTGCGGCACCTGGTTGGGTCGAGACCGAGCTAGAGGGTGGTGCTTTGCGGTTGTCTGGTTGTAAGAAATCTCTATTTTGAGTGAGAAAAACAGAGGTATGGTGCTCTGCTTTTCAGTGGTGCAAACAGGGGTGGTGTTTTACATGGAGAGGGTGGTGGCGCACGGCTAGAGTGGTGGACTGAGTTCAGTGGAGTAGCGACGCGTTGGCTTGGCTGTGGGGGGTGGCTGGGCTGTTGAACGCAACTGAGGCTTACAGTTTACAAGGGCTGGGCAAAGGCTAGCAACGACGGGGAGAGGGAGAGCTAGAGCTTCTGTGCATGGAGTTGCAATGGCTGGGTTGTGGCTACGTGAAGGTGGTGAGGCGGCTGGAGTGGAGGTCTCAGTTGATATTCTGGAAAGAGGAGGACGAGTGGCACTATATCTAGGGTTGAGAATTCTTAACATATATATAAGATATATATAGTAAACAGACAAAACCTAGAGAAAAAGGATGAAGGGGCATGCATGAAAATGGAAAGATGGATGTCGGCGCAAGAGAAGAAGGAAAGAAAAGAAAAGAAAAGAAGAAGAGAAGAGGAAGAAGCCCTACGGCTAGGAGGAAGAAGCCTATGCTTTCCCTCTGCGCAGTATCCCCAGATGTCTATCAAGTTCATGTGGTTCAGCCTGCCAATAGTATTTACTTCTGCTAGGAATTTGGCTTCTCCTTGGTTAGCTTCATCGAGTCTTTTGATTGCTGCAACTCTCTTATCGGGCAGTATACCTTTGTATACTACCGGCCGTTCCCCTCCTCGTCCAATTACTTCAACGAATCCCCGTGTGGCCTTTTTCAGCTCAGAAAACCTGAATCACTTGAATCTAGACATCAGGAGGTATCCTTCTGCAACTGGGTCGGAATTCTTACTGCTCATGAACAACAAAAAGAACACCAGGAAAATGCAGGTTAACTCTAGGCCTCTCACTCCAGTAGCAAACCAAAGCAAAAACTTCAGTGTCTTATTTTCATACGTTCCTCTAACTTCCCTGCAAAGTTCGGCTGTGCAATTCAACCTTGATTCGGCGGCATCCAGGGTCTTGTTATAGACAAAACCAGCTTTGGGTACTTTTAAATAAAAGTCTTGTTGTGCCAGAACCACCCAGAAACACACCCAGACAAAAGATAGAGACAATATATAAGTGGTTTGGCAATTTGCCTACGTCCACTGAGCGGAAACAATTTATTCCAAAGTGTTTGTACAGAGTTTACAAACTTGAACCAGACAATCTCTCTATCTCATAAATGGCATCTTCTTAGTATTTCACACTACTTAATTTGATACAACTGATCTCCTTTTACAGGAGAAATCTCAGGAGACAAACAGCTACCATTATTGACAATTGAGGGACTGCTGCTTGACATTGGAAGGGCTGCAACAGACAGGCTTGATATTGGTGAGAGTGCAGCAGCTATTCAAAACACAAGAGGGGCAGCTGTAAATCGTTTTCACACTTGGGTTGATATTTAACAATCACCCCCTCCACCCATGTGTGACATATTAGGATACTACAAACTGTTGCTTCCTTCAAATGATTTCACCCTCTCATTGAAATACTCTTTATATCTGCCATGAGAGATTTCTGCTATCAAATGTGCCTTAAGGCACCAATGCACTCGAAGGTGCTTAGTAGTGTGAGATATTGATCAGTTCCAAACAGTGTTGGAATTTGATCCCTGTGACGACTTTCGTCAACATATCTGCTAGATTGTCTTCAGTGCCAATCTTCTGAAGTAGAATGTCCCCTTCATTTAATATCTCACTATAAAGTGAAAGCGGACATCTATATGCTTCATTGCTTTGTTTGAGAATGATACACTTGATTCTTGGCCAGATGAATTACACTCTGATTGTCACAGTAAACGGTAACCTCTTGCTGTTTAAAGCCCAAATCTATTACCAGTCCCTGTAACCAAATGGCTTCTTTCACAGCTTCTGTTATAGCCATGTATTCAGCCTCTGTGGATGATAATGCAATTGTAGACTGCAAAATAGATCGCTAACTAACTGGTCCTCCAGCCATAGTGAACACATATCCAGTTGTCGATCGTCGTTTGTCAAGATCACCTGCATAGTCTAAGTTAACATATCCAATTACTAGACTATCTTTACTCTTCTCGAACTTCAAACCAAGATCTACGGTCCCTAGAATGTACCGCAGAATCCATTTAGCCGTATACCAATGTGTCTTTCCAGGATTATGCATATACCGGCTGACTAAGCGGACAGCCTGGGAGATATCAAGTCGTGTACACACCATAGCATACATTAAGCTTCCAACAACACTTGCATACGAGACATTTTTCATATAGTCTCGCTCTTCATCATTTTTAGGAGATTGCAATGCACTAAACTTAAAATATAGGGCCATTGGAGTACTTACTGGCTTCGTCTTCGAGTCAATGTTGAAACGTTGTAGTACTCTCTTCAGATACTGCTTTTGAGTGAAGTGAATTGTGCTTTTCACCCTATCTCTGTTAATCTCCATCCCCAATATTTTGCGTGCTTCTCCTAGATCTTTCATTTCAAATTCTTGACTCAGTTGAGCCTTTAATCATTTTAAAACCTTCCGGTTGAGACATATAAATATCTTCCTCAAGATCACCATGTAAGAAAGCCGTCTTCACGTCAAGCTGGACTAACTCAATATCATATTATGCAACCAAAGCTAGCAATATCCGTATGGATGAATGTTTCACAACAGGAGAGAATACCTCACTATAGTCAATTCCCTCTATTTGAGCGTAGCCCTTGGCTACCAATCTAGCTTTGAATCGCATCCCACTTTTAGCAGCTTGATCATCTTTCTGATTAAACACCCACTTACAACCAATTGATTTCTTTCCTTGTGGAAGCGGCACAAGCTCCCATGTTTGGTTTTTATGAAGAGACTGCATCTCTTCACTCATTGCACCTCTCCATTCAGTCTGTTCACTAGACTGTATGGCGTCTTTGTAAGTGGTTGGGATCTGATCTCTTTCAGCTGAAAGTGCACGGCTTGCTTGTTGCAATTGATTCAGGTTGGCATGGAGATTCTATGACTGGACTATCAACCTCAAGTTGTCCCTGCTCTCCATTAGTGACTCGTGAATCTTTTGGAGTAGTAAAATCCACCTTTTGCGAATCACAAGGTGCTTCGCTATCATGGCTGCCTTCATAAGAGTTTTTATGCTCATTGAAAGTAACATATCTACTGACTATTACCTTCTTTGACTCTATGTACCAGAGTCTATACCCTTTTATACCAGTATTAAAGCCTAAGAATTTTGCTTTCTTAGCTCTAGGATCAAGCTTACTTTCTTTAGTATGATAGTAAGCTGGACATCCAAAAATATGAAAAAAGTCATAATCAGTAGCATGTTCACCTTTCCATATTTCAATCGATGTCTTCCCGCCATTGGTAGCTGTGGGTATTCGGTTGATGAGGTGGTAGGCATACATCACAGCTTCAGCCCAAAATTGTTTACTGAATCCACCATCTAGTAACATACATCGTACTTTCTCTAGTAAAGTACAATTCATCCGTTCTGCCACACTGTTTTGTTGCGGTGTTCCTCGTACAGTGAAGTATCTAACAATTCCCTCTTTCCGGCATACTTCCATGAAGGGGTCTAGAGTGTACTCGCCTCCATTATCTGATCTAAGCTACTTGATCTTCCTCTCGGTTTGAGTCTCAATCATTTTCTTCCAATCAAGGAAGATTTTCAACACTTCATCTTTATGCGTCATCGTGTACACCCATACATGACGAGAATAATCATCAACAAATGTTACAAACCAGTGTTTACCTCCCAAAAATGCATTTTTGGTAGGTCCCCAAACATTGGAGTGCACATAGTCAAGCATCTCCTGTGTACTATGAACCGCAGTTCCAAACTTGATCCGCGTCTACTTCCCTAATACACAGTTTTCACAGAAAGACAACTTACCAGTCTTGGCACCTTTGAGTAAGCCTTGTTTTACAAGGGTTTGCAAAACTTTTTATCCGACGTGTCCCATACGCATATGCCAAAGCATGGTAGTGTCAGCATCAGTCTCATCTAGCTTCTCACAGAATGTGGAAGCTCTTCCACTAACAGTACTTCCTTGCAAGAAGTACAGATTCCCTCGCCTTAAGCCCTTCATAGTCACCTGAATTTCTATTACCACCTTGAGAATTCCATCTTCTATAGTGATTCTGAATCCTTTTGAATCCAGAGTCCCAAGTGAGATAAGATTCTTTCGCAAGTCCGGAACGTACCGAACTTCTGTCAAAATCCTAACAGTTCCATCATGCAGCTTCAGGCGGATGCTACCTATTCCCTGAGTCTTACAGGCATTATTGTTGTCCATAAGTACTGCTCCATCAATCTTTGTGAAGTCAGTAAACCAGTCCCGATTGAGACACATGTGATAGGTACACCCGGAGTCCATAATCCATTCGTCAGAATGACAATTGAATGATAGACCTGTCAAGGCAAGATCTGCATCTTTATCTTCATCTTTGTTGGCGACATTGGTTGTGGAGGGTTGATTCTTTTGTTGCCCCTTTAGCTTAGGACAATCCTTTTTCCAATGCCCTTTGTTGTGACAAAAGGCACATTCATCTTTGGTAAGTCTGCCGACTGATGAACCACGTGATGTGACCCGTGTTCTCGATTGAGAATCTTTCTTCTTTCCTAAATGCCTTGACTGTGATCTCCCTCTTGCTGTTAAGGCTTCATTTGATGTATTTAGTTGTACCTCCTTATCTTTTCTACGATACTCATTACTTATCAAAACACTAGATACATCGCTAAAACTAATCTTTTCCTTCCCATACAAAAGTGTGGTAATCAAATGTTCATATGTATCGGGCAAGGAATTTAACAAAAGTAAAGCCTTATCTTCATCTTGGATTTCTACATCCAAGTTTAGCAAGTCAGCAAGTATCTGATTGTAACTATTGAAATGTTCGGACATAGAAATACCTTCTCGTAATTGGAATCTGAAAAGTTTCCTTTTCAGGTACAAACAACTTTCAATACTTTTTGTCAAGTATTTTTCTTCTAATTTTCGCCAAAGTTCGCTTGCTTGTCTCTCTCATGACAAAATAATTCTAATCTTTGGCAAGGCACAAACGGATTGTACCACAAGCTTGTCGATTAAGCTTGTCCCAATCCCTATCCGTCATGTCCTTCGATTTCTCTTCCAACGTAATATCCAACTCTTGTTGAATCAAAATGCCCATAACTTCACATTGCCACATGCCAAAATTATTAGTTCCATCAAACTTTTCAACTTCAAATTTGGCATTTTCACCATGGACCTACACCCATAGCTGCTAGCATTTTCAGAACTCTTAACACCTGCAATTTCTCCTCCTGATTCCATCTTGGAATATTAATATTTTTAAAAAACAAATTTCAAAATTCTAACCATACGGATGAGTCTGGAATGATCCAAATAGTTAGAAACCACTATTGGATCGTTGAAATCAGACTTCGGATGGCTTAGATCAAGCCCAAAAACATATCTGAGTTTTGAACGGTCTTGATCGATCAGAAACAGCAGGCGGAGCACGTGAGAGCACGTGGAGGCGCGTTAGAGCGTGTATTTCATGCTTCTTCTTCCTCTGGAGTGTGTGGGGGCGCGTGGGCGCGTGTTTGGCACTCGTCTTCAACCTCTGGACAATTGTTGGCACTAAAAACACACCTTCCAACCTTTTCGGAGCGCGTGTGGGGTCCTCCGACGTCCATTTTTTATGCCGTTTGTGGCAACGTCTTCATCCTGTCGAGACGAACCTCTTGGTTTGATCAAAAGTTGATTTGGATCAACTTGAATTTTCTAGGTAGCGCAAAACTAAAGCTCTGAAACCAATTGTTGTGCCAGAACCACCCAGAAACACACCCAAACAAAAGATAGAGACAATATATAAGTGGTTCGGCAATTTTCCTACGTCCACTGAGTGGAAACAATATATTCCAAAGTGTTTCAACAGAGTTTACAAACTTGAACTAGACAATCTCTCTATCTCACAAATGGCCTATTCTTAGTATTTCACACTACTTAATTCGTTACAACTGATCTCTTTTTATAGGAGAAACCTCACGAGACAAATAGCCACCATTATTGACAATTGAGGGGCTGCTGCTTGACATTGGAGGGGCTACAGCTTGACATTGGAAGGGCTAAAATAGACAGGCTTGATATTGGTGAGAGTGCAGCAGCTATTCAAAACACAAGAGGGGCTGCTATAAATCGTTTTCACACTCGAGTTGAAATTTAACAAGTCTGCCTCAGAATTTGGTGCAAGTCGTCCATTGAATAACACATACTTGGGGTAACATAAATAGCCACCGTACTTAGCTGCGCTAAATTTAAATTGGAAATCTTTGCAACCACACGTCTTCAGGCATTCGTTTTCACAGTGTTGTAAGGTCACATTAGGCTGGAACTCTATATCATAGCCATAGAAACTCGACATGAGAAAGTTGGACAAAACTAGACAACTTTTCATGACTCTGATTGCAAGGGAGATTGAAGTCTGCTTCACACCCAAAAGACCAATCAGTTGGATCTTTGATCTTGAATCCCTGCAATTAGCAAGAGCATATCCTGCTGGAAGCATGATCATAACTACAAACACTATTGGGCCCACACATGCCATGAATCGTGCATGGATCTGACACCGCTTGCCATGTGACAACCCAATCCCACCCTTCATTCATTGTTTCCTGGCTGTACAATCGAAGGTTACCATCACGATCAAGAGTTAATCTTCTGTGAGTTTTCACACCAAAATCTGTAGCTCGGATCTCCAAATGATCAGATGACTAGAAATAGCCCGACTCGTTCAGTACTGCAGCTCTACTAGAGTTGTACCTAGACCTTCCCGCTTGTCCAGGATCACTAAGCAATGGATCAGGCCAGTAGAGACTACATACAACAGGACCTTGGTATTACAGACGAAGGACATTATCGTTGTCAAAAAATAGCTTATAGTAGCCAGAAGAATAGTCTGCTTTGCTTGATTTCAATGCAAGGGTTGAAATCCTGGTTAGTGTTTGTTGTGGAAGAAGAGTATCTGCTGGTAAATCAAAGCTCTACCAGATGACACCACTCTAAGAATGATTTAGAACAAGATTTCCTGTGTTTTGGAGCTATAGTTGCAATTTTGAGGACTCTAAAGGGGTCGAGGTTGCTTTTCTGGTGGCTCAAACGGTTATACCGATAGAATTTGTTAGGCGAAGCTTGCCATCTTTTGAAAGCGAAAGTTGTGAACCTGTTTCATCAACTAGATCATCTCGGTTTGCCATCCAAACAACAGTCGGAGCTGAGGACCCTGTCAACCATATGGCAAAACAGAAAGCGTTTTCACCGACCGGGAAAAATCCCCTAGACAAATCACCATTGAGAGAAACCAGTTTGTCACTTGGGTTCTCAACAGATAAAGATGAGCCTCTGAGAACGTCAAATTTTTCTGATGATGAAGATAGGAGAGGAGTTTGGATGAGCAAAAGAAGAAGGAAGAAAATTGAGATATCCATGATGAGAATGCTAGAGGGTTACGTAGACGAGATCATCTTTCACCTTTCTGAGTCTTTATTTACGGTATTGTTAGTTGCATATGGAGAAGAATGTAAATGTTCACCATTTGTTTTCCCAGCCCACTTGTTAATAAACTAAAACGAACGTTTGCAAGAGCATTCCTCAGACAAAGACTATGGGTGAGAAACCACCGAAAATCACTATTTTATTATTGTACGTCAGTGTTGATTTTTCGAAATCAATGGATATTTTCAGATTGTTGACATGTCATTTTCATTTATAACGTCATTGTTTAGACAAGAAAGAAGTCGATTGAAATCTAACTCTTTATATACCAAAATTCATACATGGAAGATTTTCTAATTAATGGAGGTGTAATTCACCGATGGACATCATGTAGTCAAAGTACAGCTTAAAACCTCAATTATATATGGCCTTGCTTGATGGTGCAAGTTTACATTGACTCTCGCTAGCTTAGGGTTATTTGATTAATGTTAATGTTTTGGACAAGTACTTTTAAGTGTATAAATTTATTTTATAGTAAAGTTAATTTCACTACTGATTTTCTGATAACACGTTTTTGAAATCTGCATAAGAAAATGAAATGTTTAGTTTCTGCATACCGAACTTTCTGAAAAGGCTCATGTTTACATAATTGTATATGTTCTCTACTTATTGAGTTATTGATAACTCACTCCGTATCTCCATAACATTTTTCAGATAATTTTTTATGGTACAATTGGAGATCAAGACTAGAACTCATATATAAGACTACATGAGCATAGTAAAATTAGTACAAAGAGGGTACTTTGGTTGTTTGAGCATTTTTATTCAATAATCCTATTTTGATTTGCCGATTGGGTATTTTGTAAGGGTGGATAGCGGGGCCCCGACCCCCCCTCGCTGCCCCGCCCCGCTTCCACTCCATCCTCGTGAGGCAGGGCGGATTGCCCCGTCGGGTCGATGCAGAGCGGATTTACACCCGCCCACATCTGTGTCCACCCCCGAGGGCGAGGGCAGGATGGGGTCCAACCCCATCCATTTACACCTCGCCTCGCCCCGTATACATATTATATATATATTTATATAAAAAAATAAATAAACCAGGCATGAAACGACGTTGTTCCATGCCTGGGTTTAAAACACCCCCCCTCGGCCTCCCCTCTCTTGAACCTTCCTCACTTCTCTCAGACTCTCACTCTCGTCTCTCAGTCTCTGTGCATCTCGGACTCGCACCCCCTTCCCTGTCTCTGCATTGCCGTCACCTTTGCCGTTGTTGTCGCATGACTCGCACCCTGGCCTGCTCTCTTCATCTCCGTCACCTACAGTCCGAAGGTAAGATAGTAAGAAACCCTAAATTCAAAATTTAATTTTTTGTGATTTATATATTTAATGGAGATTGGAGGAAGGATGGGGTTTACCGGAGATGGAGGATGGGATTTTGTGAATTGTGTGCTATCAAGCCTAGATTGTGCATGTGGTTTGGTTTGAACTTTGAATGACTCCGTCACTCCCGTCCGTTTGTTTTTGTTTGTTTGTTTTTTGCATTATGTAATGTGTGTGAACTGTGAATCACTGAATGATGATATTATTTGTACCTAATTAATTAGGATTGGATTCCTAAATTAATTTAGAGCTCCAATCCGAAACCCTAAATTAATTTAGGGGTTTCAATCTTTGAAACCCCTAAATTAATTATGTAGACCCTCTCTTGTAAATATTCATGCAAATGTCGTAAGGTCCTAAAATTACAATCTCTTGTAAATATTTACAAGAGTTATAAATTAAGGTACTACATGTGCATGAACAAAAAGCCAAAAAACATAAATTAATGGAAGTCAATAAACATAATTAATCTTTACAAGAGATTAAGTTTTAATTAATTAAGATGAAATATATATATATATATATATATTGAATGTCAAGTGATACTTTTTTTTTATTCAACTTTTTTTTATGTTCATACTTCATTATATAGTTGTTATGCTTATATTCTTTGAATCTTTCAAGTCTAAGAAACTATATTGTTAATATACTTTACTATATATATAACAAATATATACACTACCACCAACATATATATACAAACCTGAAGTGTTGTATATATTTTTTATTTTTTATCATATCCGAAATTAATTGTTTGGCATGTTGCTATGTTTTCTATAATTTCATATTTCTTGTTTGCTTGAGTGAATGGATATGCCAGCAAATTCTAGTGTGAGCTCTCATTTCCAGGCCGAGGGCACCCTTATCCCTACACTTACACCAACACCTACACCTACCCTCCCTACTAATACCGCTACGATACCTTGCCCCGCCCCCAAGCCCAGCAAGAAACCTACTTCAATAGTTTGGAGTCATTTCACCAAACTAGAGGGTGGTGACCCAAGTAACCCCCAAGCCAAATGTAATCATTGTGGAAAAATTTATGGATGTCACTATAGAAAACATGGCACCTCACAATAAAATGTGCACTTAGAAGAGCAATGTAAAAAAAGTCAAATATTAAGATTATTACAAGAGAAAAGTCAATCTAGGCTAGAAATTGGACTTCAAAAAATGGCGGATGGGACTAGTAGGGGTGCAACTTTGAGGGGGTATACTAAGTATGATCCCGATGAGTGAAGAAGACATCTACCTCGTATGGTCATTATGGATGAGCTACATTTTCAAGTTGTTGATGGGAAATGGTTCCAAGCGTATTCTCGCTACTTGGAACCAAGATTTAATATTCCTTCTTACCACACGGTGGCAAAGGATGTAAAAAAATATTTTTACATTGAAAAATAGAAGTTGAGGGGTCAATTGGCAGGTCAATTTTTTTGTCTCACCACTGACACTTGGACATCGGTCCAAAATTTTAATTATATTTCTTTCACTGTGCATTTTATTGATTGTCATTGGACATTGCAAAAGAAAATTATCAACTTTTGTAAAATCACCGATCATAAAGATGAGACAATTGGAAAGGCCTTGGAGGCCGCAATAAAGGAGTGGGGGTTGACCCGAGTTGTTACAGTCACAGTCGATAATACCTCGTCTAACAATGTCGCATTGGGACATCTGAAGACCTATCTTAGAGAGGCAAATAAGACAATCATGGGTGGTGAGTGTCTTCATGTGAGATGTGCGGCACATATTCTGAATCTGATTGTTACTGATGGTTTGAGAGATCTTCATGACTCGATTGCTCAGGTTAGGATTGCTGTGAGATCTTCTCCTTCGAGGTTGGAGAAAATCAACGTTGCTGCGAGATCTGCAGGCCTAACATCTAAGAAGGGCCTTTGCACTGATATGCCTACACGATAGAACTCAACATTTTTTATATTGGAGGCAGCCTAAGAATATAAGCTGGCATTTGCATTATTGGGTGACGAAAACATCCAATATGTTAAATATTTTGATGATCACGGGGGATTGGGGAAATCCGTAGATGATGATTGGGAGATTGTAGCTATTTTTGTAGACTTTTTGAGGCTTTTTTATGATGTCACCACAAGGCTATCTGGGACTTTGTACCCTACATCCAATGTTGTATGTCAGCAAATATGTAGGGTAAAAGAAGAATTGGATGACATGAACGGGGGTGGTAACATTAGGCTGCGGGAGATAGCATTGCTTATGAGGACAAAGTATGACAAGTATTGGGGAGATATAACTAGGGCTAATATTTTGTTATATGTAGTTGTCGTCTTTGACCCGAGCTATAAATTGGATAGCATGATATTTGGATTGGGCCTTGTATACGGGCAAGTATGGGCGGAGCTTATTGGGGCAAGGGTTTGGGAAACCCTTGGTAGATTATTTGAGGAGTTTACTATCCCGGGGGGTGGTAATATTGCAGCACCTACACCTACCCCATCAGCCTCAGGCTCACAGGTTACAGAAGTCGAGGTTGGAAAAGACGTAAATTGGAGTGGGGTGAGAGGTATGAGCAGACCCCCTTCCTCCGAGCAACTGTAGAGGCTCAGTCAGAGATAGACAGATACTTAACAGCAGATATTCTACCATTTTCATAAGATTTCAATATATTAAGTTGTTGGAAGGTCGTGAAGTATCTCATCCTTGGAGAGATAGCCCGAACACTTTTGGCCATCCCTATTAGCACTGTAGCCTTAGAGTTAGCCTTTAGCACCAGAGGGCGTGTATTAGATTCATTTTGGAGTTCATTAGCTCCTACCACTGTGAAGGCTTTGATTTGCACGCAGAATTGGATTAAGGGAACTCCAATTCATGTTCCGGATGTTCTTGAGCATGAGGAGGCCGACGTCGAGGAGGAGGGTGATGATTAGCCTGGATCTGGTATTTATTTGAATTTAATTTTCTAGCACAATATTTTAATTTATTTATTTTCATTTAATTGGTATTCATTAATTTGATTTCAAATTTAATTGTTATAGTGATACATGAGACGGCGTCTACGGCTACCTCCTCCGATGCAGTATGATTTTGTATTGGACCCACCATTTCCATGGTTTGCACAATTTCTCCCTTAATTGTTTTTTGCATTTAAATTTTTGTTTCATCTTTATAACTTTATAATTCTAATTTGTTTTATTTTAAACTTATTAATATAACTTATTAACTTTTATGATCTTGATTTTCAATCTCACAGCAGTCGACAGAACTCACCACTCAGTGAACTCGCGGCCATGGGTCTACCCCAAAATCAAATTGATCAATTTGAAAAGATTAGATTTTGTTAATTTACAATTAATTGTAAAGTTGCTACAATAGTTAATAGTACAATTTGTAATATTTATTTTTTTAGAGGAATTTGTAATAGTGTAATAGTTTACTAGTTCTCTTAATTTGTATAATTGTAAACTACTTATTCTAGATTAGTGCCTTAGTGATGATTATTACTTAATTAGTTAATAGTTGAAACTTAGTATCTAGTTAATAGTTCAATCCATATATATATATATATATATATATGTTTTTTAAATTAAATTCTAGGCTTAAATGGGCCCAAAAATCGATTCTGGGCCATTTAGGACCCAGAAAACTAAGCTGGGCTAAAGACCCAGTGGGGGGATGCGGGGGTGCGGACGGAGGGAACTCCACCCCCGCACCCCAGGCAGCGGACGGGGTACCCTGCCCCTGCATGGGCGGGGGCGGGGTACGGTGAAAAATTCCCCACCCCGCATGGGCGGGGGTGGGGTACGGGGGAGGGGTGGCCCCGCCCTGTAGGGTGCGGGTATCACCCCTAGTATTTTGGAAGGTTGAGGTTTATTTTGAAATTTGTTGTGTTCATAGTTAATTATTTTGGGAGTAGAAGTTTTGAACATTGAGATTCATGTGTAAATTGAGAAGTTAGAGTTTATATCTGAACTGTGATTTTTTATTTTTGAGTGACAAGTAGTAACTCTCCGACCCAGAACCGGGGCGTTACATCCCATGCCGACTTTGTAGAAAAATCCCCACTCTTCTCAGGTAAATATACTAGGATATCCTTAGCATTTTTCAAAGTTCCTGCCAACTCCATTACTTCACTCACTGACTGTCTACCCAGCAACATCTGTAGCCGTTCAAACTCCCATCTATTGTTAACTACCAATTCTTTCAATCTGATGTTTGACTCTTCCACCTCAGTCACTGTTTCAAACATGGGACTAGCACTTAAGAAATTATCATACCATAACGAGAGGTTGCCTTCTCGCACCTTCCACCTTGAGATTGACAATATTTACGTTAGTCCCTCCAATACTTTCTTCCAGAACATCGACCCCGACCTGTTATCTAAGCTTCTTGCGATATGACCATTTTTCACATACTTGGCCCGGAAAACTTTGCCCATAGGGACTCTTGAGATAATATCTGCCATCCAAATTTCATAAATAAAGACCTTTGCACTTCCAACACATCCTGCACCCCTATAACTCCCTCCTCCATTGGAACACACAGTTTCCTCCAAGCCCTCCACTTTCTTATTCCTTTACCCCCTGGTTGCCCCAGAAAAAATTTGCAAACAAGCTATGAAGCTTTCAAATCACTATTTTTGGAGCATGAAGTGCCGTAAGCAGGTAAAGCGGCATGCTCGAAAGTACATGTCGGAATAGGATTAAGCCTCCCCCTTGTGATAACAACCTACTCTTCCACCCTGATAACTTCTTGCCAATACTTATAATCAATGATTTAAAATGTCTGACCTTCAATTTGCTCTCCACAATCGGCACCCCCAAACAAGAAATTGGAAGGTGGCCTTCCATAAAGCCTATTTCCATCAACAGCTCTCCCCTCCTTCAATGGTTTAGCTGCTTGGAAAACAATATTGCGGACTTTTCATGGTTTACCCTTTGTCTAGTCCACCTTTCATATGTATTTACCACCTCCATTAGACACAGTATAGAGCCCTTACTAGCATTAGCAAACACCACAATGTCGTCAGCATATAATAGATGGGTAATGGCAGGAAACCTGCTCGATTGAGAAAAAGACAAGATCCTCTTCTCTAACATCTTTTTCTTAATCAATCTTGAGAGCACCTCTTCTATGATAATTTTTAAATATGGGGATAACAGATCCCCCTGTCGCAGTCCCCTTTACGACTTGAAATAGCCTTTATACGTGCCATGCATCATAATTGAGAACCGACGATGTCACACAAGTTTTGATCAATCTACAAAATAACTCCAGGAAACCAAAGGTCCATAGAGTATGCTCCAAAAATCTCAATCCACCCTGTCAATGCCTTGCTCATATCTATTTTTAACATCATGTTTCCACCTTCTAGTCTTCCGATATAATAGCTTTATCATCTCCTGCGTAAGTGTGATGTTTTCCAAAATGTTTCTTCCTTTCACAAAGCCCCTTGTTCCGAAGAGATTAAATCTCCAAGTACCATGGACAATTTATCAACTAAAATTTTGGAGAAAACTTTGTAAATCACATTACACACCCTTATGGGGCGGAACTTGTCACAACTTTGAGGATTTTTAATTTTCGGAATGAGAACTAAAAATGAAGAGGAATAAAATATTGGAAGAAACTACCCTCTATAAAACTCCTTAACTGCCTCTTTCATGTCTTCCTTAATAATACTCCAGCACGACAAGTAGAATGTGGATTTGAACCCATCAGGTCCTCCTATACTATTAGCTTTTATTGACAAGAACACCTCGTATATCTCCCTCTCCGTTGGCTCTTCCCTCAGTTTACACTTCATGCTCTCCGACACAACTGGTTGTATCAAATCTTCCAAATAAGGTAACTCACTAGCATCTTCCTGGGATAGGAACTCTTCAAAATACCGGACAACCCCTTCATGGACCAATTCCATTGACTTCAAAACCGAACCATCAGGCAGGCTCATGCTTTTGGCACAGGCATTCCTTTCACGTTGGGCAATGACTGCATGAAAATATTTAGTATTTTGGTCTCCCTTTTCTAGCTAGGATTTTTTTACTTGTTGGGCTAGTCTCATGTCTTCCCTTTTATACCAAATATCCAATCCCACCTTGGTAATAAGAAACTTCTCCTCAATATCCTCAGACGCTTGCAACGCCTCCTCATATTGTTCCAACCTCTCTTCCAACTCCTTGATCACTCTACCCACCCGACCAAATTCCGCTAACATTTCCACTGCCTCAGTTTCTGCTTGAGCCTCTTTAGTTTCCCAACCAGCCTACATAGTCCCGAATCCCACATCATCTGTTCATTCCACGATTTGTTCACCATTTCTAAGAATCTGTCATGTGAAATCCACATGTTCTGGAAACGAAAAGGGGCTGACCCATACCTCCCAACCTTCAATGCAAGCTTTAATAAAATCTGTGAGTGATCCGACGTTCTTCTACTTAACAAACTTGCAGTAGCTTCACCATGAGTATCTCCAAAATCATAGTTAATCAAATCTCGATCAAGTTTCGCCCAACTTCTAGACAAACCTTGCTGCCCATTACACCATGACAGCTGTCTTCCAACCAATGGTAAATCCATTAACCCACAGCTATTGATGCATTCATTAAAGTCTTCCATTGCCAATGGAGCTCTAGGCCTGCCACCCACTCTTTCCTCATTAGATCGAATGATATTAAAGTCCCCCCATCACCACCCAAGCCTCAGCAATATTCGAAATGCACTTCAAATGATCCCAAAGCTCCTTGCGTTAACCTTGCAAACACTTTGCATAAACAAAAGTTGCTACCAATCAACCACCAGAGTCCGTGAATAAAGCGACAAAGAATGTGTGGTCAAATCCACAACATCCATTTTTATTTCATCCTTCCAACATACCCATATTTTTCCACCTGCTTCCACATTAGAACAAAAATTGGAGAACTGTAAACTAAGCGCCCACTTGTGTAGTTGCGATACATCTTGGAAGGGCTCCAATATGACCAAAACTGAGACTTAATATTTCCTCACCAGCTTTTGTAGTCTTCTTTTTGATGTGCCTAACCCCCTTATATTCAACACCATAATTTTCTCGATCATAAATTCAAATTTTTGGGTTGGGCTCTTGCCCTTCTAGACTTCCTCACAAGCACATCTTCTGAATCTTGAATTCTTGAATCACCTTGGGGCATTGTCTCTAGGTCCGAACAGTAATCCTTTTGATTTTCCTTTACAATTTCAACTTCCTCTTCTGACAATACCAAAAACTGTTTCTACAAATCAAAGCCCCCTCTTCCTTATCACTATCATACTCCTCCTCCACAGCACAATTATTAATCTTTGAAGTAGAGCTGCTTCCCAACTTTCGGAACTCCCTTTCTTCCACTTGTTCTACTGGTTTCAAATATTATTCCACTGCATTTTCCTCTCCCTCCCCATCCTCGATTCTCAAAGTTCTTTTAGTGTCCTACGGAAAACCCCTATCTTGGTAGAGGATTTTAATTCCCTCACCACTCTCCCCACCCTATTGCACATTGTCTTACTTATCCTCTACCACAGGTGGCTCACTTCCCTCCCCACCCATAACTGCATTGTCCTACTTCCGTCCCCCTTCCTTCCAAATCTTCTCCTCTCCCTCCCTTTCAATCACATTCTTTATTTCCTTTATGCTATTGAAGGCCTTATTACTCTCTCCCGCTCTACATACTACATCAGTATGGCCCAGCTTTTTTTGCAATAAAATCATTTATTTCTCATAAATCACACGTTACCATATCTGTTTTTTACCTATTACCAGCAGAAACCCAGTAATAGGTTCTTCTTGCAAATCCACTTCTACACACATTCTTGCCCCTGTCACCCTCGTCCTGTACAGCGTCGCATTGTCTGTGCCTAGGAACCTGCCAAATCGAGAGGCCAAAATCTGCAAACAATCCAATCTGTATAAGTGCAAAGGCAGTCCTAGTATATAAATCCACTGAGGGGCAATGGAAGGCTTTTTGTTTACATCCAACTCCACCAACTAGTTGAACTATCTGAATTGGCACCTGCCATAACCCTTCCCACTCTCGCCCAAGCGTGTAGGTAGTCTTTTTCATTAGCCAAGTGTAACAACACATGAAACACATCCAGGAAGCTTACCATCGGAACTTCACAGAAACCCCATGTCTTAATGATCTGTAATCTCAAAACATCAATAGACAGCCTCCTCGAGAAAAATTTTAAGACCAATGAAAATTTCAACTCCTCAGCCACCCTGGCCATTTCCACTTCTGAGAAAACAAAACCTAAATCTCCATTGATCATCTTTGGTTTCCTCAAAGGGAGCCTAAATTTTGCCGTCGACACCAGCCTTTGCAAGGCTTGGCCAAATGAATGCCCACCCCCTCCGTAACTAATTCCTGTTTGAGCCTCTTCCTCACCAGCCCTGCCCAACGAAACTACCCCATCCTTTGGGGGCTCAATAACAACCTAACCCCACTACCAGAAGCATGGCCATCGACAGCATGCCGCGCCTCTTGACCCAAACCCTATCAGAGGATTAGAATCTCCCTGCCACGTAGGATTAGAACTTTTGTTATTGGTATAGGATCATATACCCAAAGCTGGTCTTGTTTATAACAAGACACCTGATAAAGTATAAAGGTTAGAAGGTTTACACAAACCAGTTATGCAACCAAGAAAAACTTACGAAAATAAGACAGTGAAGCTTTTGCTTTGGGTTGCCACTATCATGGTTGGCGTAAAGGTTACTTGCATTTTCCTAGTGTTTGTTTTCTTGTCAAGGACTAGTAAAAATTCTAATCCAACTGCACAAGCATACCTCCTGACAACTAGATTCAAAAGATTCACCTTCTTTGAGTTAGAAAAAGGGCGACGTAGGGTTTCAGGAAATTGATTGGACAAGGAGCAGAAGGGGCAGTATACAAAGGAGTACTACCTAATCAGCGGGTAGTTGCAATCAAGCACCTCAAAGATGCTACCCAAGGAGAAGCAAAATTCCTAGTAGAAGTAAACACCGTTGGGAGGCTTAATCACATGAACTTGATTGAGATCTGGGGATACTGTGCAGAGGGGAAGCAACGACTTCTAGTGTATGAGTACATGGAGCTTGGATCATTGGCAGAAAATCTTAGTTCAAATACACTTGATTGGGAAAAAAGGTTTGAAATTGCAGTGGGCATAGCAAAAGGCCTAGCTTATTTGCATGAGGAGTGCCTAGAATGGGTTTTACATTGTGATGTGAAGCCTTAGAACATAGTTCTGGACTCAAACTATCAACCAAGGATAGCAGATTTTGGCCTGTCTAAACTACAAAATAAAGGTGAGGTTGATCGTTCAAAGCTTCTCTAAAATGAGAGGAACCAGAGGTTACATGGCTCCTGAATGGTTTACAATCTTCCCATCACTTCTATAGATATGGAGTCGTCATGTTGGAAATGGTTACTGGAATAGCCCCTTAGGCATGCATAGCTCTGAAAGCAGAGGAGCGAGAGAGTATAAGAGACTAGTCACGTTAGTGAGGGAGGAAATCATGAATCATGAATAAAAAAGTGGCTTCAAGGGAGTCATTGATTGAAGAAATCGTAGAAACTAGCATGGCCAGAAAATATGACATGGCTAGAATGGAACTTCTTGTTAAAGTGGCTTTACAGTGTGTGGCCGAAGACAAGGATGATATACCCATCATGAAGCAGGTTGTAGAGATGCTTTTGTCGCACAAGGTTGATTAATATCGTAGGTTGGGAAGTTTAGATTATGTAACTTTCTTTTTCTTTTTGTGTTTGATGAAGATCATCAAATGTTCCTGGACCATAGTAGATTGTTGAAGATTAGACGTTGTAATCAATCTGGTTCACTCAGATCCAACTCTTCTGTATCAAGGATTAATTTTGATTTGGAAAACCATGTCCTTAATGTTTTTCTAGGTATATTAAATCCATGTATTCGCCCTTGTAACCTTCTGATGCAGGAGGATCCGAGTCAGATGATGCCGAGTCGTTAGAATGTACGTTGACTACGCTGGAATACCTTAAGATGGCAGATCAGCGTAAAGAGGGCAGGAAATCGTAATCTTTCCTTGATTGGGATAGTTTTGGGCATATTTCAGTATTTTGGCCATAACTTTGGCTACGAGTATCAGAATCGTGTATATAACCCCAATTTGAAAAGCTCTTTTCGGCATGCACATTGTGAGCACCCAGCTACGTCTGGTGTGCATCACTTTCAAGGCCAAATTCCACTATTTTCTACTCTGATTTCCTATTTTTAATTATGTTTTTACCTTTTATGGTAATATTTTATTTACTGTTTTGGAAGTGATTCTGAACTCGATTTGGGCTAGATTTTTGGCAGATTATTTCTTTTATTATATATTTAATTTTGGCATGATTATTAGAATTTTTTTATTTTTGGTAAAATTCTGATATAGTCGATTTTCAACTATTATAGTTTGTGGGTTGAGTTGGTCATTCTTGAATATTGATAATTTTGAATCGAACATCAGAGACATTTTCTTTGTGTTTTTGGGTGATTCTCTTGTCTTCTTTTCTGTGAATTATCTGTTGAAATTAGCCTACAGAATAATCGTTATTCTGTCCGGCATCACCTTCACTTCAACCTTGGGCGACTGAGAATGTGACCACAAATCCTTCAAAGTGACTGTACACGGGGCAGTAAAACTATAAGTTTTTGTCGATAGTTTCAAAGTTTTGGTAAGTTTTATTTCAATACCTAGGTTCTGGTTTCTTCCTATATCATTTGTAACCATTTGGATATTTAGACATGAAAAATTGTATTTTTCAGTTGAGCGCCTAGAAATGTTATTTTCAATTTTAGGTTATACAAGTCTCGAATACTCTTTTATTATATTTCATTAACTTTTTTCAAAGTGAATAACCGAAAGTTACACAACTGAAATTTGAGATAAGTTTCGCTTGTTTGGATTTAGAGAGATTAGATGGTTTTATATGAAAGATGAAAAATAATTGTTAGAATATTATTTTTTAATATTATTATTATTTTGAGATTTGAAAAAGTTGAATTGTTTATTATATTTTGTATAAAAATTAAAAAAAATTATAATAATAAGATGAGATGAAAAACTTTCAAAATCCAAACCAGCCTATATTTCTTAACGCAAGTCACGATGCAACATGCTGCCCCCTCATTCATTTTGAACAAAGATGGGATAGGACAGCACAGCAAAGGTAGCAACCAGCAGTGCCGTGAAGAAACCGGCACCAATAGCATCCACAATGGATATGGCAGGTAGCACTAAGAAAACATCACAACCAGGAAACACAAAAAATCAATTGTAGAAGCAAAACAGAGCTGTAAAGATGAACAGTGACAAGACAACCATTACTGTAGAAAATAATGAACAAACAATTGAGGTTTGCTGAAAAATACAATTTCAAAGGCCCATACTTCCAGTAGTCTTACATAGTAATGTTATCAAAAGTTCTTGGTATGCTCTGTGGATAATTAGCCCCAAGTCATATATTTTTCGTGATTTCTTAAAAGAGAAATAATAATTATAGTCGTGTTAAGTTTGAGATACAGAAGTGATAAGTTTTATT